>OX638297.1:44119583-44358505 GCA_951812265.1 Taphrorychus bicolor | reverse complement strand
AGTGATTGCCGCTCTCCGCTTCGCGTCGAGCGGCAAACTTCACTCTCCGAGCAAAAAAGTTGTACTTTTCGCTAATATTCCAATTTTCTGTTTCACCTTTATGGGGTGGCAATCACTTTCACCTTAACAGGGCCATTCCTAATCATATCCCCTATCATCCCCTTTCAAATTTTTTGCGAAACAATTAAGCAGGATGTCGCCGGGACACTTTATTTTCGGCCATTTCAGTAAAAATTACGTGTTTCGAGTAAATATTCCAATTTTCTGGTTCACCTTATGGAGTGGCAATCACTTTCACCTTAACAGGGCTATTCCCAAGCAAATTCTCTATCACCCTCTTTCAAATTTTTTGCGAAACAGCTAAGCAGAATGGCGGCGGGACATTTTATCTTCGGCCATTTCAGTAAAAATTACGTGTTTCGAGTCAATATTCCAATTTTCTGGTTCACCTTATGGGGTGGCAATCACTTTCACCTTAACAGGGCAATTTCCAATCATATCGCCTATCATCCCCTTTCAAATTTTGTGCGAAACAATTAAGCAGGATGGCGCCGGGACACTTTATTTTCGGCCATTTCAGTAAAAATTACGTGTTTTAGTAAATATTCCAATTTTCTGGTTTACCTTATGGCGTGGAAATCACATTCACCTTAACAGGGCTATTCCCAAGCAAATTCTCTATCATTCCCATCAAAAACTTTCGCGAAACCATTAACCAGAATGGCGCTGGGACACTTTATTTTCGGCCATTTCAGTAAAAATTACGTGTTTCGAGTAAATATTCCAGTTTTCTGGTTCACCTTATGGGGTGGCAATCACCTTAACCATAACAGGGCTATTCCTAATCATATCCCCTATCATCCCCTTTCAAATTTTTTGCGAAACAATTAAGCAGGATGGCGCTGGGACACTTTATTTTCGGCCATTTCAGTAAAAAATACGTGTTTCGAGTAAATATTCCAATTTTCTGGTTCACCTTTATGGGGTGGCAATCACTTTCACCTTAACAGGGCAATTCCTAATCATATTTCCTAGCATCCCCTTTCAAATTTTTTGCGAAACAATTAAGCAGGATGTCGCCGGGACACTTTATTTTCGGCCATTTCAGTAAAAATTACGTGTTTCGAGTAAATATTCCAATTTTCTGGTTCACCTTATGGCGTGGCAATCACTTTCACCTTAACAGCGCTATTCCCAAGCAAACTCTCTATCATTCCCATCAAAAACTTTCACGAGACAATTAACCAGAATGGCGCCGGGACACTTTATCTTCGGCCATTTCAGTAAAAATTACGTGTTTCGAGTCAATATTCCAGTTTTCTGGTCACCTTATGGCGTGGCAATCACTTTCACCTTAATAGGGCAATTTCCAATCATATCCCCTATCATCCCCTTTCAAATTTTTTGCGAAACAATTAAGCAGGATGGCGCCGGGACACTTTATTTTCGGCCATTTCAGTAAAAATTACGTGTTTTAGTAAATATTTCAATTTTCTGGTTTATCTTAAAGCGCGGAAATCACTTTCACCTTAACAGGGCTATTCCCAAGCAAATTCTCTATCATTCCCATCAAAAACTTTCGCGAAACAATTAACCAGAATGGCTCCGGGACACTTTATTTTCGGTCATTTCAGTAAAAATTACGTGTTTCGAGTAAATATTCCAGTTTCCTGGTTCACCTTATGGGGTGGCAATCACCTTAACCATAACAGGGCTATTCCTAATCATATCCCCTATCATCCCCTTTCAAATTTTTTGCGAAACAATTAAGCAGGATGGCGCTGGGACACTTTATTTTCGGCCATTTCAGTAAAAATTACGTGTTTCGAGTAAATATTCCAATTTTCTGGTTCACCTTATGGCGTGGCAATCACTTTCACCTTAACAGGGCTATTCCCAAGCAAATTCTCTATCACCCTCTTTCAAATTTTTTGCGAAACAACTAAGCAGAATGGCGGTGGGACACTTTATCTTCGGCCATTTCAGTAAAAATTACGTGTTTCGAGTCAATATTCCAATTTTCTGGTTCACGTTATGGCGTGGCAATCACTTTCACCTTAACAGCGCTATTCCCAAGCAAAACTCTCTATCATTCCCATCAAAAACTTTCACGAGACAATTAACCAGAATGGCTCCGGGACACTTTATTTTCGGTCATTTCAGTAAAAATTACGTGTTTCGAGTAAATATTCCAGTTTCCTGGTTCACCTTATGGGGTGGCAATCACCTTAACCATAACAGGGCTATTCCTAATCATATCCCCTATCATCCCCTTTCAAATTTTTTGCGAAACAATTAAGCAGGATGGCGCTGGGACACTTTATTTTCGGCCATTTCAGTAAAAATTACGTGTTTCGAGTAAATATTCCAATTTTCTGGTTCACCTTATGGCGTGGCAATCACTTTCACCTTAACAGGGCTATTCCCAAGCAAATTCTCTATCACCCTCTTTCAAATTTTTTGCGAAACAACTAAGCAGAATGGCGGTGGGACACTTTATCTTCGGCCATTTCAGTAAAAATTACGTGTTTCGAGTCAATATTCCAATTTTCTGGTTCACGTTATGGCGTGGCAATCACTTTCACCTTAACAGCGCTATTCCCAAGCAAAACTCTCTATCATTCCCATCAAAAACTTTCACGAGACAATTAACCAGAATGGCTCCGGGACACTTTATTTTCGGTCATTTCAGTAAAAATTACGTGTTTCGAGTAAATATTCCAGTTTCCTGGTTCACCTTATGGGGTGGCAATCACCTTAACCATAACAGGGCTATTCCTAATCATATCCCCTATCATCCCCTTTCAAATTTTTTGCGAAACAATTAAGCAGGATGGCGCTGGGACACTTTATTTTCGGCCATTTCAGTAAAAATTACGTGTTTCGAGTAAATATTCCAATTTTCTGGTTCACCTTATGGCGTGGCAATCACTTTCACCTTAACAGGGCTATTCCCAAGCAAATTCTCTATCACCCTCTTTCAAATTTTTTGCGAAACAACTAAGCAGAATGGCGGTGGGACACTTTATCTTCGGCCATTTCAGTAAAAATTACGTGTTTCGAGTCAATATTCCAATTTTCTGGTTCACCTTATGGCGTGGCAATCACTTTCACCTTAACAGCGCTATTCCCAAGCAAACTCTCTATCATTCCCATCAAAAACTTTCACGAGACAATTAACCAGAATGGCTCCGGGACACTTTATTTTCGGTCATTTCAGTAAAAATTACGTGTTTCGAGTAAATATTCCAGTTTCCTGGTTCACCTTATGGGGTGGCAATCACCTTAACCATAACAGGGCTATTCCTAATCATATCCCCTATCATCCCCTTTCAAATTTTTTGCGAAACAGTTAAGCAGGATGGCGCTGGGACACTTTATTTTCGGCCATTTCAGTAAAAATTACGTGTGCTTGAGTAAATATTCCAATTGTATGGTTTATCTTATGGGGGTGGGAATCCCTTTCATCATAACAGGGCTATTCCTAAGCATATCCTCAAGCATCCCATTTAGAAATTTTCGCAAAACCCTTAACCAGAAGGCGTCAGGACACTTTATTTTCGTTCATTTCAGTGAAAATTGTGTTTTCAGTAAATATTACACTTTTTGGGATCACCTGATCACCTTATGGTCATTTGTGGTGACCAATTTAAAGTTTAACTATAACTTGGTTATAGTTATACACACCCTTGGATGACACTTTATTTTTGTGTACATCTTCTTAAGTCAAATTTATCTTGATTAAGTAGGTGTATTAAAATTCAAGTAGGTGTCGTATATACAGCATTTGAATATTTATTGTTGTAATCGTTGAATAATTTAGAGACAAATCCGTTAACATTCCAATTGTTATCATCCGTACGACATTATAAACGCCTAGCACCTATCACGATAAAATTCTGAAACATAGGAGACCGTACTATCGCTTCGGGCATGTTCGGAAATTTTATGGCTGGCACTTTATTGATAACACCGCACTAACACGGATTTAACTGTTCGTTCAAAACCGTGTAAAAAAAACCGAAGTCTGTGGGGCCCTTAAGAGGCCCGAAGGCATAAACATATGCTAATTCCCGTGGTGCATCCAAATTTTTATGTTTCAACAGTTCATCCTAGTGTGTTTCAATATAGTATATTGTGCAACTAGTGTCGAAAATTGCGCTTTTCACACGAGTGTGACTGTTTGGGGGCGAGTGATACAACGTCACAATAGTGTGAATAGCGATTTTCGTACGTGTTGCACACTATACTTTTTCTACAACTGCGATTTTGCTTCATAAGTTATCATTCGTAGTATAAAATTTATGCAAGGCGTGTGCAAAACGCCAGTCAGAAGCGTCTGCAAAGTTCCCTTCTCTACGGGAGCATGCGCAATGTGCACTTTGAGCAAGCTATTTACAATATACGATTTTCCACGGTAGTTAAGAGTGCGCATTTGTTCATTTTCGACCCACTAGTAGAAAAATAAATTTTTATTATAGAAATCTGTACTGATGAGGGGTAGACCCCGAAACTAGTATGCAGATGGGTTGTTCAACAAATTGGCGACCACCTACTCTTTACACTTCATTCTGGTTCCGATAACTTGCGAGGTACACAGCAATATTGGCTGCTTCTCGAACTGAGAGCCATCTGCCATGCAGTATTAGATCTAATACGCTAGTAGATGTCGCTACTCCTGAGCTGTACAACATCTCACCGCTCTTACAAAAATCCTAAAATTTATCTATTTTTTATTTTATGCCCGCGTGGAGCATAAATTGTACTTTATGCCCGCGCGAGCCATAAAATTCACTATATGACCGTGAATAATATTGAACTATTAGGACATACATTTTATTTTTCCGTAGATTTTTGGCTTTAAGCCGCGAATTCGCGGTCTCCAATTTGTCGACCAGCCAAAGCTGTGCTGAAGAGGGGTAGACCCCGAAACTAGTATGCAGATGGGTTGATCGACAAATTGGTGACCACCTACTCTTTACACTTCGTTCTGGTTTCGATAACCTGCGAGATGCAGATCAATATGGACTGCTTCCCGAACTGAAAGCTATCTGCCATGAAGTATTAGATATATTACGCTGGTGGATGTCGCCTGCTCTGTACAACATCTCATCGCTATTCCATAGCTTTTTGGCTTTAAGCAACGACACACGGTCTCCAATTTGTCGACCAGCCAAAGCTGTACTGATGAAGGGTAGACCCTGAAACTATGCAGATGGTTTGGTACTCTTTAATAAACAGATCGTCAGTTTTTAAGAAAAACCTTAACGCTCCGTAACCTTCCGTATCTCGGAAAACTGACCATTTGCGGACATACGTTGATAAAGCAAACTGTCATTATTTTTTCATGCCAAATCACCCCCTGAAATTTGTCGCACTAATTTACTGATACCCTGTAAAGACAGTCACTTAACATCTTTCTGTAGATTCATCACAAAATGATGAGCTTTGGAACTAATCTCAATTATAATTTCCACTCTTCAATTGACAAATTAAATAATTTAAAAATTAATCGTTTATCACATAAGAGAGCTTTCAGCATTTTTATTGGGAGGGAAAGTCACAGCACTTTCTAAGGACCATTTTTACATCTCAAGTATACACCCTACGTTTGACGTATTGACATTGTTTACCTATGGTAATCTTTCATTTAAGCTGATATTTAAGTTTATACTTGAGATGAAGTAGAGAAAGTAGTACAATGAGTGAGAGAAATTAGCACAAAAAGTAGACTTCTGTGTTTGTTAGTAGCACAATTAGGAGGGTTCTGGGCCTCAAACTGAGGCGGCCTTCAAATATTTGCTTACAATTCCATCGCTTTTTCGTATTAGCAATATTTCTTGTATGCACACATTTCATGAACAATTTCCTATTTTGCAGTTCTTCTTTAAATAAATTCTAAAAACAAAATATACCTAACATAAAGATCTAGAGATTTATTCTCTAGACATATCTAGACAACTTTGCCATAAAAGGTGAATTAGGAAAATTTGCAATTAAGTCGCTGAAATGAAATCATTACCTCCAAGCTCATCAATCGACTCTCCCGAAACAACAACCCCAGTGCCTCAACATTTTCCTCTCTTTTCACTTTCCCGACGATCGACAAATCTAAAGTTCGCTATTAAAATCCCGTCGAAGTGCCTAACATAATAACGATCGTTAAGGAAATTAATGACGCAACAAGATACCGTTTTCATTATAAGAAATACGACCAAAGTGGGTATTGTACCTGTCAAAGTCGTTGACCTCTTTCCTAATGAGTTTCTTGACTTGCTACGGCCTTTATGCCTAGTGTAAAATATTCACCTTAAACAGGAACTACGAAAAATCAACTGGCAAGAAATTGTAAGTTATTTAGTGGGTAACACTTCTTGGAAAGTTGAAAGAAATGCGGCTGTTGAAAAACACATTTACGGTATAATGTTCACGGTTACCAAGCCTGTAGCTCTACCCGGAAAGTGATTATTGCGAAGTTTCGTCCTAAATGCCCCCATTCGGTTGGGTTTTATAAAAGAGCTGCATAATCACATCAGAACTCTACATACGAGCCAAACAATATACTTATGCAAGGAAAATTAGGCTTTGCCATAAAATAAAAAGAAATTGAGGGCCCCTTTGTATAGAGAATTGAAGGCAACAAAAGCAGCAACTATTTTTCCAATTCTGCTCCCTCTAATAATAATTACTCTTTTATTTTGAAACGTGCCTATAAGCCATTCACATATTATTGACATCAATTAGGCAATAGAAATATAATATTAGAACTTTTTATAAACCGGTGAGAACCCTCACAACTTTAATATTTTTATCTAATATTCTCAACATGTGCTGAAAGAAGATGACAAAAATATGTGAATGGGTAATAGTATAGGGCCTTACCGACTACATTGAGAAATCCGACTTGGCTTTTCATGGGGTCCGTGTTGATTTGACACATGTACCACCCCATGTCAGTCTCCTTGACGTCCCGTATATGCAAATACCAGTTTCTGTGTTCCGTGTGAGTGACCGCAATCCGATGGTTCTTCGTGATGACGTGGCTGTGAATGGTCAGGATGGTTTGTGTGTCCACTCGAAGCCAGGCCACCTCCAAATATAAAAATGTTCTTTAGTTCGAAACTTCTAGAGTGGGAATAAAAGAAAAGTTTTCGGTATTGTCCCTCATTTATGCCATTTTCCAGGAGCGATTTTAAACTTGGCGGTTAAAAACCACTAAAACTTCTCCAGCCGTGACCGAGTCCCTTGAAAAATTGCACACGCAGAGAGAGAAAGAGAGGGCAAAGTTTTTTTTTAACCTTAAAGCGGCCCTTTAAATACTTTTCACGGAAAAATTAACGAATTTTAAAAGTTTTCTAATTAAAGAAAAGGTCTTAAATGCAGTGCCGGTATTCTTTATGGCGACAGTTGGAGTCCGACGTTTCCAACTTAAGGAAAATTAAAAGAATTTACCTGCAGAGGTCCAGGAAGCCTGGAAATTGTTAATTTAGCGACCGTGAATTAAAAAAATGGGCCAAACGAGCGTTTTTTTATGGTATTTAGGAAGATTAGACTTCGTACTGCTACTAAAAATGCAGTAAGTGTTGCGTTTTTTATTTTTTGGGTGGTATCAGTCAGAAATTATGCTAATGTATAAAAATATGTGCAAAATTTCGGCAGGGATTCATTCATGTGTAGAAGCATTAAGAGGGATGTTAATTAGTGAAATTGATCAAGTTGGCTGTCAATTGTTATACGGGGTGTTCATTATAAAACTTCATCTAGTTGGTTGTGAAATGTCAAAAGAAAAGGATTGAAAAACAAATGTCCATTTATTTTGATTATGTCATTCTTTTCTGTCAAAATTTCATAGCCTGCTAGATGAAGTTTTATAATGAACACCCCGTATACAGTGTGTCTAAGATAAGGATGCACTGCATGGGGATTTCTGCAATGGTAAGAGATACGAAGGCGGTTTAATTAGAAGAAAGTTGCACAATGGGAAGACTTTTTACATGGTGTTTGCAAAAATAAACTGTTTATCTTAGTTTTTTTTTGGATATCTCAAAAACAGTAATTTTATGGATTTTTGTTTTTATTTATTTTTAAATTTATTTCAAACAGTATCCAAAAACAAACAACACTTTCTCGTTCCACCTTTTTAAGCTCTACAAGATGACGTTTACTAATTTTTGTTACAACGTTTGTTACCGAGAGACCATCATCAACTTAACTTTTTCATATGGACTTAGAAAAAAGTACATACTGTATTAGATTTCACTTTTTATACTCATTTCAACGATGTGTTACATGGCATGATTTATAACAGTTCTTGTGTCAAAAAAGCAATTTTTGTTAAATTATCTACATTTTTCAATAGCAGGCGATGAATAACATTATAATTGTCAGTTGTACATCTGTCAATAAATGTTTCATTAGAAGTAGCGAAAATTGTTTCAGTTCCATTAAAATTATGCCGGGGAATAGTTTCACAGGGGTAGAAAAATTTGATATGGTGTCATGTTACATTTTATCCCAAAACAATTGTATGGCGGCTGAAAGTATGTACATCGACAAATATCCTGAAAGAAGACAGCCCAATAGATGAATCTTTAGATGTGTAGCTTTCAACCTGAAGAAGTATGGGTCATTTAAGCAACCTATTAAAACCAGGAAAAAAAAATTTAATGAAGAAAAAGAGTCTCAAGTTATTCAATCAGTCATTGAAAAACCTGATGTATCAACAAGGGAAATTGAAAGTCAAACAGGAGTAGCCAGATCTACAGCCCAATTTATTTTAAAGAAAAATAACTTTCACCCCTATAAATTTAGAATTTGCCAAGGACTGCGACCTGGAGATGAAATTAGAAGGAGGACGTTCTGTGAATGGTATACCAGGCAGTGTCACATTGATAATGACTTTCCATTCAAAGTTATGTGGTCGGACGAAAGCAAGGTAACAAACAACGGAATTTTTAATAGACGCAATACCCATTATAGGGCACAAAGCAACCCCCGGGTGAAAAAATCATCCAAGCATCAACATCGATTTGGCTTCAACATGTGTTGTTGAGTTTAGGGCACTAAAATATTGGGACCTTTTATTTACCACAACTTCTTAACGCTACCTTTCTTTATTAAGAAATGAATTGGAAAGTCTAGATAATCTGCCGCTACAGAATGTACAAGAATGTTGGTTTCAACAAGACGGTGCACCTGCACACAATGCTAGACTAGTTCGAGGGTACTTTTCGGAACAGTTTCCAGGAAAAACAATCGGTACTTATGGTGAGGTTTCCTGGCCAGCGCGATCACCAGACTTAACCCCATTAGACTTTTTTCTTTGGGGTTACATAAAAAACCAAGTATACGTTCACCATTTTGATACAGAAGATCAACTTTTGAGAGTAGTTACGGCAGCATTTAATACTATCACTCCAGAATTATTATCCCGAGCCTTAGAGTCAACGGTCAGAAGATCTTACCTGTGTTTAGAGAATAATGGTTATCTATTTGAACATTTGTTGTAAATTTTGTGTCATTTTTGTTTTTTCTATTTGTTGTTATGCATTTTTATTCATTTGTTGCTAATAAAAAATGTAGATATTTTATTACGTATTGCTTTTCCGACACAAGTACATCACATTGTTGAATTGGGTATTAAAAGGGCTCTCTTTCGCTTTCTCTACTTTTTTCGGTCCATAAGAAAAAGTAAAGTTGATGACGGTTCATCGATAACGAAACGTTGGAATAATAAGGAACAAACTTCATCCAGTAGAGCTTAAAAAGGTGCAATGAGAAAGAGTTTTTCGTTTTCGAGTATTGTTTGAAATAACTCAAAAAATAAATAAAATCCAAAATCCATAAAACGATTTTTTTTGAGATATTTAAAAAACTAAAACAACTAACTCATTTTTGCAAACACCATGTAAAAGGTCTCCCCATTGTGCAACTTTATTCTAATTTAACCGCCTTCATATCTCTTACCGTTTTGTAGATGCCCATGGAGTGCATCCTTATCTGGAACACACTGTATAGTTGTACAAGACAAATGGCTTCTACACTTTTATAACATGGTAAACGTTTCGACCTTTAGTGAGATTTTTCTCATCTAGAGTTCGTTTTGTGGCCTTATTAGTTTGTGGTGGCTATTTTGGTGACATGCTTGGTGACAAGCCGTTGGCAATTTAAAATTAAAGTAATTATTTGACGTGATACATTTGACGTGATACATCATTTGACGTGATGCGTTCACGATCCAAAAGCACCTTAAGTACTATTTATCTGTTAATTTCTGTTGTTGAAAAGTTATAAAAGTTTTAAATTGGCGGATAAAGACTTTTCGGATACTACGCAATTTATTTGAAAAATCAGAAACCAACTTCTGTTGGGAAATAATATATATATAACTAAACCGACGTTGAACTTTTAACGATCTCTCTTTTTATTAAACTTATTGCAATCCTCTAATATGCTCTTGAAGAGATTAAAAAAGAAAAAAGTGCTAACAACGTAAGCTAAAGAAGGCTATTGTGTATGCCAATGAAAAAATCCAAATGGTCTTTCTTTGTACGTTAGAAAATTGAATTTTGTATGTTGGTATTGAAATCCGCTGGATTTTGACACTGACTGATTACAAGCTTTATCCATAAAGAAGATTTGTGGTTCAGTTTACCATTTAAGCTCACATGCAAACATTTATTGCTGGAAATTTGAGGTTTTCAAAGTTGAGGTTGAAAAGTCTTGAATAAGAGTACTTGAGCTTCTGGTTGCTCACTGGAGTATTGAAAGTTCCTCTGCAGGGAAATAATTGGGACCTCAATGGTAACGTTGACGACTTCAGAAGAACAATTTGCTGCCTTGTTTATATTATCTCTATAGATTATCAAATCATTGCTCTTTACGTAAACTTAGAAGAGAAGAAGCCTTGACATTGTATGTGGCTCTCATTCTCATTAATATATCTGGTTTTTGTCATATATACCTATACCTTGATTCCTTGGAAAAAACTCTCAAAAGTTGTTGCATTGTTCTGGCAAAACTCCAGTTTATATCTCTCTGAAGCACTGGAACCTTAAAACAGATTCCTTGTTTTCAGTTGCAGGATGATTTCTCCATCATAATATGCTGCTGGTGTTGTTGCAATGTAAAATCAAATTGAAGAAGACTGCACATTTTTAAACAAAAATACGTAATTAGGAAAATGATTGAATAAACATAAATTAGAGTAAGATTTATTAGCAAACTTATCATGCATTAATTAACTCCACTACAGATAAAGGTTCACAGAGTCAAAAGTTCTAATTCCACCTTTTTTTTAATATACTCAACTAGACAGCTTCTTGGTTGAAGATATTGAAAGAAAAGGTGGAATTCGTGCAATCGAAGGCACGAAAGAAGTGGAGAAAATGTTCTCATTGAAAATGGAATATTAGAACTCAATAGTGATTGAGAAAGGGACCAGATTATTTCAACTCATTGATAAAAGGGAAGAAAAAGAAGAAGTATTAAAACATATCAGGGAACGAGACTGAGAGAAAAAAGGTATGAAATACTTTTGGAAGGAAAATCCCAGGAGACGTCTGCATAGAGACATTCCTTCACTGCTGATTCCGAAGAGAATCTACCTTTTTGCCAAATATGCACTTCTTGCTGATTACGTAGATTTCTTGAGAAGCAAATCTTCTCAGTACTTCAGTGACATGATCGTGATGTTGCTTCAAAATATGTCAAGAGGAAAAATGACATATTTCCTTAGGTCTACTCTATATTATTTTTTTGCTGCTGTATTTAATATAGAACCTGACCAATGATACCGGTTTTTTCTCTGTCGGGTAAATGGTGCAATTACCATTTTCTTAGCGTATATCGCTAGGTCTTTTTATGCACAAGTTATGCACAATACAGTCATGCTTATACCAGACTGGATATGAAGATATGGATTAAAAAATCTCCAAGTTTCCACCCATGGTTGCTCCATGTTGTATATGCTACTCTTGTTGGAATTGCAGGAAACAAGGCCAATTGATTTCACAGTGTTCTTTGACTAGGGATGTTTTTTGTTATGGTTGTGGATTAAGAGATGCCACCAATGGTAGTTGTTCCAAACGTTCAAAAAACTAACAAACCCTGGCCGAAATGGAGGCAAAACTTCGGCCAACAGAAAAGGGCAAATCTCAATCAATCAATCAAAACAATCAGTGAGCAAACAAAGCGTAAACAAGTGGAATCAAAAACTCTATCATCCAGTTCAGTAGGCTCTGTTTTTATTAGAAAAGAATTCGACGATCACCTCTAACTTATGTTACTATATTCGATCATTCTTTTTTAGCACTGATAATCGGTTCATTATAAAACTTCATTTAGTTGGCTGTGAAATGTCAAAAGAAAAGAATGGAGAAACAAAAGTCTATTTATTTTGGATATGTCATCCTTTTCTGTCAAAATTTCATAGCCTGCTAGATGAAATTTTATAATGAACACCCCGTAGTGGAGGTTGTGCCTCAATATTAGGTCTTGATGATCTTCATGTCCTAAAGATTTTTAAATTGTCTTTTTTCTAATGATGCCTCCATTTAGAACGATAGCAGATGGGCAGCCTCAAGGTGTTTTTAGTTATGTTGTAAAACCTGGATTGATTGTCTGGGAAATTCTGGAAAAGAGCTTTCCAAGTGCATCGTGAACGTTGAACCGTGTCTGTAATCGTTCGAAATTTCCGATAGAATGGCCTCGGATTGTGAAGCGCTCGAGCCAATAATATAGGCCTCGATGAGCATGTATATCTTTTCATGATGCATGGTTAATACTGAAGTAATTGTCGAGGACTACTTCATCAAGAAGTTTTAGGGCCTTCTTGTATTCGATAAAACATACGTGCTTTCACTAATCATGTCCTGGCATTTTGTATGAGAACTTGCAGCAATAGTGCATCCTTGGTGCCAAATCTAACTTGAAATTCCAACTTTTCTGTTTTATCACTTTTAATTATTTGATACAAAATATCAATCAATATCGATGTTGACTGATTCGACTGTGGTGAGCTCCGTGGTATGTATTCCGCCGCCGTCGCGCTACAATGGAAGGATTGGGGTGGGGGTAGTGGTGGCACGGGGTTTCGGCGCACATGAAATATTTCGTAGAACTCGTTTCCAGTCTGCATTTAGAAACGTAATTTCCTCCTTCTTGTCGAAATTGTAGCCGTGTTTAAAGATCTCAATGGCCTCTCTCGTTAGTCTCGGAGAGAAACGCTGCGACTGATATAAGATATCCATCTCGCTGAAAAAGATGTCATGACTTTCGGGAGCAGCGTGCTCTACTACTGCTGACTTTTGTGTTTGACCCAACCTGCAACTCCTCTTTTGTTCCGTAATCTTCGTGCTGAAGCTGCGTTTTGTGGTCCCAATGAATACCGAGCAACAGCAGTATGGAACTCGGTCAAATCCTTGTGCCGATAGGAGATCTTTGCGGTCCTTGGCCGATCTCAAGCTCTGTTGTATTGTACGAGTGGGTTTTCACATTGTGCTTTTGCAGTAGCATGCCGATCCTGTCCGTTATTTTGTAGATGTATGGTAGACCAGTCCATTCGCGCTTATCTTCATCTTCTCCCGTTATTCCTTCCTGGCGGTTACAAGTGATGTGCTCTACACTGCTTGTAGAGCACACCATTTGTAACGGCCCTCAGAATTTACCGAATTCCTTGCAGTTGTGGCCGGGTATACATTGGGACCACAAAACGCAGTGTCAAATCGAAGATTGCGGAACACAAGAGGAGTTGCAGGTTAGGACAAACACAAAAGTCAGCAGTAGCAGGGCACGCTCCTTCCGCAGGTCACAACATCTTTTTCAACCAGGTGGATATCTTATATTAAACGCAGCGTTTCTATCCGAGACTAACGAGAGAGGCCATTGAGGTCTTTAAATACGACAACAATTTCAACAGGAAGGAGGAAGTTACGTTTCGAAATGCAGATTGGAAGCGAGTTCTACGACATACTACAAGTGCGCCGAAAACCCGCGTCACTACTACCATCACCCCAGTCCCTCCACTGCAGCGCGACGGCGAGGAAATATATACCACGGAGCCCACCCCATCACAGTCGAATCAATCAACGTCGGGAAGCACGGGAGATACTTCGCCTATTGCCTCATCTCCTTTGATAATTACTGCTGCAGCTGTAGACGAAACATCAGGAAGAAATTCCATTGGACCACGGCTTCGAAGCCTGAAAAACACTTTAGATTGTATTTTCACCGGCCGTGAAAGCCTTCACAATTTTATAAAATTAAATATATTTTCCCTTAGAAAATGAATATTGTGGTTCAGACATTTTCTTTTCTTCTTAAGTTTCAGGGTTGCAGCTCCTTCAATATTCCTGAATAATATACCACTGTATATACCAAGAGATACTTGTTTCTCTTACCGGAGGGAACTCAACATAGAAAATTCTGCGCTTAAGCCTCAAACCAAGAGTCAGGTTTCTTGCCTTCAAGTTTATTTGGCACCTTTTGAATCTTCTTTTTATTCTCAACAGGTCGGTCTTTATGGGTTTAATAAGTAAAGATTTAAAGTCTTCGGCTTGTTCCTCAGTTTCAAGGCTTTTTCTGCTCTTTTTCGAGGTAACTTCGACCGCTCCACATCTTCAGTTTTCTCAGGATTTCAAAACCCGAATTCCTTCTTTTCCGGCGTCTTTTCATGTTTAACTTTTTTTTTCAGAAGAATTTTTACTCCCTCACACTTCTCCACAATTACAAGTTTCTCCGTTTCCGAGAAAGTTGCATGGTAAACTATTGACGAAGTAGGTAGACAACCAGAGATTAGTATAAAGCACGTTTAGAGCAGGTTAACGATAGTGCAAATTCTTAGGCCAGGGGCATCTGTTGAAGTTAAGGCAAAGGATATGAATTTCAATTTAAGTTTTTAAATATCTATACGTAAACGTACACACGTAAACATAAACATTTGGATTGTTTTTTGAGTATACAGAGATAGTGTTACAGGCCAAAGCTTTGTATGTAGCGTATGAGGAATAACTGAGTTCTTAGAATTAGAAGGACTCTAGTTGAAGATGCAAATCTGGGATGAAATTTGCTAAGTGACTCAGTAACGACACTTAATCTTCGATCTATACTCATCCTGTGTATCAGATGTCAAATTTTTTTTAATAACTTTTTTTTACTAACTAAATAAATTTGAAATTTTAATCTGTTAATCCGTTAATGAGAGATGAATTAAAACCACGAACTTTGGATAAACCGTAGGTATTGAAAATTATTTATGAAATTCTGGAAAAGGAATTAAGATGCTAATCATCGTAACTGGAATCTCTTCACTTGAACCACACCCTTTGAAGGACTATACTTTTCCTTTCACCTAATTCACATGAAACCTTGAACCATCAATAGTTATCTTATTCTCGCAGTAGTTATGTTTAACGGATTATTATTAATTGGCTGTGCACGGCTATATCGAAATTAACAATCAAACATGAGTGCAAGAACATCGAACTCATAGGATCAAATAAAAAACCTGGAAAAGTTATAGAAAAATCACCGTACACTGTGATCAGAATCACTGAGATCAGGAGCTTGCTCGTCAGAAAGTCGTGAAAAAAGGATTAACATTGGAAGAAAAGTTTAAGAAAGCCGTCTTCATTGAAAACAATCATGGTGTGATCAGTAAACCGAATGTGGACATCTCGGTTTGGAAAACGTTCAGGCTGGTCGCCTACGCATAGCTACGCCAGCGACCAATGGGGGTAAGTGGGGGCGTGAAGAGGTAGTATATAAGTAGCAATAGGATTATTCTCAGTTTTAACTTGATAAGGAGTAAAAATAACACTACTCCCGGTAAAAAATTAAATGTCCAAGAATGTTCATCCGATAATGTATTACAGCTTGATTCTTATAGACGGTATTTCTATACTCCTTTTAACAACACAAAGGATGATGAGACGAAGGTGGCTATAGTATTGCCATGTTTCTCATATTACTATTTTTCAATAAAACTTCTGCTTGATCCCAAGAACACAAAATGCATCAACGTCATGTACACTGCTCAACTTAAAGTTCGGCACAAACAATTTTTCGTGTCATTTTAAATCAGCTGTAACCTTTTAAGCAATGAATTGTTTTAAATACAATTTGCATGGTCTGAAACCCTATTTCTTCTAGATTAAGGCAGCGGATAACGTTGAAGAAAAAACCGACACTATGTTATATAACGTGTGAAACAAAGTGATGCAAAAATAAAAAAAGTTTCATGTTCTGCCATTTCGCAATAAGCTCTTTTTTCCTTATCGTTTTCAGGTAAGGAGTAAGCCAACGTCAATATCTCGGGACCTTTTCGCCAGATTTTTTATTAAAGCACTCTGAATTTTTATACAGAGCGAAACGTAAAATGTGTGAAATTCTTGTCGCTGAAATTTTTAGATCGTGGTAGTTCGGAAAAGCGGTAAAGAATCTTACTGTGTTTCCATCATTTGTGGACATAGAAGAATTTCACACATTTTACGCTTCGCTCTGTATAAAAATTCAGAGTGCTTTAATAAAAAATCTGGCGAGAAAGTCCCGAGATATTGACATTAGCTTACTCCTTACCTGAAAACGGTAAGGAAAAAAGAGCTTATTGCAAAATGGCAGAACATCAAACTTTTTAAATTTTTGAATCACTTTGTTTCACACCTTATATAATAAAGATAGTGTCGGTTTTTTCTCCAACGTTATACGATTCCTTAATCTAGAAGAAATAAAGTTTCAGACCGTGTAAATTATATTTAAAACAATTCATTGCTTAAAAAATTACAGCTGATTGAAAATGACACGAAAAATTGTTTGTGAGGAACTTTAAGCTGAGCAGTTTATATTACAAGAACTTTGGTGTTTGTTCGAGGGTTGAGATGGTATGTTGAGATACTGTGAATAGTTTTAAAAAATCAGTAAATAATAGATACAACAGAGTATTACCTTATATGCAGACAAGTTGTCGATGTCGCACTCAAGTATAGCCTCCCTGCCTAGTGGCACCGTGACATTTAAAATTGGGCCAGTAAAGTTGGGGATTTCTGAAAAAAAAAACAAACAAAGTTATTAGTCGCAAGAGCTTCGTATTGACATGACGCATTTTCCATATCGCTTAAAAATCCATTTTAGTGCCAAGGTCCTAATGAAAAGGTGGATATCGTATCTACCAGCCATAACCGTAAAAACGTAATACCCTAACTCAATAATAAAGCAATTTAGCCTTAATTTTGTTTCGAATTGTGTACTGACAAACACATAAAACCAATTTGGACCGTGTCGTGTAGGATTATGTAAATAGGAGCTGACCACTTTGGCAAAATTCAATAACGCCGAAAAAACCCGGATATAAATTTAAATGCCCACAACAAGGCGTGATCGATTACGGAAAAACCTTTTAAATAAATTCGGTTTTTTCTCCTGCAGGATATTAAAAGTGCTGGTCTCTGCGCCAAATAGAAAAAAGGATTTTTGCGATTGTCGGTGGTTTTTCGATCAAACGATCAGGAATAAAGTCAAAGCCCTCTTACACTTCGACGAAAAATTATCTTGATATTACTAACCCTAAAAAGCTGTATATAAAATGAACTTAAAACGGTAATTGGAACAAAAAAAAATTGAATATATATGTGTGCATAATACAACTAATTTAATTTCCCTTAAGCTTTTTAGTACATTTCTCAATCTTTATTGCAATATAAAACTTGTCTATATAAAAGTGTATTTGTTCTTCACTTACCTCTTTCAAATTTGTTAAAACAAATAATAGGCAAAATACACACATTATTAAGATTCTGGTAAAGTCTTCAATCAAATTCGAATTGCGAGTTCTCTGCGTACGACTTTTAATTAGGCCCTAATCCGCGCATACAAAGTCTCTGAGCTCATTTTCTATTACCGAGATTTGCGAACAATTCGCAGGGGCTTAATGAAAGAATATAGGGAAATGGATTTAAATTAGTCTCTTAAATCCGCGCCCTGGAAAATGAATGGAATATGCGAAATTTGCACTTCTATATTAAGCCGAGTTTGAAATAAGTTTTCGCTGCCAACTATTGGAAAACAATTAAATTCGGTTTGAGGTCACTGTTGTCGCCGGATGATTCTCATTTAGTTGTATTGGATTGTCAAATAATGTGTTTACTAAAAAGGGAGCTAAGTGGAGTGTTCGAAATATGTACTGGCGCAAATTGAAGAATTTTGCCTTCGATCTACCATAAATAGGGGAGACACAAATATGTCCCATAAAGTGTTTCTTGATTAGTTCAGTTTTGTTTAGGTTAGGTCAGGTCAGGATATGGTACCATTGAGAAAAGCGGATTTCACATCCCATCGGACAACTGTACCCAGTTTCTTGAAAATCAAAACCTTTCTTGGCAAAAAATCTCTTGTAACCAGTTATCTTTGTACTTGACAAACGTCACCATGGTCATTGTTTTAGACTTTCACGTAATTCCATTTTTTCTTCAAGCGGACTAAAAGTACGTGATTTGTTATTCCATACGCACACCTAAAGTGGGCTTTCTAATCCTGAGACCAAAAAAGTAGCAAAAAGTCCTAGGCAGTAAAGTCAAAAGTCACCGCTACTCTCATAGTGGCGCATATATAAACGATTTTCATTCACCAAAATTATTTGGACACTAGATGACACCAGATAGACCGATCTGAACGTATTGCTATCTTTACATTTTTATTGAAAAAAACAAAGGATAGGGATACTCTCAGAGCGCTCGAGAGAACCACCCGAAACCGCTATTAGTCGAAATCGCATAGGTTCCCGAATTCTGAGTTCGTCTGTTAAAGGTCATGCGTGTCATCATATTTATGTCTATTTTTATTAATTTAGTATTGACAATAATGCTACAAATTTTTAGTTTACCATAATTCATCTAAACCATTGGTTGTGATTTCATATACCATTAAAACCATTGAACATTGAAAACCATCATTCTAACACATTCCATTTATTTTACAAATAATATACACCACTAATTGGGTAAGTACCTAGACCCGCTTAAAGAGGATGAGAGAAAATTGCAAAATTGCAACTCTGAAATACTTCTTATTTCCTGTATACTTGAAAAAAAAAATCGTATATGTTACTCGGAGTAAAAGGTCTTTTTCTGCTTCGCCCAATTGCAGGCCTCAGCTTCGCTTCGGCCGTCAATCTCTGGCCTCGGCACGCAAAGACCCACTTTTACTCCTAGTGACGTAATCTACTATTTGATACTTATCACGTTTCCTTCTTTCGGCTTTTTAACAATGGTTTTGTTAAGACTTCAATCTCATTGTCAATAGATTTGCTATATCTCTATAGCCAAATCTGTGTGCTTGTTGGCACTCCATGGATAAACAGATTCCACATTTATAGCACAATACATTTGTAGGGTCATATGTAGCTTGGAAGTTTTTAATACCTTATTCTTTTCTGTTGAAATAATTTTAATTTTTTTTACTACCTTGGTTTACTTCTGTTTCTATTCCTACTTCTTCTTGCTATGCAATTGTCGTGGTCTAGTCTTCTAGATGTTAGGCGTCTTATTCCGAAGTTCTTTCCTTAGCCTCACTACCTCTTCTTCCTCTCTATTTCTTAAATCTACAGAATGTTCCCTCCTGTACAAATATGTGATTTTGGGTGACCAATTCTTTGCAGCAAAAAAAACACATCAAGAGCAAAAGAAAATCTTGTTCTTTTAGTTATTTCCACAATCTACCAGGTGGCGCAGGAATTAGTAGCCAAGTGATATCTAATAAATTTGAAATAATATTTGAAATCAAACAACAACTCGAAAAGTTGATGAAAAAACAGACTCTTGATTGGAAGTTATAAAGATAAAAATCAGGTCTTGACGGTTTGGAAAAACATTCTTCTTCAAACGTCATTCAACTACTACTTTATTTGACGCAATAAACAATTTCTTTGCTGTCAACCGGATGATAGGAAACGTCTTTTCCCGCCTCTCATCGCCGGCAAGTAAATCCTTTTCCTGCAGCTCAATTGAGTTAACATTACTGTCACTTTACCTGCCGGTGATGGCCGGCAGGTAAAAAAATATGACGCCAACAAAATTTTAATAGCGTTTTTTTTTTATTTTGAGATACAGGGGGATTTTAGTAATTTGACATTTTGATTTAGTAGTTTGACATTGAAAACTACAAAAAAAAGTTTTTGTAGTTTTATGAAAAGTTCTCTAGTTTTTGTTATGTATTCTCTCCAGAGGCACGCCTAATTTTCTCACTGCCCCTAATCGTTCAATTGACGGCAATTTGAAAATATTTTTTTTCAAAAGCTTTTTCCGTGCGATTCTCGATATCTAATAATAAACAAGGTGTTCCATAAAAAATTATATGTTTGTGTTATTGCGGCGAAATTGTTTTTTACAGCAAAAATCAATCTACGCTGCTGAATTTTACAGGAAAAATTCGTGAACGGCAACTTCTTCAATAAATTGAGACGTTTTTTTTTTTAACAAAAGAAGTTAATTATGGAGAATAGGTGTGTTTTTTGTGAAGTCACGGATGGCAGTACTGGAATTATGGAGAGCTGTTGGTCGTAGATTATTGGTGAATTATGTGTTTGCAAATGGGCGCCACTCAGTTGCGCAATCCTTACTTAATTGAGAAATAATACAGAATTTGAAAGGATGGTATGCCAGGGCTTCTACTGGAGGAAATAAATATTACAAAGGGTTTAGCTTCAATGAGTTTGTAATAGGATAGTAGATTTGATTATTAATCACACAAGCAATAATCAAAAGGAAATTAAACAACACAACTTAATAAATAAGCAAAATATCAGCACATTCTGGCTTGTGTAGCTTTAGGTTTCGATGACTACCTGAAGCTAGGTTTTATATTAAAAACCCGAAATATACCGGATAACGCGTATGGTTTTTTGGCCAAAGTATACGAATATACAGTTAAATATTATACATACACAGGTTATATGCAAATAGGTTAGATTGCGAAAATAACTTCAAGACAGAAGCGGCTGTTACAAAATCAAATAATAGTTGCTGAATGCGGAATTCAATATTGAATTTAAGTTTAAATTAAGAAAGCCTAAAACTTAATAGTTAAGAATATTTGAATAACAATATAGTTAAACGGATTCATTTCACCAGATTATTCCTCAAACTAAGGGTGGCCCAAATCGGTGGTGTGCAGTCAATACGATGGGTACAATGGCTATGTTCGTAGGTCTTTGCCGACAACTAGCTAAGGCAGCCTCTAAGGTGACTAATCTTCCTTGTCAACGTTACTACGTCTCCAAGGAAGATTCTAAGGATGTCTCAATCATTGAGTGTTTCATAGGTGGTGATGATTCTGAGGCGCCAACTAGAGTCGATGAGGAAGATGACCAGGAAGTCGAAGAAGCCAGTTAAGTTAAAAATGCATCGCAATTGAAGATGCCACGATAGTAGAAAATGTCATTGCAGTAGTACCCTTTAGTAAGGCTTAAAACCTTAATTACTAATCAAATAAAGTAGTAAAGTCCAGTAAAACCAGGCTACACGTCGAAAATGGCAACGATAGGTCGTTGAAGATGTATATGAAGCGGATGGAGGGGTATGTCCCAAACTTGGGCACGAAATGCGACTAATGAAGAAGGACAGGATTTGAATTAAATTGAAGTACTCTTGATATAAGGAGCTTGGGTAATATTGACCACGACCATATGCAATATCATGTTCAAGCATTGAATTATTTAATAAACTATAAAAATAATGAGACAGTTGTATGAAGAATTGATTTAAATTAGATATTATATAGTTTTAAATAAAAAAATGTTACAATATTTAGAGAAAAGTGCCTGACTTTAGAGAAAAAAGATACGGGGGAGTGCCTCAAAAGTGGTAATTTTCAATAGCACCCTCTACATCAAAAACCAAATTGGTTACAAAAATTCTGTGGGAGTACTTCGGAATTTCTTGAAATTAGTTAGAAATACCTTAGAAATATCAGGAGTTACTTGAAATTGCAAGCATGATCAGGAAATTCTTGCAACTTCTTAGAAAATTTTTGGAATTTCTGAAAAATACTTTGAATTTTAAAGTACCTAATTCACTTCCATCTTGAAGAATAAAAAAAAACCCCGCAAAGTGCTGAAAACGGGACGCTCTATACAATCGGTTGGTACAAGGAAATACTTTTGGAATTTGCTGTAAGTACTTCGGAATTTCTTGAAAATATTTTAAACTACTGGGGAATAACTTAGACATATTAGAAATTATTTGAAATTGCATGGAATTTCTGAAAAATATTTAACATTTTTTGGAAAATGTTTGGAATTTCAGAGAAATACTTGAAAAATAGAAAAAATACACTGAGAAGTGCCCATTCAATTGGTTCTAGGAAAATCTTGGAATTTGACAGAAATCTTCGAAATTTCTTAAAAATATGAATAATTACTTGAAATTGCGGGAATTTTTGAAGAATACCTACTAAAAATGTCTGAAAATATATTTGAAATTTAATAGTAATCACCCTTTATTTTGGAAAATCAAGGAAGTACCCCGCAAAAGCGGATTAAAAGGAATACTCAATACAATCAGTTAGTACAACAAAATACTTGAAATTTGATGGAAGTACTTCGGAATTTTTCGAAAATACCTGATATGGCTTGAAAATATCTTAGAAATATCAAAAATCACTTGAAAATGCATAATATTTAAAAGAAAACAGATTTTTTTTTTGGAAACTTCTTGGAATTTCTAAGAAATATTTCGAATTTAAAAAAAAAACCTTGAAATTTTAAAGTAATTACCTAATATATATAATTTACCTAATATATTTGATTACCTAATATATTTTAAAGTAATTACCTAATATCTTGAGAAGTACTTGAAATTTGGTGGAAGCTCTTCCTAATTTCTAGAAAATATTTGAACTTACTTGGGAATAACTTAAAATCTTAAAATATCATGAATTACTTGAAACTTCATGGCATTTCTGGAAAATATTTGCAATTTCAGAAAAATTACTTTACATTTTAAAATACTTACGCTCTATCTTGAAAAATAACAGAGATACACCGGAAAAATGCCATATTACTAACTAATCAAATGACACAAAAAATACTTGGAATTTGTTTGGAAGTACTTTGAAAATTCTTGAAGTTAATAGGGAGTATCTTAGAAATTTGAGAAATTACTTGAAATTGCATAGAATTTTCGGGAAATATATACTTGGATTTCTCATATTTACGTACAATTTCAGTATATACACGATAAGGTGCAGTTTATACCTTGGTTTAACATTTAAAAATTGTAGATACCCGGTTAAAGTCACTAAGGAAATCTATTGTAATGTAACTCAGTAGCGGCTTGAGAGTTTCGACTGAAATGCGCCCTATATCTCAGTTGACAATAAAAATATCAACATGGTGTTTTGGTCATTCTATATTAAAAAACTGGGTTCATGCTATATTAGCTAGATTTATGTCTGTCTAATTTGAAAATCGGGTTTTTTTATCCAAACAGTTCAGGTTAGTTCAGGTTAAGATAGTTTGTATTTCCAAATCGATGGTGTGCAGTCAATACGATGGGTAAAATATCTATGTTTGTAGGTCTTTGACGACCACTAGCTAAAGCATCCTCTAAGGTGACTAATCTTCCGGCTTGTCAACTTTACTACGTCTCCAAGGAATATACTGAGGACGTCTCAATCATTGGGTGTTTCATAGGTGGTGATGATTCTGAGGAGCCAACTAGAGTCGATGAGGAAGATGATCAAGAAGTCGCAGAATCCAGTCAGTTTGAAAATGCATCGCAATTGAAGATGCCACCATAGTAGAAAATGTTACTACAGTAGTAAGGTTTAAAACTTTAATTACTAATCGAATCAACTCTAAAAGTCTAGTAGAACTAGGTAACGTGTGGAAAATGGATTGCGACGATAGATCGTTGAAGATGTATATCAAGATAGCGGGTGGAGGGGTATGTGCCGGACTTAGGCACGATATGTGAATAATGGAGCAGGGCAGGACTTGAACTAAAATGAAATACTCTTGTTACAAGAAAATTATTTAATAAACTATTCAAATAATGAGAAAGTTGTTTGAATAATTGATTTAATCTAGGAATTATATAGTTTTAAATAAAAAAATGTTACAAAATGTATAGAAAAGTGCCTGCTTTTAAAGAAAAAAGATACGGGGAAGGGCCGCAAAAGTGGTAATTTTCAATACATCAAAAAACATCTACATCAAAAAACAAATTGCTTGATACCAACTTTAATTTCACACAAATGTAGCAAATATCGCGAGAGCCGCAACTTTCTATCTTGAAAAACAAGGGAAATGACCTCCAAAAGTGCCAAAAAGGGAATATCCTATATATTCATCTGGTACAAGAAAATACTTAGAATTTGGTGGAACTACTACGGAATTTCTTGAATTTGGTGGAAGTACTTCGGAATTTCTTGAAATTGGTTAGAAATCTCTTAAAAAAATCAGGAATTACTTGAAATTGCATGCAGGTTCAGGAATGTCTTGAAACTTCTTGGAAAATTTTTGGAATTTCTGAAAAATACTTGGAATTTTAAAGTACCTAATTAACTTCCATCTTGAAAAATAAAAAAGAAACCCCGCAAAGTGCTGAAAACGGGACGCTCTATACAATCGGTCGGTATAATACACTGAAAAGTGCCCATTCAATTGGTTCTAGGAAAATCTTGGAATTTGACAGAAATCTTCGAAATTTCTTAGAAATATGAATAATTACTTGAAATTGCGGGAATGAAGAATACCTACTCAAAATGCCTGAAAATATATTTGAAATTTCATAGTAATTACCCCCTATTTTGAAAAATTAAGAAAGTACCCCGCAAAAGCGGCTTAAATGTAATACCCAATACAATCAGTACAACAAAATACTTGAAATTTGATGGTAGTACTTCAGAATTTCTCGGAAATACCTGATATGGCTTGAAAATATCTTAGGAATATCAGAAATCATTTGACAATGCATAAAATTAAAAAAAACAGATTTTTTTTTTGAAAATTCTTGGAATTTCTAAGAAAAATTTCGAATTTAAAAAAAAAGCTTGAAATTTTAAAGTAATTACCTAATATATTTAATTTACCTAATATATTCAATTACCTAATATATTTTAAAGTAATTACCTAATATCTTGAGAAGTACTTGAAATTTGGTGGAAGCTCTTCCTAATTTCTTGAAAATATTTGAAATTACTTGGGAATAACTTAAAGTCTTGAAATATCATGAACTACTTGAAACTTCATGGCATTTCTGGAAAATATTTGTAATTTCAGAAAAATTACTTTACATTTTAAAATACTTACCTTCTATCTTGAAAAATAACAGAGCCACACCGGAAACCATATAAAAAATGTTACAAAATTTATAGAAAAGTGCCTGCCTTTAAAGAAAAAAGATACGGGAAAGAGCTGCAAAAGTGGTAATTTTCAATATATCAAAAAACATCTACATCAAAAAACAAATTGCTTACAAAAATTCTGTTGACACTATCTTTAATTTCACACAAATTTAGCAAATATCGCGAGAACCGCAACTTTCTATCTTGAAAAACAAGGAAAATGACCTCCAAAAGTACCAAAAAGGGAATATCCTATATATTCAGCTGGTACAAAAAAAAACCAGGAATTTGGTGGAAGTACTACGGAATTTCTTGAATTTGGTGGAAGTACTTCGGAATTTCTTGAAAATGGTTGGAAATCTCTTAAAAAATCAGGAGTTACTTGAAATTGCACGCATGTTCAGAAATTCTTGCAACTTCTTGGGAAATTTTTGGAATTTCTGAAAAATACTTGGAATTTTAAAGTACCTAATTCACTTCCATCTTGAAAAATAAAAAAGAAACCCCGCAAAGTGCTGAAAATGGGATGCTCTATACAATCTGTTGGGACAAGGAAATACTTTTGGAATTAGCTACTTCGGAATTTCTTGAAAATATTTTAACCTACTTGTCAATAACTTAATAATGACCCTAAATTTTGAAAAATAGGAGAAATACACTGAAAAGTGTCCATTCAATTGGTTCTAGGAAAATCTTGGAATTTGACAGAAATCTTCGAAATTTCTTAGAAATATGAATAATTACTTGAAATTGCGGGAATTTTTGAAGAATACCTACTAAAAACGTCTGAAAATATATTTAAAATTTCATAGTAATTACCCCCTATTTTGAAAAATTAAGAAAGTACCCCGCAAAAGCAGCTTAAATGGAATACCCAATACAATCAGTTGGTACAACAAAATACTTGAAATTTGATGGAAGTACTTCGGAATTTTTCGAAAATACCTGATATGGCTTGAAAATATCTTAGGAATATCAGAAATCTCTTGACAATGCATAAATCTTAAAAGAAAACAGATTTTTTTTTTTGAAAATTCTTAGAAATTCTAAGAAATATTTCGAATTTTAAAAAGAGCTTGAAATTTTTAATTTACTTTATAATTTGCTAATATATTTAATTTACCTAATATATTTGATTACCTAATATATTTTAAAGTAATTACCTAATATCTTGAGAAGTACTTGAAATTTGGTGGAAGCTCTTCCTAATTTCTAGAAAATATTTGAAATTACTTGGGAATAACTTAAAATCTTAAAATATCATGAATTACTTGAAACTTCATGGCATTTCTGGAAAATATTTGCAATTTCAGAAAAATTAATTTACATTTTAAAATACTTACCCTCTATCTTGAAAAATAACAGAGACACACCGGAAAAATGCCATCTTACTAACTAATCAAATGACACAAAAAAATACTTGGAATTTGCTTGGAAGTACTTTGAAAATTCTTGAAGTTAATAGGGAGTATCTTAGAAATTTGAGAAATTACTTGAAATTGCATAGAATTTTCGGGAAATATATACTTGGATTTCTCATATTTACGTAAAATTTCAGTATATACACGATAAGGTGCAGTTTATACCTTGGTTTAACATTTAAAAATTGTAGATACCCGGTTAAAGTCACTAAGGAAATCTATTGTAATGTAACTCAGTAGCGGCTTGAGAGTTTCGACTGAAATGCGCCCTATATCTCAGTTGACAATAAAAATATCAACATGGTGTTTTGGCGTTCTATACTCAAAAACTGGGCTCACGCTATATTAGCTAGATTTATGTCTGTCTAATTTGAAAATCGGTTTTTTTTATCCAAACAGTTCAGGCTAGTTCAGGTTAGTTCAGGTTAAGATAAATTATATTTCCAAATAGATGATATGCAGTCATTCCGCTGGGCAAAATGTCTATGTCCATAGGTCTTTGACGACAACTAGCTAAAGCAGCCTCTAAGGTGACTAATCTTCCGGCTTGTCAACGTTACTACTTCTCCAAGGAATATTCTGAGGACGTCTCAATCATTGAGTGTTTCATAGGTAGTGATGATTCTGAGGAGCCAACTAGAGTCGATTAGGAAGATGATCAAGAAGTCGCAGAAGCCAGTTAATTATGTACAGTATGTAAATGTTACTGCAGTAGTAAGGTCTAAAACTTTAATTACTAATCGAATAAACTCTGAAAGTCTAGTAGAACCAGGCAACGTGTCGAAAATGGATTTCGACGATAGATCGTTGAAGATGTATATGAAGATATCGGGTGGAGGGGTATGTGTCGGACTTAGGCACGATATGTGAATAATGGAGCAGGGCAGGACTTGAACTAAAATGAAATACTCTTGTTACAAGGGAATTATTTAATAAACTATTCAAATAATGAGAAAGTTGTATGAATAATTGATTTAATTTAGGAATTATACAGGGTTACTGGTAATTCGATACATTCCTTTGAAGATGTGATAGGGGAGGAGGTAAGGAGTAAATTTAACCCTAATATGCATTATGCAAAACTCGATAGTTTTGAGATATTTCAATTTTTCTTTTTTTCTCAAAAACGTAGACCTTAATGTCTTAAAAGCTAGTTATCAAAAAATGTATTATACTTTATTAAAACTTTTCAACTGGATTACTTGCCCAACACTATGATCTTATGTTTGGAATGAAAAAAGTCCGGAAACATTTGGATTATAGGAAAATTTTAAATAAAAAAGCGCGAAAAATATTTTTCAAAAATAAAGTATCACAATTTCTTATCGGTTATTTTTACAAAAATCATCAAGCAACATTTGTACAATTTTGTTTTAAACTTCCTTATTGCAATAGCTATCCAACAAGGTAAAAACGATACCAAAAACCCTTGATACGGTTTTTATTTTTATGTGAACAGTGAAAAACGTACTTGAAAATAGTGCTTAATTTTTTATTATTTTCATATTAATACTTACCTATTTGTTACAAATCTTGTTCAAAATGAGAGCCCCTATTTCGTATACATGCTCGGCAGCGTCTTCTTACTTCCGTCTTCGTTATCCTGGTTGTCAGGGTATTCCGAATGTGTTGGGCAGCGTCGGTTATCCCTTGTGTAAGGTCTTCTCGGGTATTCACTGGGGTTGCATAAACCATCTCTTTCATATGACCCCACACATAGAAATCAAGAGGTGTTAAGTCGGGGCTTCGCGCTGGCCAAAGTATTGGACCTGCCCTTCCAATCCAACGGTTAGGAAAACATTGATCCAGTAACTGCCGCACTGTCAGCCGATAATGTGCTGGACAACCGTCGTTCTGAAATATCATCCGCTCTCTGACGGCGAGAGGAACATCTTCTAAAAGCACCGGTAGGTCATGCCTTAAAAAATTTTCATACATTTCCCCGTTTAAATTGTCTTGAAAAAAATGTGGTCCTATTAAATAGCGGCCAATGAGTCCCATCCACACATTTACCGAAAACTTCCTTTGAAAACTAGTTTCCCTTATTAAACGGGGGTTTTCTTCGGCCCAATAATGTAAGTTGTGGAAATTTGATATGCCCTCGCGATTAAATTTTGACTCGTCCGTCCATAAAATGTCTGTTAAAAAATTTACATTTTCTGCATCTGAATTTATCACAAAGCGACAGAATTCTACTCTCCTTCCAGGATCACCTTCCTCCAAGCCCTGAACAGGGGTGTAATGGTAAGGATGGCTTCCAACTCCGTGTATCGTTGACCAAACTTTCCATTGTGATGCTCCGGTTTGCCTCGAGACTGTAGTAGTTGAAGTGGTTGGGTCGTCCTCAAAATGCCTCAATATTTCTTCCTCATCCTCTGGTTGATATACGGGAGGAGCACCGGCGTCACCTCTTCTACGTTTCACGGATACAGTTTCAGCGATAGTTCGGTATGTCCCAGCGAATACGCGGACATTTGGTATGCGGCGGTTAGGGAAGCGACGTTCGTATTCTCGGCGAGCCTCGGCAGCATTGCCGTCACAATATCCGTAGACAAACAAAATGTCTGCGTATTCTGCGTTGGTGTACGCAGCCATAGCACTCAAAACACGATAACAACAAAAACGGTGAAAAATAAACTCAAATTTCGCAACTACTTTGGATTACTGTCACTGTCAAATTGCATCGCAAATAATTAAATTGTTGTAGTAGATTCTTTATTGTTTCTCAAGCATAGCCTACTTGTATTATCAAAAGACAAATTCCCTTTTATTTGGATAGCTATTGCAATAAGGAAGTTTTAAAAAAAATTGTACAAATGTTGCTTGATGATTTTTGTAAAAATAACCGATAAGAAATTGTGATACTTTATTTTTGAAAAATATTTTTCGCGCTTTTTTATTTAAAATTTTCCTATAATCCAAATGTTTCCGGACTTTTTTCATTCCAAACATAAGATCATAGTGTTGGGCAAGTAATCCAGTTGAAAAGTTTTAATAAAGTACAATACATTTTTTGATAACTAGCTTTTAAGACATTAAGGTCTACGTTTTTGAGAAAAAAAAAAAAATTGAAATATCTCATAAACTATCGAGTTTTGCATAATGCATATTAGGGTTAAATTTACTCCTTACCTCCTCCCCTATCACATCTCCAAAGAAATGTATCGAATTACCAGTAACCCTGTATAGTTTTAAATAAAAAAATGTTACAAAATTTATAGAAAAGTGCCTGCCTTTAAAGAAAAAAGATACGGGGAAGGGCCGCAAAAGTGGTAATTTTCAATACATCAAAAAACATCTACATCAAAAAACAAATTGCTTAAAAAAATTCTGTTAACACTATCTTTAATTTCACACAAATTTAGCAAATATCGCGAGAACCGCTTTCTATCTTGAAAAACAAGGGAAATGACCTCCAACAGTACCAAAAAGGGAATATCCTATATATTCAGCTGGTACAAAAAAAAAACCTGGAATTTGGTGGAAGTACTACGGAATTTCTTGAATTTGGTGGAAGTACTTCGGAATTTCTTGAAAATGGTTGGAAATCTCTTAAAAAAATCAGGAGTTACTTGAAATTGTACGCATGTTCAGGAAATTCTTGCAACTTCTTGGGAAATTTTTGGAATTTCTGAAAAATACTTGGAATTTTAAAGTACCTAATTCACTTCCATCTTGAAAAATAAAAAAGAAACTCCGCAAAGTGCTGAAAATGGGATGCTCTATACAATCTGTTGGGACAAGGAAATACTTTTGGAATTAGCTACTTCGGAATTTCTTGAAAATATTTTAACCTACTTGTGAATAACTTAGAAATATTAGAAATTATTTGAAATTGCATGGAATTTCTGGAAAATATTTAACATTTTTTGGAAAATATCGCGAGAACCGCAACTTTCTATCTTGAAAAACAAGGGAAATGACCTCCAAAAGTACCAAAAAGGGAATATCCTATATATTCAGCTGGTACAAAAAAAAAACCTGGAATTTGGTGGAAGTACTACGGAATTTCTTGAATTTGGTGGAAGTACTTCGGAATTTCTTGAAAATTGTTGGAAATCTCTTAAAAAAATCAGGAGTTACTTGAAATTGCACGCATGTTCAGGAAATTCTTGCAACTTCTTGTAAAATTTTTGGAATTTCTGAAAAATACTTGGAATTTTAAAGTACCTAATTCACTTCCATCTTGAAAAATAAAAAAGAAACCCCGCAAAGTGCTAAAAATGGGATGCTCTATACAATCTGTTGGGACAAGGAAATACTTTTGGAATTTGCTACTTCGGAATTTCTTGAAAATATTTGAACCTACTTGTGAATAACTTAGAAATATTAGAAATTATTTGAAATTGCATGGAATTTCTGGAAAATATTTAACATTTTTTGGAAAATATCGCGAGAACCGCAACTTTCTATCTTGAAAAACAAGGGAAATGACCTCCAAAAGTACCAAAAAGGGAATATCCTATATATTCAGCTGGTACAAAAAAAAAACCTGGAATTTGGTGGAAGTACTACGGAATTTCTTGAATTTGGTGGAAGTACTTCGGAATTTCTTGAAAATTGTTGGAAATCTCTTAAAAAAATCAGGAGTTACTTGAAATTGCACGCATGTTCAGGAAATTCTTGCAACTTCTTGTAAAATTTTTGGAATTTCTGAAAAATACTTGGAATTTTAAAGTACCTAATTCACTTCCATCTTGAAAAATAAAAAAGAAACCCCGCAAAGTGCTAAAAATGGGATGCTCTATACAATCTGTTGGGACAAGGAAATACTTTTGGAATTTGCTACTTCGGAATTTCTTGAAAATATTTGAACCTACTTGTGAATAACTTAGAAATATTAGAAATTATTTGAAATTGCATGGAATTTCTGGAAAATATTTAACATTTTTTGGAAAATATCGCGAGAACCGCAACTTTCTATCTTGAAAAACAAGGAAAATGACCTCCAAAAGTACCAAAAAGGGAATATCCTATATATTCAGCTGGTACAAAAAAAAAACCTGGAATTTGGTGGAAGTACTACGGAATTTCTTGAATTTGGTGGAAGTACTTCGGAATTTCTTGAAAATGGTTGGAAATCTCTTAAAAAATCATGAGTTACTTGAAATTGCACGCATGTTCAGGAAATTCTTGCAACTTCTTGGGAAATTTTTGGAATTTCTGAAAAATACTTGGAATTTTAAAGTACCTAATTCACTTCCATCTTGAAAAATAAAAAAGAAACCCCGCAAAGTGCTGAAAATGGGATGCTCTATACAATCTGTTGGGACAAGGAAATACTTTTGGAATTAGCTACTTCGGAATTTCTTGAAAATATTTTAACCTACTTGTGAATAACTTAGAAATATTAGAAATTATTTGAAATTGCATGGAATTTCTGGAAAATATTTAACATTTTTTGGAAAATATCGCGAGAACCGCAACTTTCTATCTTGAAAAACAAGGGAAATGACCTCCAAAAGTACCAAAAAGGGAATATCCTATATATTCAGCTGGTACAAAAAAAAAACCTGGAATTTGGTGGAAGTACTACGGAATTTCTTGAATTTGGTAGAAGTACTTCGGAATTTCTTGAAAATTGTTGGAAATCTCTTAAAAAAATCAGGAGTTACTTGAAATTGCACGCATGTTCAGGAAATTCTTGCAACTTCTTGTAAAATTTTTGGAATTTCTGAAAAATACTTGGAATTTTAAAGTACCTAATTCACTTCCATCTTGAAAAATAAAAAAGAAACCCCGCAAAGTGCTAAAAATGGGATGCTCTATACAATCTGTTGGGACAAGGAAATACTTTTGGAATTTGCTACTTCGGAATTTCTTGAAAATATTTGAACCTACTTGTGAATAACTTAGAAATATTAGAAATTATTTGAAATTGCATGGAATTTCTGGAAAATATTTAACATTTTTTGGAAAATATCGCGAGAACCGCAACTTTCTATCTTGAAAAACAAGGAAAATGACCTCCAAAAGTACCAAAAAGGGAATATCCTATATATTCAGCTGGTACAAAAAAAAAACCTGGAATTTGGTGGAAGTACTACGGAATTTCTTGAATTTGGTGGAAGTACTTCGGAATTTCTTGAAAATGGTTGGAAATCTCTTAAAAAATCATGAGTTACTTGAAATTGCACGCATGTTCAGGAAATTCTTGCAACTTCTTGGGAAATTTTTGGAATTTCTGAAAAATACTTGGAATTTTAAAGTACCTAATTCACTTCCATCTTGAAAAATAAAAAAGAAACCCCGCAAAGTGCTGAAAATGGGATGCTCTATACAATCTGTTGGGACAAGGAAATACTTTTGGAATTAGCTACTTCGGAATTTCTTGAAAATATTTTAACCTACTTGTGAATAACTTAGAAATATTAGAAATTATTTGAAATTGCATGGAATTTCTGGAAAATATTTAACATTTTTTGGAAAATATCGCGAGAACCGCAACTTTCTATCTTGAAAAACAAGGGAAATGACCTCCAAAAGTACCAAAAAGGGAATATCCTATATATTCAGCTGGTACAAAAAAAAAACCTGGAATTTGGTGGAAGTACTACGGAATTTCTTGAATTTGGTAGAAGTACTTCGGAATTTCTTGAAAATTGTTGGAAATCTCTTAAAAAAATCAGGAGTTACTTGAAATTGCACGCATGTTCAGGAAATTCTTGCAACTTCTTGTAAAATTTTTGGAATTTCTGAAAAATACTTGGAATTTTAAAGTACCTAATTCACTTCCATCTTGAAAAATAAAAAAGAAACCCCGCAAAGTGCTAAAAATGGGATGCTCTATACAATCTGTTGGGACAAGGAAATACTTTTGGAATTTGCTACTTCGGAATTTCTTGAAAATATTTGAACCTACTTGTGAATAACTTAGAAATATTAGAAATTATTTGAAATTGCATGGAATTTCTGGAAAATATTTAACATTTTTTGGAAAATATCGCGAGAACCGCAACTTTCTATCTTGAAAAACAAGGGAAATGACCTCCAAAAGTACCAAAAAGGGAATATCCTATATATTCAGCTGGTACAAAAAAAAAACCTGGAATTTGGTGGAAGTACTACGGAATTTCTTGAATTTGGTAGAAGTACTTCGGAATTTCTTGAAAATTGTTGGAAATCTCTTAAAAAAATCAGGAGTTACTTGAAATTGCACGCATGTTCAGGAAATTCTTGCAACTTCTTGTAAAATTTTTGGAATTTCTGAAAAATACTTGGAATTTTAAAGTACCTAATTCACTTCCATCTTGAAAAATAAAAAAGAAACCCCGCAAAGTGCTAAAAATGGGATGCTCTATACAATCTGTTGGGACAAGGAAATACTTTTGGAATTTGCTACTTCGGAATTTCTTGAAAATATTTGAACCTACTTGTGAATAACTTAGAAATATTAGAAATTATTTGAAATTGCATGGAATTTCTGGAAAATATTTAACATTTTTTGGAAAATATCGCGAGAACCGCAACTTTCTATCTTGAAAAACAAGGAAAATGACCTCCAAAAGTACCAAAAAGGGAATATCCTATATATTCAGCTGGTACAAAAAAAAAACCTGGAATTTGGTGGAAGTACTACGGAATTTCTTGAATTTGGTGGAAGTACTTCGGAATTTCTTGAAAATGGTTGGAAATCTCTTAAAAAATCATGAGTTACTTGAAATTGCACGCATGTTCAGGAAATTCTTGCAACTTCTTGGGAAATTTTTGGAATTTCTGAAAAATACTTGGAATTTTAAAGTACCTAATTCACTTCCATCTTGAAAAATAAAAAAGAAACCCCGCAAAGTGCTGAAAATGGGATGCTCTATACAATCTGTTGGGACAAGGAAATACTTTTGGAATTAGCTACTTCGGAATTTCTTGAAAATATTTTAACCTACTTGTCAATAACTTAATAATGACCCTAAATTTTGAAAAATAGGAGAAATACACTGAAAAGTGTCCATTCAATTGGTTCTAGGAAAATCTTGGAATTTGACAGAAATCTTCGAAATTTCTTAGAAATATGAATAATTACTTGAAATTGCGGGAATTTTTGAAGAATACCGACTCAAAATGTCTAAAAATATATTTGAAATTTCATAGTAATTACCCCCTATTTTGAAAAATTAAGAAAGTACCCCACAAAAGCTTAAATGGAATACCCAATACAATCAGTTGGTACAACAAAATACTTGAAATTTGATGGAAGTACTTCGGAATTTTTCGAAAATACCTGATATGGCTTGAAAATATCTTAGGAATATCAGAAATCACTTGACAATGCATAAAATTTAAAAGAAAACACTTTTTTTTTTTGGAAAATTCTTAGAAATTCTAAGAAATATTTCGAATTTTAAAAAGAGCTTGAAATTTTTAATTTACTTTATAATTTGCTAATATATTTAATTTACCTAATATATTTGATTACCTAATATATTTTAAAGTAAATACCTAATATCTTGAGAAGTACTTGAAATTTGGTGGAAGCTCTTCTTAATTCCTAGAAAATATTTGAAATTACTTGGGAATAACTTGAAATCTTAAAATATCATGAATTAGTTGAAACTTCATGGCATTTCTGGAAAATATTTGCAATTTCAGAAAAATTAATTTACATTTTAAAATACTTACCTTCTATCTTGAAAAATAACAGAGATACACCGGAAAAATGCCATAAATAGATTACCCTATACTAATCAATTGCCATTATTAATTAAATGACACAAAAAAAATACTTGGAATTTGTTTGGAAGTACTTCGAAAATTCTTGAAGTTACTAGAGAGTATCTTAGAAATTTGAGAAATTACTTGAAATTGCATAGAATTTTCGGGAAATATATACTTGGATTGCTGATATTTATGTAAAATTTCAGTATACACACAATAAGGTGCAGTTTATACCTTGGTTTAACATTTAAAATTGTAGATATCCGGTTAAAGTCACTAAGAAAATCTATTGTAATGTAACTCAGTAGCGGCTTGAGAGTTTCGAGTGAAAAGCGCCCTATATCTCAGTTAACAATAAAAATATCAACATGGTGTTTTGGCCATTCTATACTCAAAAACTGGTTTCATGCTATATTAGCTAGATTTATGTCTGTTTAATTTGAAAATCGGGTTTTTTATCCAAACAATTCAGGCTAGTTCAGGTTAAGATAATTTATATTTGTCTTGGTCCCACAAGGCTGACATATAACTAACATATTTTTATGAATGGAATAGACGTCGTAGATACGTCAATTCTTTAGCCGGCTAGATGGATATTAACTTTACTCTACGTATATCTACTAAAATTCTTATTTATTTATTTTATTTTATTTCTCTTTGAGGCAGTTGACATCATTCCCATTTGTTCCAGTGTTAACATACATCGCTATAAAGGAAGAGGGGTTGAAAGGTCACCTGATTGTAAATTGAGGCGCTACCTTCTGGTAGTCTTAAACCGGAATCTCATGCATTCGTTAACTTGAATGTAGAAGTTTAGAAAAATGATTTTGATAAGTTTCCGTTTTTCATTTAGTAAAATTTGGAAACATAGAACATTTAAATCGTATGGCTTGAAAAATTCATTCACTGTTAAAACATTGGTTCCTCAATTTTAGCATCTACTCTGTCCTTTTTTATAATACTAGGTTTACCACTAAGTAATAATGCTGCCGTCATAAGGTAAACACTCGTATTTGAAAAAATAATTAAAATTGGGTTTTTTTCATCTAGTATGTTATTAGGCGCAAAATTATCGTACGTTCTAGCTAAAACCACCGTAATTTAACCCAAACCAGTGTAAAATCACTAATTGATTAATTCTATTAGACTATTATTCAAAAAATGCTAAACTCAAATCACGTATATCGAATCTCCTAAGCAGCCGCCCCGTATTTTCAGTCAAATACGTATAAAGCTTTTCATTATATTTTTCGGAAACGTAGGCAATGGAAATTTGACAGATTGCCCACCGTATAATATTTGAACTGTGTTAGTTTTATTGATTAGATTGACATAATTTAAAGGTTATAAAATGCTGCCATTACAAAAAATGTTGTTGCCAGAACTTACCAAAAAAAAATAGTTGTAAGCGAAAATAATAAGTCCATGTACTAGAACTGATTCTACGTTTTTCAGGTCAAATACTTGGCAGTAATTCTTAGGACAACAAATTTTCTTATACTAGAGCTGGGACATCGAGTTTTGCTCAACACTGTGCAACAATATACAGTGAGGTTTTTGTATCTCTAAACATACAAGCAATTTTCCCTATGTTCAATTTTTAAAAAATCATCTCAAAGCATTGGTGTCAGACGTTGAAGTTTAGGTAAAGGTGAAACGTCAAAAAAGCCTCCAAATATATTTCGTTAATTATTTCAATTTAGACATCGCTTTTAAACATTAAAAAGCATTGATACAAAAATATACAGTCCTAGAAAAGTAATTGGTTGATATGGCTGTCAGATTGGGACAAGGCAGCAAATTACAAAACTATCTCTCTGCCAAAGCAGAGAGGCACAGGTACAGAGATATTTGTGTAATTTGCTGCTTTGTCCTAATCCGCCAATGATATCCACCAATTAAATAACATTTTTATAACAAGAAAACATTTATTAAAAACCCAGAAAATTAAAAGTTTATAGCAAATTCTCAAAATGTCCCCCTTCGCGTTCTAAACAATATGCAAGTCGATCTTGAAAGGCACGAACTGTGCTTCTTAAGAAATTTTGATTAAATTCGTTGCAGGCTGTTCGGATACGTTGTTTTAAATCGTCCACATTCTCAAATTCAACATTGTTATACATTTTCGACTTTAGATAGCCCCATAAAAAGAAGTCGTTTTGGGGAGAGGTCAGGGGACCTTGGTGGCCATGAAATAGGCCCAAACCTTCCTATCCACCTGTCAGGAAATTCTTGATTGATAAAATTTCTAACTTCGTTCGTGGAATGAGCAAGAGCGCTATCCATTTGAAACCATGGATTTTCAGTATTCAAATTTTTAATTTCTGGCATAATTTGGTAACGGAGCAGATTTAAAAATTTTGCCGAATTTAAATTCCCTTCAATAAAGAATGGTCCTATAGGTGTATCTCCAATTATGCCTATCCACACGTTGACTTCTGCATTATATTGGGAGTGAGTTAAATTTTGTAAATGCTGATTTGTTTGAGACCAGTATCTAAAAACAGTAGGTAATTACGATATTAAAAAACAGAATACAGGCGATTGCTAAAAAAGTTATTTATTAAAAATATCTGAAAAAATATTCAGCAAAAAGTTTAATAAAAAGCAGCGTTATAAAAATAAAGTTTGAAGTTTTCGAGCTGTTAAAGTTACCTGTACAGATATCTGAACCTAGAAATTAAGATCTGACAGCAATGCATTGAGATAGTTTTTTTTAAATTGAACATGGGGGAAATAGCGTTATATGTTCAAAGTTAAAAAAATCTCACTGTATATATAAGAGAAGGTTTGTTAACACTGAACCACGAAAAGGTCTTACGTAAATGGTTCTTATTCCTAAAAATAAAGTCTTTTACCTGACTACTTTAGGGTATACAAAGACAAATGACTGGATTTGTATCCAGTGTATCCAGTCGTTTGTCTGGACTGAGTATAGACAAATGCAAAGAGAAAAATCCAAATTCAAAACGAAACTGATAAAAGAGGTAGAAAACCTCCTCCTAACAAGCTATCAAACACTGAAATAGAAAACCACATCGACTCGTTTAATCCATCCGTTACACATTACAGATTTACAGTTAAATAAATAAAAAATGTTGACCCCGTTAATCTAATCTCTGCATACACAAATTAAACCTAAAGCAGAGGGTTCTTCTTCAATTCGGGCAAAAATACGCCATTTATTGGTCGGCAAGTAGTAATCAGAGTAACAACAAAAACGATGCACGTTTTCGCCATGCAATATTTCGTTCCTCTTATGTGACCAGAGATAAACGTTCAAAGCTTTGTCACTGTGAAATGCGAAATCCTCGAGAAGAATATTTTGCTCCCTTTTAGATTCCGAGTATTCTAGGCCTGTAACTTTTACATCGTAAAAATGAGACCTCATAAAGATGTTTCCTCGCGAGGGCACCGTATTAACTAGATATTAAATTTTTCAACTTTCGTGCTCTATCACGATATTTTATCTCACCTAGTTTATTTTTCTTTTGCTGTGGGCTCCCCAGCGACCCGAAGATAAGAATCGTATCTTGCCTAGTTTAGTGGCAGAGGCGCCTTCCTTTCTGGAGTTTACCGTTAATTTCTAACGTCGTAACTTTCTCACTAACTCACCTAAAGAAAGCACTCTCCGCTATTGATAAACCCGGTTTTAAGTTAAATTTAATAGTTTAAAAGCTGACTTTCCAATCATTTCGTCGAACTCGAGGGTTTCAATATCCTTACGATTAAGACTGTCTTCGACAAATCCTATTCAAAAGCGAGGGCTGGGTTTTCTAGATACCGAGGCCTCTAGCAGATTACATTATTCAAATGTGAGAATAAATTTGTTAAAGTTCAAGGGTTTAAAATACAGCCAGCTTTTAGCTGATAATTGAATCTGCCAAAGTTCTCTTAAAGATTCTGGCGTATCTTTATTGAAATTTGCAATGACTAGTTTGGAGACAAAGCCGAATAGTTTTGCAAGCGACAATACGGTAGAGAAAATCGATGAACATTTTCTTGAAGATACTTGCTACTTATTTCGTTGGTGGGTGGTACAAAGGCCAAATACTTTAGTGTTTTTATGTTATATTAAACTAAACAAGTAACTGAAGTTACAGCATCGAGATATGTTTAGTTTTGGTCTCCAAAGGGTTTCGATTACATTTCTTCAGTCAATGGAAATTAAGATTAAAACATGCATTTAGGTAATTAACAGAAGCTTTAGACGAACTAAACTACTTATAATTTAACTTTAAGTTCAGAATTCAATAAACAGCATTATTTTAATTAAAAGTTTAGACACTAATTATAAATTTTGACTGTAATTTCATTAAATCATTAAGAAACTTGGGGCTTGTAAAGTTTATGTCATCTTGATTTTCAAGGTTTTTTTTAATAGAAGCTTACGCTCAACAAGAGAAAAAAATAGAAAAATACAACGGAATTGATGCAAAACCTCTCGAACCTGACACTAGGGTTAAAAATATATTTACAGCGATGCCAAACGTCTGAGTTTATCATTAAATGCAATTATTTAGTTGCATCTAGAAACAATCATGGCTATTCTATACTTTAGAGGCAGCTGTCCGAAATAGTTCGATAGATGAGAGGCCAAACCAGTCACGCAGTTGTTACGTAGCCAGGAAATTCTACGTCGACGGACGCTTCTGCGTCCCACGATCTTCCCCTGCATGATGAGCTGCAGAATTTCATATTTTGAATTACGCATAACATGCACAAGACGCTCTAGTTTTCTTCTCTTAATTGTGAAAAGAATTTCCATTTTCTTATCCATTCTTTCCAGGACTTGTTCGTTCGTAATGCGGTCCATCCAGGAGATCTTTAACATTCGGCGGTATATAAAGAAATAATATATAATAATATATAAAAGAAAATTACATAACTAATATTAGGAAAATTTAAAAGAGTTATTAATTTAACACATAACGTTTGCGAATATGACGAATCAAATTGCGAAAACGAATCGTGAGTTGTTATAATTCTCTAATATTAACATAAAGAGTAACTAAACGACTTTCCTGAGCTAACCTAACCTAAACGTAAAAAGACTAACTGAACTAACCTAACCAGAAAAACTAGAACTGAACTAAACTCAACTAACCAGCTTTTCTCTACTCTTAGCATAAATAGTAGAACTGAATTAAGCTGAGCTAGCTTAAACTAAACGTAAAAAGTGTAACTGAACTAAGCTAAGCAAGAACACTAGAACTGAACTAATCTGAGCTAACCTAACCTAAGCGTAAAAAGTGTCACTGAACTAACCTAACCATGAAAACTAGAACTGGACTAACCTGAACTAACCGAAGTTAACCTGACCAAAAAAAATAATAATTAAATTTTGATTTACAATAATCGAAAATTTTCAAGTAACAGACTTGGCAACACTGCGTTTAAAAACCTCAACAAACTTCAAATTTTATATACCACCTGCCATCTTCATCAATCGGTCGTCTAGCACTAGTAAAGAAATGAAAAATTTTTAGTTATTAAAATTTGAATTTATAATTCGTTTTAAACTTAAATTATATCATAAAAATGGAAAAACCACGAATTTTATAAATGTAATGTGTGTTGGTAAAAAGAAGAAATTGAGGCAACTTCCAATTATGAGTAATGTATTTCCATACCTTAATTCTTTTATTTTTTTCTTACCAAACTAGATCATCCAAAATTTTTTTTACTTAAATCGGCTAATCTTAACACAAGCTTTCTAATGGTATCAAAATGAACGCAAACATCGAGATGACGTTTTCTTTACAATCACCAGAAACTTTTTAAATGCAAGTGCCACTAGGTATGATCTCTGTTAAAAGATTTCTCTTCTGAACGATATGTCAAATACTCTTTTCTTTCAAGTAGGTGGGTATAGTGGTGCGATATATAGTGGGGCATATGGTAGAGCTTTCAAATAGGTGGGTCATAGTATAAGGCGGGGTTTTCGGACCATTTTAACCCTGAGCCTTCAAGGTGGTGCCTGCCCCTGTGATTAGAGATGAGCGAAGTCGTGATTTCTTGATCACATTTAAAACCGTGATTGTGATTTATTAATCCGTTTTATCGATTTTAAACTGTGATTTTTGGACATTTTTATAAGACAAATGACAAACAGCAGATTAATTACTTTGTATTCACTACCTACTTTTTTATTTAAAAAGTCATTCGAAAACACTAAATAAAATTAAAAAAATAAAATGTGGAAACAATTATAAAATAAAAGCAGCAAGCAAATGGTAATATAGGATAAGTAATACTAAGTAGATAACACGAATTTGTGGCAATATCAATTTTCGTTTCTAATGTGTTTTAAATTTGTATTCACGAACATGAGCATTTTAGCTTTTTTACCATTAAAACGATATCTTCTATCTAATAATATTTGCCCTGCTTTGGAAAATTGTCTTTCACAAGCTACTCAAGTTCACGAATCAAAACGATTCGATGTGATATCTAACTAACAGCATGTAAAATCAGCGAAATCACGAATTGTTCCTGACAATCTAGTCCATTCATTAAAGCGTTAACGTGAATCGTGAAAGCAGTGGCTCCATGCGCCGCCGCAGTTCGAAAATCACAATCACTGTTCGATACGTTCGATTTTAAATCACAATTATTACTATTTTAATCGCAGTTACTAATTTTTTGCTCAACTCTGCCTGTGATAGCTCATTAAGTTTTATCCTTTTATTATCAGGCGTTCATCTTGCAAACACGGGGTGGCTATATTGTAAAGTCGTAATTTTACAACTTGGGCCTGATGTCAAAAGGTATGAAAATTACGTACGTCGCAGAGTTATTATAATAGGTATGATATACCTATTGTCGTAACACGATATAACCAACATTACACGAAAGCTGCCAAATATAAGGCCTCAAACACAATCAACTATTAAACTTGCGTAGCAAATACCTACTTTTTGTCAATTCTAAAAATCGAAATAAAAACATTTTTCTCTTTGATTTACAAAAGTAATGTTTTAGATAGGGGTATGAACTTTAGATTGGGTAAGATTCTATTAGAATTATATATGATAAGTATCTACGTAAGAAAGTAAATTGAAAAAGAAACAAAGGATTGCCACTTTTTAGTGTCTTTGTGGTCTCAGAATAATGGACGATCAAAATTACCTACTTACATAATATAATAATGTAAAAAGCCATCTTTAGCGGTCATGCGCATAACGCATGAGCTTTCTAATTTCCTCTTGAATCGGGGAAAAATCTTAGCTAATTAATTAAGTAAAAGTATACGCACACCTTTACTTAATTTATGGTATAAAATTCTTAATAAACTCGGCTCAGGCAACCCTACCGGGTTTATTGGCGTGAATATTATACTAACCTGAATAATTATGAAGTTAATGTGTGTAACTGACTCCCTATTTATAATTCAATAAAATGATTTATATTTATATTAAACTAGACAACCACATATATATTTTACAAAATAATTCAATTAGGTCCTTAGAGGTGGGAAAGGTGTTATACAATTAGCTCCCAAAGCCTTGAAAATTGGGAAAAAGCTACATTAAAATTAATTTAAAAAAACGTGATATTAAATCGGACAGAATACCTTTTTGGATAACAAAGCTATGAAGCAAAAATTAAATAGAATCATTATAACCAATTTTATGAAGAACAAAATTTGAGACATGTAAGTTATGTTTGCAATGATCATAATTTAGTAAGTCCTTGACGAATTAGTTATTAAAGTAGAGATAATTGAGATTGCTAAATAGTTACTAAGGTAGTTACTAAGGTAAGTGAAATACTCTGTGCTAAATCTCTTCTTCCTCCGAGCCATCCTCCGCAGTATTAAACTCGGTATCGGAATCATCGGAATGGGCCCCTCGCGAAATTTTAAGCTGAGCAACCTCCGAGCAGACAATAGTTTTCACTGTCTTCCATCCTTGATGATTTTGTTCACATGCTCAACATATTTTTTCCAATTGTCTCCTGCTGTGACGTGTCCTACAACATTGCTTCACGTAACCAGCACTTTCTCTACAGTCCCGTTTGAATGTTAAATTTGTTGATCATAAATCCTTTTACATTGCGAAGACATTTCTATAGCGTTATACTGACAATGGTAAGGTGACAAACGTAGTATTTTATGTCCAGAAGGTTTCACATATTCGTCCAATTCAAATTTCTTTTGTGGTAACGAATAGCCCAAATTTCGTCTTTCATAGCCAGTCAATTAATTTATATTTTGGTCAGGATTTGTTTGGAATTCCCTCATAAAGGCCGGAGTGGTGAGAAGCGTTATCCATAATAATTAAAGATCTTGGAGTTAAGTTTGGAACTCACCGGGTTTTATACCATTTTTCGAAATTGACTCTGCTCATAGAATCATTGTAATCACCCTTCTTGGAACCCTTTTAAAAATTAAACTGGTCCCTTTAAGAAAGCTGTGTTCATTGCCGGCGTCCACCTATATAACGACACCTAAATATAATTTTTTTTTTAGATATTACTAAATACATTAAAAGAAACATTAACCACAAATCATCGCAAGATTTGTTAGATTTTTTCCATTTAAACCCTCTATACATTATGTCACCACTGAGTAAGGGCCGAAATAGAACAAGTGAAGAATCCACTTAGTTCTTCAAGGAGTTGTCTTCGAAGGTTTGCAATAGTTACATATTCATTTCATGCTAACATACGGTAAAAAATGTCTCCAATTTTGTTCTTCATAAAATCAGTTATTTTGGTTTTATTTACTTTTTGCTTCATAGACTTGTTAGCCAAATAATCCTTGTCCATCTGAACACCACGTTTTTTCATTCATTTCAACGTAGTTTTCTTATTTTTCAACGCATTTGAGGCTGTTTGCAACACGTTCCCACAATCATTGGAACACCATTTGTTACTTGAACCTTCTCCATCTCCAAGAAAGCCAAAACGTTATTTAGAATTAATAGCTGTGCGTGCTGATTGTAACGTTGTGGAGCCATAATAGTATGGTTTTCAAAGTTTTTTTGAGTTAAAACTTTTGACAAACATGTTTGACGTATTCTATCTGTTGATAATAATCGATCAGGTAAAAGGTACAGACATTTATTTAAGACCTGCCTTTAATTACTTTATTTTTCCTTTCGTCCATTTTACATATGATAAACAAAGCAAGAAAAAAAAGGTGAAGGGTCCAAGTTGTAAAATTAAGACTTTAGATAGCATGAGGTTAGTAATGGAAGAATCTAGGCTTGCTCAGCAATCATTACATTTTCATCAAGAATTATTGGTGTCAGCTAAAAAGCGAGGAATAAAACAATGACTTACATATACAGTGAGCGACAATGCATAGCATATAATTATTTAAAAATTAGGTGTTTATTTTTTGAAAGATCATGATGAACATGATCAACCCGACGTCGGAAGACAACGTTGGCGCGACCACGTATCGATTCTCTTTTACACCTAAATGGGGAATCCAATTTCCAGTCGAGCTGACGTCGGATTGCGACTACGTTTTAGGCAGAATCGGTCCTAATAATTATACTGGAACTGCAGATAGCGGGTGTAGGACAATTAAATAGCTAATTCACATTGCGAATGCGCCAAAGTTTCGATCTTTATTTAGATCCTCTTCAGGGCTAAAAAATGTGGTAAATGAACATTCTATAAAAACACTTAATGTATGAACAAAATCATTCAAAGACATCGATAAATTCATAAAAGTACGTATCTAACAATTAAAAAATTAAAAAACAAATTTAATAGTTAACAAATACACTTAAACTTTCTACATTAAAGACATAGACCGCGCATCTGTACGTGCATATTTTCCCAAAGTGAAAGACGGTATACTCTGATAAATGGTGGGTTTGCTTACCTTAATTCGGTTTGAGAAGCATGTCACCTAAGCTATATGTATGTCTTTTACCGGACATAATATAAAAACAATGATTAATCCACAAACAGGCAACGACCACATGAGTTCAGGACAAAACGAAACATCAACCGCCAGGGACAAAATTAACGATAGAATGATATTCGTTCTCCTATCACCAATGGGTCCCGCGGAATACTGTTATGGTCTTTTTTATATACAACTATATATTTGCTTTCTCTTTTTTTTTCCTGCATATTGTATTAAACTATATATTTGCTTTCTCTTTTTTTTTTCTTCCATATTGTATTAAATCTATTGTAATTATACTGATGTTGGGAATGATAGACTTCTTTATTTTTTCTTGATGTGATGCAACAAGTTACAATAAATAACATTTATGTTTTGGATGTCCGTTCTGTCGTTAATAGTGTCATTAATGTAAATCCGCCATTTCACTAAGGTCCCGTTTGTAATAATTATTTTCGTGGTCCAATATGTCAACATTCTCAAAATCGAAGGAATGGTCCATCGTAAAGTGGTGTTGGGCTAAGGCCGTCTTTTCTTTCTTATTCCGATTTATTTCGCGACAATCATACTCATGTTGATACACTCGATTTTTTAAGTATTGTCGTGTCATGCCTATATAAAACTTACTACAGTTTTTACATTTTATCCTATAAATTAATTGTGATTGCAGACCTGTGGGAATTGGATGCTTTAAGTTTGAAAATATCTGGTTAACGGACTTGGTCTGATAAAAAGCTAGCTTTATATTAGGGTTATTTTTGGATAAACGACTCTGTATTTTTTCTGACAGGTCTCTAACATACGGAAACTTACAATACATCGGTTCGACAGCTGTCCGGCGATCAGACGTATCCGAAATCTGGTGTCTATATTCATTCCATATTCGGTTCACGAGATTATTGGGATAATTGTAGAGCTTCAAGATATCTTTCACTTTCCCTATGTTAGCACTATGAAACGTTGGACTGCTAAGTTTAATGGCTCTATAAAACAAGTTTTTAATTATGGCAACCTTTTGATTAGTTGGGTGGGATGATAGATAATTAACAACTCTGCCCGAAGCCGTTGGCTTAATATACCAATCTGATAAAAGGGTACCATCTTGGTTCCTAACAATTAACGTATCCAGAAACGAAAGTGCACAGTTATTATTTTCCGTTACCATAGTGAACTGTATTTTATGGTGAAAGCTGTTAAAGAAATCTAAAACTTCAGGAACCGCAAGTTTTGGGCAAGTCAAAAACGTATCATCAACATACACCTTGATCCAAGGTATTGAAAACGGCAGCTTTTTAAGAACCTCAGTAATAAAGTGGTCCATTACTAAATTAGCCAATACTGGACTTGCCGGGTTACCCATAGCAGAGCCATTAAGCTGTTCATAGAAATTACCCTGAAACACAAAATAACTGCTCTTAAAGAGAAACTGAACCAACTCACAAAACGATTCCCTAGATAAGGTGGTATAAGCCGAAATATGTTTCCATTTGTTTTTAATTATGGACAATACATACAATTTCAACCAGATATTTTCAAACTTAAAACATTCAATTTATATAGGGATGACACGACAATACTTAAAAAATCGAGTGTATCAACATGAGTATGATTGTCGCGAAATAAATCGGAATAAGACAGCAAAGACTGCCTTAGCCCAACCCCACTTTACGATGGACCATCCCTTCGATTTTGAGAATGTTGACCTATTGAACCACGAAAATAATTATTACAAACGGGGCATTACTGAGATGGTTCACATTTACATTAATGACACTATTAACGACAGAACGGACCAAAACTTAAATGTTATTTATTGTCACTTGTTGCATCACATCAAGAAAAAATAAAGAAGTCTATCATTCCCAACATCAGTATAATTACAATAGATTTAATACAATATGGAGGAAAAAAAAATGTATATAAAAAAGACCATAACAGTATTCCGCGGGACCCATTGGTGATAGGAGAACGAATATCATTCCATCGTTTATTTTGTCCCTGGCGGTTTATGTTTCGTTTTGTCCTGAACTCATGTGGTCGTTGCCTGTTTGTGGATTAATCATTGTTTTTATGTTATGTCCGGTAAAAGACATACATATAGCATAGGTGGCATGCTTCTCAAACCGAATTAAGGTAAGCAAACCCACCATTTATCAGAGTATACCGTCTTTCACTTTGAGAAAATATGCACGTACAGATGCACGGTCTATGTCTTTAATGTAGAAAGTTTAAGTGTATTTGTTAACTATTAAATTTGTTTTTTAATTTTTTTATTGTTAGATAAGCACTATTATGAATTTATCGATCTCTTTGAATGATTTTGTTCATGCATTAAGTGTTTTTATAGAATGTCCATTTACCACATTTTTTAGTCCTGAAGAAGATCTAAATAAAGATCGAAACGTTGGCGCATTCGCAACTGTGAAGTAGCTATTTAATTGTCCTACACCCGCTATCTGCAGTTCCATCATATTAGAAAGGACACAAAGCACACATATTAATAATTATACTTTTGCCGACGTTGCTTTAGTCAAATTTTTGGAGTCTTGGCTGACCAAGCAAGGTTTCAGGTGCAAATACTATTAGTTTTAAGTACAAAACAATTCACGAACTTATATCACCGTACGGCAGCAACGCCACCTTGCAGTTTTCTGTGTTATGTTTGTTCTTATTCGTTCAATATGGTTGGGCTTTGTTTCTATTATATAATTTTCATTTTAGTTTTAAAACGTATTACTTAACAAAAATTACAAACGATTGGCACTTTACTGACAAATATACCTAAAATTCTTCAAAAAATAACATAACAACACCCATCAAAAATTCGGAGAATTTAGTAATAGTTAATATTTTTTGATACAGAAAATCTGTATTAAAAATGGGTTTATAACAATTCATATTATAATTCACAGTTTTTTAAATGTATATGAATAAATTAATCCATATAATGACTATAGATTGAACAAAATGAAAGTTGTTTACGTTGAGATTGAGCGTCGTTGCGATATGACCATAATTTAAACTAATAATGACTAGAACTCCATAAATCTTCACTTTGATACCAATAATTTGCACTTCATACACTATTTTGGTATAACAATCTGGAGAACATTTTTACTTCCAACCTCTGCTTCGACGAATCTAACCAAATCTGCCTTATAGTTGAAAAAGTCCTGGTCGCGCCGACGTTGCGCAGCGTCACTAACCAACCACTAGTCAGTTAAGGGTCGGCCATTTCCAATTTTATGTAGGATGAGGATTGTAGGTTATGTTCGGTTGTTTGTTTTGTTTTTCACAACGGTTTATTATTATTGATTTTATCTGCGATTTCTGGGAGGCCTCACTAATTCAACTAACTGTGTTCGGAACTAGAGTTTCTAGCACAGAGCACTACATGGCGTTGCAGTAGGGCTGGCTGAGTGAGTAGGGCATAGGTATTACGCATAATTTTCTCTTCATATTTCATAGTTCTAAATTTCTTTACCTACTCCCTCTTCTTGTGGGTTGTTGATATGGGCGAATTCCAAAACACACCAGATCTTCTACCGGGTAGATCAGTCACCTGCTTAATCCATTAAATTGCTAGATGGCCGTCACATGACCACCACGATTCTTTCCTACAGCATGCCCAAGTTTAGAGAAAAAATTGCTTAGCACTTATTTACTGCGTACTTACCTGTTAGTAATCCTTACTTAGTAGCATATTTGAACGCATCCTAGCTCCTTTTCTATAAATAGTGCTACTGTGTTTGAATTGGCATATTTCAACCGTTTAGGTATTAATTTAATATCAATATATCAGCAATCAGTACAAATTTAATATCAGTAATCAAATACTGAATTATTTTATCGTTATTATAGACAGATAGTCGCGGTGTACTGCTCATATATAGTAAAAAATAATATAAATAACAGCAATTATTTTATGGTTGGCAGCCGACGTCGGCATTACGTCAGATCTTCCAAAGAAATGCACTAATGTACTTGGGTCAAAAATCCCAACCACACGCGACGTTGCGTCTAGTGGCATAAGACAACTTCAAATAGGTACAATTCTTCGACGTCGAGGCGTCGATGGCCCGACTTTAACCCCGACTAATTCGCAACCATTAACGACCGACGGCGTCTCGACCTCTAACCACGACTTTGGTTAAAAAGTCTTTGAACAACCAAGAATTACACCTATTTTGACGTCGGAATTAGTGCACATATAGTCGGAAGACGGAAAAATGTTAATTTGGGATACAGGGTGGCCCAAAAAAACAGTTATGATATCAAGACCAACTTTTTTAAAGGGAACCCCTTCTTTTTTGTGTTTTTATTTAGTTCTTTACGGAATTCTAATCATTTTTTATGTAGCATACCCTGTACTCATCTTTAACGGTTTTCGAGAAAATAGCGCCTGGACATCGCATATAAAAAGCTTCTTCTAGCTTAATGAGGCAAACACACGCTGTTACCGCCCTCAAACAACCAAAGAGTAAAGTTAAAGTAGAGTTAAATTTCGAGATTCTGGTCACATAAGACATTCCCAAAATAGGTTGTTCCAAAATAAACTGTGAGATACAGTTAAATATCATATTGCAGCTGCAAGAAAATCCTCACAGATCTACCAAAGATATTGCGCGAAGAAATGTAATTTCGCAAAGATCAGTCCGGCGTATTTTACAAAAGAAGAAATATCACCCTTACAAAATTAATTTAGTGAAAGAACTTAACGAAGATAAAAAAGCAGACAGTATTCTTGACCGATTAGTGTGAACAGGTGATAGTGTTGTTCTTGGGTATTCGGTTTTGGCCGTGTAGAATAAAACTATTCAGATACTAAGCTTTCGATATTTTTTTAAATATCTTCCTTAGGGCTACAAAGATGCTACAAACTGTTTTATGAAGTGAAGGCAGGAAACCGTGAGAAAACATTTAGATATATAGGTCAATATTAAAATTTTTACACAAATGTCACATGATACAGCACGATGTACAAAACATATTAAAATAGTCAAATTGGACTAGCCATTCCCACGTTTAAATCGAATTTGGCAACTTAAGCAAACGATTTAGCAAGGAATTCTACCCGATATCATTCTTCCTTCTCGGCAAATTCTTTTCTCAGACAGACATTCTGTTTAATTGGCAGTATTAACCGTCAAAACTAATGATACTGGAATCAAGACAATCTTCATTGGATAACGGAGGCACGTACACTGTACCCACAGACCCACAGAAAGTAAATGTTTGGGCAGGCATTATTAATGACCAGATTCTTGGTCCTTTTTTTTCTTCATACATATTTGGATTTTTGGATTTTCTTCAGCATTGACAAACATATTTGGGTTTCCTACAATGACCTAATTCCTGCTCTTATTCAACTTTTTATAGTGGCTTCCAAGGTCACATATTACATTCTTGGATTACTTTTTATGTAGAGTGGTTATTTAAAATCCAAAGTTGATGTAAATCGACCGCAAAACACCGAAGACTTAAAAGCCAAAATTATGCATAATAAGGCCAAAATAAGACAGGAAATTAGGAATATTGACAGAAACACACTCAGTAATATTCAAGATGAGTTTGCACATAGGCTTGGGTATTGTCAGAAAACCAACGGATGGCAGTTTAAGCACTTAATTTAACTTTGCTAGTCTTAACCTTAGTTAGTTTACTAATTTGGGCGGCAATTTTGATTAGGATTTCCAGACGAAATTTTCTCGAAAATCATTAAAGATAAGTTTAGTTTATGCTACATAAAAAAATATTACAATTGCGTAGAGAACTGAATAAAATCACAAAAAAGAGAGGTTCTATTTAAAAAAGTTGGCTTTGACACCATAACTTTTTTTTTGGATCAACCTGTATGAATAAAAACTGGTTCAGATAATGCGCAACTAAAAACAAAAATCGACGGGTACGAGCGATTTCTCGAAAAATAAATATCTAGATTTTAAATAATTATATGCCATACATTTGCCGCTCAATATATAAGAATTTTATATTATCAGCAAATCTTCCTAAAGAATATACTTTTCCTCGAAAATTAATTAGATATAAACAATTTTTATATCTCTGTGCTCAACTAGACAGAGCACTCTAAAAATATGGCACCTGAGCTTTTGAGAAAGCTTCGCATATGCTAGAAAAATTTGTAGAGAAAAAATGAAGCGAACGCCACTCTTAATAAAAGCAATTTGGACATATTTCAGCAATTATTAATTATTCACGTACTTGCACTCCAATACACACATTACCATTATCTTTAATAACCCTTCGAGTATCTTTCAATGTAACCCATCGAATATCTCTGGAATGATGAAAACTTTGCATTATGCATTTTTCAGGGCTCAATAATATTTGCAATACGGGCGTAAATTTTGCTCGGTTGTCATATAGGCACACACATGTTCAAAGGCGAAAGGTTGGTGATTTATCGTCTGAAATTATTATTGTGGATGCGCTTAACAATTTATATTCCATTTGTGTGGAAAATTTATTTTGTAGGATTAACGCTCAACTATTTGTAAAACATGATTTATATTTACCAATCTACAAGGGCGTTTATGCGGATGAAGCGTGTAATGAAGTGTATGAGCTGTCGACATCCTGAATAGTGGTTGGGAACGCATTTATGCTAAAGCGTAACTTTCTGTGCACAATTTTCGATAACGGCTCAAGAATATTTGAAGCCAACCGATGCATTTTAATCCTTCCGAACTCACCCGAATTGTCAGCTATTTATATAGGAAAACCACCTATATTCCGCCACGTTCATTTTAAATAAATGCACGTATTTCTATCTACGTGATATGCCTTCAGGTTTAGCGATACATGGCTAGAATCCGATAATGAAAATAGAGTATATCTAGAAAAACGTCACAGTATATGGCTCTGCTCTAAGTCGGTGATTTCCCACACAATCTAAAAGCTTCTACAATGTAACAAGATATTAAACTCTCGTCTAGATCAAGAAATTTCTGTGCCAGAAATCAAATTGCACTTATGCTCAGAAAATTATTGTAGCAACTTTTGAATATAATCAGTTTGACAACTGAGCGTCAAAAATTAATAAGAATACAATGCATCAATAATTAATGACAATACAATGCGTCAATAATTAATAACAAATTGCAAACTGCAGCAGAAGTTTAAAATTCTTAAGCTTTTGCACTAGGTTTCTTCTTCAATCGATGATGCTTTGTAAATAATTTTTCATTACACTACTCAGAAAATGACCATCTTCCAGGCTAGTTAACTGTACAGAAAATACACATTTGCCGTAAGGGAACGAAAAAACTGTTTCCCGTGCGCTGTTTATTTGCCGTTCGCAGTTGTATATCACTACTTATGCCTGGTGTCCAGCAGAACTCTGGACATAGGAGATTAACATGGGAAATCGGTTTTTATTTTTTTGCGCCTGTACGGTTGATTTGATTGAAAAACTTTTAAGAGTAAAGTTGTAGAGCTTGTGGTCAGCTATCATACTGTAATGTATGTAATGTAAATTTTTCAATACCTCAGTTTTGGCGGTTTTTTGGAAAAACGCCTCGAAAAGTGCAAGAATTTGAATTTGGCGAGTCACCATGCATGCACAGTGTTGCCAACAAAATAATTTCTTATGTCCGAGTCAGAGCCGATTTTCCTTTCTTATTTATTTTGAGGGACTATCATGTAGTAATCAACGTGATTATGCAGTGAAAACACTTTTTTTACAAATACAATTTTTCACGCGCGCACGGAAAAAGGCTATTTTCGGTACTCCTAAGGAAATATACTATTTTTATAGTGACAATCCGTGCTATTTGTGAGCCTTTTTTTTACTTGTCAGCTCATTTTACTCACAAATTTCTCAAAAAGAAAATACTAATTTTGGAAAGGTTAACAAATCTAGCTCAGGTTTTCTTTTGTTCCAGAAACCTCAGGAACCAGTAGCCCGAACAGAATTTGGAGTATTCTTTCAAAAAAAAATTTTTTTGACCTAATGGCCACATTTTTTCAAACAATATTGAATTCCAATATTAAAAACACTCTACACCACACTCATAACTCACAATTTATTGGCATTTTTAAGCTATTACTCGATAAAAACGAAAAACTAAAGATGAAGTTCTTGAAACGTGTGAACAAGGAGAACCAAAACTTTTAAGAGTAAAGTTGTAGAGCTTGTTTTCAGCTATCATACTGTAATGTATGTAATGTAAATTTTTCAATACCTCAGTTTTGGCGGTTTTTTGGAAAAACGCCTCGAAAAGTGCAAGAATTTGAATTTGGCGAGTCACCATGCATGCACAGTGTTGCCAACAAAATAATTTCTTATGTCCGAGTCAGAGCCGATTTTCCTTTCTTATTTATTTTGAGGGACTATCATGTAGTAATCAACGTGATTATGCAGTGAAAACACTTTTTTTACAAATACAATTTTTCACGCGCGCACGGAAAAAGGCTATTTTCGGTACTCCTAAGGAAATATACTATTTTTATAGTGACAATCCGTGCTATTTGTGAGCCTTTTTTTTACTTGTCAGCTCAGTTTACTCACAAATTTCTCAAAAGGAAAATACTAATTTTGGAAATGTTAACAAATCTAGCTCAGGTTTTCTTTTGTTCCAGAAACCTCAGGAACCAGTAGCCCGAACAGAATTTGGAGTATTCTTTCAAAAAAAAATTTTTTTGACTTAATGGCCACATTTTTTAGCGTTTCCTTTTCTAATAAGAAATAAGCAGTTCTGGTGCCCTACGTCAAAAATTTCAAAAATCAAAAAGACACAAGAAAATTTTAATTCATTTTCTTGCCTAAAGAATTGCCAACCAGCATGAAAAAGAAATCTAGAGCTTTGAAGATTATTCTGAGAAAAAATCAGCTGATATTTCTTCTCGTACAAGTCACAAACGAATGCACTTTTTTTTTATTCAGCTGATCTGCTATATCAAAGACTTCGTTGACAAAACTACTTAAACTGATGTGATTTGATAGATGAGAGAATAATGGATTTCTAGAGAAATAGTTATTTATGTATTAAGAACGAAAAGTACAACTTTTTTGCTCGGAGAGTGAAGTTTGCGGCAATCACTCGAGAGCAAAATAGTTATTTATGTATTAAGAGCGAAAAGTACAACTTTTTTGCTCGGAGAGTGAAGTTTGCCGCTCAACGCGAAGCGGAGAGCGGCAATCACTCGAGAGCAAAAAAGTTACTTTGTGCTCGTAATGCATACAACGTTTTTTCTACAAACAATAAATTCCAAATAATCTGAAATTTGAATGAAGACACAATCTGAAAATTTAAATCAAAGTGTCAATGACGTTTTAAATATTTGGTTGAGTGGTGGTAGTTGCTATTGACAGCAAGCGATAAAATCTTTTTCGCTTGCTGTCCTGGGCAACGCGCGGAAAAGTAAACTCACATTCTGATCCTCAAAAATGGTTAGGTTTTCGTTTGTCTAATGAAAGCGTAAAATGCGTCATTATTTGACGTTTGTAGAAAAAAGTTATTTTTTGCTCGTAATGCATACAACGTTTTGTCTGCAAACGATCAATTTCAAATAATGTGAATCACAACTGAGCATAACTGAAGACACAATCTGAAAATTTAAATCAAAGTGACAATGACGTTTTAAATATTTGATTGAATGGTGGTAGTTGCTATTGACAGCAAGCGATAAAAATTTTGTCGCTTGCTGTCCTTGTCAACGCGCGGAAAAGTACACTCACATTCTGATCCTCAAAAAAGGTAAGGTTTTCGTTCGTCTAATGAAAGCGTAAAATGCGTCATTATTTGACGTTTGTAGAAAAAAATGTAAATTGGTTTGGTTATCATATGTCAGGTTGTAAACATATAAAAAAGTGTGTGATGGCTTTTGAACTTTAACAGCGTGAATAATATTCATTGTTAACATTTTCACTACTAAACTAGTTTTCATTCAAAACTTTAGTTTCTCATTCTACTTACTACAAAGTCAACCAAAAAAACTATTTTGTAATTATGAGGTTTCTTACTCAGAAAGAGTAGTCAATTTTTAAGTTGGAGGCTAGTGATTTTTACCTGAAAATTGTATATAGTCATAATTTGTTCGTTATTGTAGAATATCTTAAATAACAGCAGACCCTACAGTCAACTGGAATTCAAAAACCGGTGATGACTATTTCTTTGTCAGTATAACGAGCATTTTTTCTCAAAAAAGCGGTTTAATTTAATTTAGAAGCTATATTATTAGGAGCCTTTTTAACAGTAAATTGATATTCAACATTATTTTTTACTCATAATGTTCAAAAAATTCAAGTTTCAATCCTTGGATACAAAACTTCCATTCAAAAGTATGAGATTAGTATCTCCAACAGAACTTCTCTGTTCAGACATTCTCTTCTTTTAAAAATCAGAAAATCAACGACAAGAAGCAAGCTCCTTGTAGCTCATTGTAGCAATTCCTGAGTTTGTTTATCAAGGGCTTTAGTTCAAACCCAACATTGAGCTTTATTGTTTTACTCCTTGTATAAAAGTTTCCTGAGTCAAGATAACTACTGGCATGATTTGGCTTTTTCAAACAATATTGAATTCCAATATTGAAAACATTTTACACCACACTCATAACTCACAATTTATTGGCATTTTTAAGCTATTACTCGATAAAAACGAAAAACTAAAGATGTTCTTGAAACGTGTGAACAAGGAGAACCAAAAATTAATTTATTATTTAGAAAACCCTTAATCGAGCCGCTTAGAAATTGCCCAGAAATGTGAATAAGGAAAAAAATGTTTGTTTTAGACATTAAATTTCAGGGATTATTTCACTCATGCATACATTTTACAGCAGTAATTACAGCAGTAATTTCACGTTGTCTAGACGACGTGGTATTATCACTTATACTAACCTAAACTTTAATCAATCTCATTGTCTATATTAATTATCTGGAATTTTAAAGCTCTCGTGGTATTACCCCCGATAATTTTCTAGAGTTGGCTTCAATTTAAGGTGCTGCCTCTGATATTATTAAAAGAGAAATCTTCTAGCTTAAACTGATCATTCTCAGTGTTGTAATCTTCTCAAGCAAGAGACTATTTCTTATTTAAAAATGCCACTAGCGCTGGCTCTAGCTGATTTCAAAGATAAGAGGGTTCTTCATCTAATAGACACAAACGATTTGATGTCTTACTTCCAGTTCCTGTGCAACTTTTGCTCTTCTAAATCAACAAATTCGTTGAGAAAAAAAAATTATCAATCAGCGAATAATATATTTCTTAATAACGTAGTGCATTTAAAATACACAAAACATATGGCATGCATACAACATGGTATTTTAAAGATAAAAGTTAGCAAAGCGCATATACTATGTGAACGGCAGCTTTGAGAAGGTGGAGAGCTGGTCCTGGTTCCATGTGACATAAAAAGCAGAAGTTCAATACAGTTAACTGACAGACCTGTCAGTTCTGTCACTCAATTTAGGTTGTAGATTATGGCTATAATATTGAAATTGAGAAAATTATTATAGGAAGTAATGGATGTCCATTTTAAAGATAAAAGTTAGCAAAGCACTTTTATCTTTAAAATGAAGTTCGTTTATAGAAACTTCATCTTCAACGGTGCAATTGTTGAGTTAATGCTTAAAGAGACCACAAAATTGAGATTTTTGCGTCCTACCGAAAAGGTTTTTCTTTTATAAATTTCATAATAATCGACTCAAATTGGATCCAGTTTTAATGATTATTTTCCGGTTTTTCAAAAGCAGATATTTCATTTTGTTTCAGTTTCAATTCTGAAAACTATGTGATTGCCTTTCTACATGGGTTTCTAGTAATTTCATTTTCAACTTTGCAAATTGATTTGATTTGCAATTGTTGAGTTATTGCACAAAAAGGATTTGTCCGCCATAACGCTGAGTTTTATGAGCCCAACTCAGACGTTTCTTCTTTTATCCTTTCTGGTTTCTTCAAATTTAATTCAAAATCTAGGATATTTCCTGAATTTCCGTATCTAACACAAGTGTTTTCCTTAGTGGCAATTATGACGAATTTCTAACCTACTACATCAAAAGTTTTCGAACAGAAAAATTGAATTTCATTTTTCTACTTAGGTTTTGTAATTAATAGTCAACTCGGAAGCTGCATCAAACACATCAAAGGAACAAATTAAATTGAAAACAATTCAATTAGCTGGAGATTATGTTTTAGTTGTCTAGTAGGATGCAGAATTGACCTGTCAGATAAAAACTTTTGATGCAGTTAGTAATTACTTTTCGGGACAATTCATTCACAGTACAAATTAACCGAATTGTTTAAACGGAAAATTTTACTTGTCGTTGCTGCTTAACAGGTAATTTCGTCGGACCAAATGTATATCCTAACATTTAAACCTGTATTACCACAAGAGCAGAATAGAATCCGCAGGGACACGACCAACCATTTATATTTACATCTCGCCACTTTTCAGCATCCATTAAAAACCACTTTCTCCGCAATTTCCAAAGTGGCGCGCTCATAACTGGAAAAGAAAAGTGGTTTTCTAATGAGACAACCGGTTGCAAACCGGTTATTAATGGGAGGAGAGTGTCTGAGGCCCATTAAAATAATGCCTCTGCATCAAACCCGGATTCTGCAATCAATTTACGTCATAACTTAACCGACCAAGATGATAGATTAGCTGGCGACATTTTGAGGCCGTTTCGAATTCGGCTCAAACGTTAATATGGGAAATGGCAATGGTATCAATCGCCTCCATATCCGAACTACCTGACGCGAAATAAATTTATAGATGAATGTCCTTGAAGGGTGGCCGTGATGCATATTTTTATTAAACAACGAGAAAAGATAACTCTTTTCAAGTTGTTCTACAATAAATCTAACGCAATGAATGACTAACGGTAGTTTTATAGCGCAAATATGGAAATATCCGCCTGATTTCAACGACAAAACCGAAATATATACACCACAGAATAAGTTCGTTTTTATAGAGGGGAAGTTTACAATTTATTGCTCTTGGCTCTATAAGTATTTTGTCGTGATGGGACGAAACATGGCTAGAAATCACGCTGAATCTGCCCACTCCGTCCGATTGTCTGGTAATGTATGGGGGCTGATGGTATTATATTACTTGAGGTGTCATGCCGGTTTTCCTAAGGAAAGGCTAATTTGTGTTGAGAATTTATTGGGGGTATCCTGAGGGGTACTGGTAATAATCTGACCCTGGTGAAAACTTTAGCCCTCACTCCATATTATATGAAAATTTGTTAAAGCCTCGCAGGCAGTAAATTCCTTATAATAACGATTGACCAATGTGCGAACATTACAATAAATTCTTATTAATATTACTTGATGCAGCAGGGTGTAAATAAGAAAAGAGGTGAGTGATTTTTTCTTTTCGTGTTGGGGGAGGAGGTTATGCTCCCTTAAGAGAGGAGTTCTTGTATGAGTCTGAGTTGGGCTGAAAGAAAGACAACTTTTTTTTTAGGTTTCAGAATTTGAAAATTTCATTCTAAACCTCGCAAACTAGTAGAGTTAAAGGTTTTCTTTCAACGGTTCTTATATTGTACAGAAGGGTGTATTTTATAAAAAAAATTTGGTTATTCAGCCCTAAACTGAACCATGGATCTTTCATTGCAAAGGGGTCTGATAAATTTACATATTCAGGGTAGCCCGCGTGATATTATGTAATATTTTTAAATAGAACACCCACTATTTTTTACTAGATTTTGATACATTAGCAAAAGGGAGATAGGGAGATAAGAAAAAAATAAATTATATTACATGGTTACTAAGGTGCCCAAAGCATCCTATATGGGAAAAAGAGAGTCCAGTGAAAGCTCTGATAAGCGGACAGTCTTGGTTCCAGAAAAAATGTCCGGTTATCGGAGATGTCCGTTTAATAGCACAAATGTATTAAAAAACATAGGTAAAGGTACTCATACAAGAATAACATACACATACATATGGGGTGTTCATTATAAAACTTTATCTAGCAGGCTATGAAATTTTGACAGAAAAGGATGACATAATCAAAATAATTGGACGTTTGTTTCTCTATCCTTTTCTTTTGACATTTCACAGCCAACTACATACCTGCAACACGACTAAACTAGTTATTGCGTCGGATTTTGAACACATTCCAAAATACTTGTTTGACGCCTTTTGTTAAATTTTTGTTGAAGAAAGCAATTCTGAAAACGGGTTTCCAGGTTTTTTAAATGCTGAAACGCAATAAAATCACTCATTGAGAATGCTTTTAAAATGAAATTGTACGCAGGGCTTCATTATACAACTTAAATCTTAAAATTTAAGCAAAATCTCGAACTGATGCTTTCTCTCTGTCCAAAACACTAACTATTTCCATTTTTCACATGCACAAACAAAAGGAAACAAATTAAAATGTCTAATATGGGAAAAACTGAACCTTGAATAGGATTCCCCGAATGGAAACGCCTTATTTTCAATAATGGTTTTGTCCGTCGTCCGCTTATAGGAGACTTTTATCGTCTTGTGGGAATTATTTTGTGTCCGCGTCGGGTTATAAGAATGTCCGCTTATAAGAAAGTATTGTGCATTGAAAACCATAAGACGAAGTTTGGTTCCAAGCAAAACGTCCGTTTATTAGAGATGTCCACAACAAGAGCTTTCACTGTATACCAACAACTGCCAGCACTGATATCAAATTTTCAAGACCAACAAAGAGTTTTATTGAAATATAGTAAAAAATCTATAGGGTGTTTTATGCAGTAATATCACATTATATGACACACTTTTCTGGTCTACTCAGTATAGGTACGTAAAAAGTTTTTGTCTTGCCAGTTCTCGAGATATCTGTCTGCCTCAAGTTAAAAAGAACACCTTGTATATATAAATAATTACTCTCCTTATTCACAAAAACAAAAACTGTATTTTTATTCACATTTATATATAATTTTATATAAATTTTGAATCTTTTATATCAAATGTGCCCTTATTTTAGAAATATTTATACCGCTTTAATTATGCACATAATACAACTAATATGGAGAGTGTGCCCCAGGAAGTAGTAAGGTGTGTAGTAAATGACTGGCGCACTGAGACAAGAAGTCAAAAAAAAACGAACTCATCGCCGACATTTTGTTTAATTCAACTTCATCAGATCTGTATAAAAATTGCACAAATTAGAGTTACAAAGAAAATATATCTCACAACAAGTCTCACCTAGAGTTACGCCGAAATTAAAATTATAAAAACATTAATTACAAGTGGGTGACTTTAGACAAGCAGCTCATTGTCGAATGACATAAAATGCAGCCAGTAGTTCGCATCTGTGAATTGAGTGTGTTATCACCTTCTTGTTGCTTTTTTTTTTGTTTTTCCGCACTAGTAAAACAGCGACATTGTATTGTATATAGTTATTTAACAACCAAGGACAATGGCTGCGAATGGGGATGGAATTGTGGTTATGGTTGCCGGACAGTTTGGGTTTCCATCGGTGTTCCACTGGTGCGGAAAAACAACAAGAAGGTAACACAAACACTCAATTCACACATTGTAATTTCGAGGTAACTCGAGGTGAGACTTCTGAGATACATTTCCCTTGTAACTCTAATTTGTGCAATTTTTATACAACCCTGAAACATCAGGGTTGTATAAAAATAAATATAAGTATAAGAAAAAATAATAAAAAAAAAAAACAAAAAACAATAAAACATTCAACTTAACAAAGTTGAATTAAACGAAACATAGGCGATGAGTACGTAGTTTTTTTTTACTTCTTGTCCCAATCCGCCAATTTACTACACACCTCAATATACATAATTATGTACCTGCCTTATCGAGAAAATGTACAATTATATTTTTTGGCAACATTTTGTTGAAAACGGAAAACCTACTTGAGAGTTTTGACAGAAATGACTCCAAGGGTGATTCAAATAAATGTATTTTTTTTTCAAGCGGACTAAAAGTACGTCATTTGTTTTCTCCATACGCACACCTAAAGTGGGCTTTCAAATCCTGAGACCAAAAAAGTAGCAAAAAAGTCCTAGGCAGTAAAAGTAAAGTCAAAAGTCACCGCTAGTGTCATGGTGGCGCATATATAAACGATTTTCATTCACCAAAATTATTTTAATAATAGATGACACCAGAGAACCTAAGAGGAGGAGGATCTGAGTGTATTGCCATCTTTACATTCTTGTTGAAAAAACAAAGGACAGAAATACTCTCAGAGCACTCAAGAGCACCATCCGAAACCGTTATTAGTCGAAATCGCATAGGTTCTCGAATTCTAAATTCGTCTGTTAAATGTCATGCGCGTCATCATATTTATCTATCAATGTGACATTTATTAATTTAGTATTGAAAATAATGCTACAAATTCTTAGTTTACCATAATCATTGGTTATTATTTAATACATTAAAACCTTTGAACATTGAAAACCACCATTCTAACATATTCTATGTATTTTACAAATAATATACACAATTGGGTAAGTACCTAGACCCGCTTAAAGAGGATGAGAGAAAATTGCAAAACTGAACCACTTTTAAATAGATTTCTTATTTATTGCATGCTTGAAAAAAAAATTGTATATGTTACTCGGAGTAAAAGGTCTTTTTGTGCTTCGCCCAGTTGCAGGCCTCAGCTTCGCTTCGGCCGTCAATCTCTGGGCTCAGCACGAAAAGACCCACTTTTACTCCTAGTGACATAATCTACTATTTCAACCAGATTTAAAAAAAAATAAAAAACTGCCTGAATTTTTAAACATTTCATAACACAAACGACCTATTTTATTAATATTTATATTGATATTATTATACAATTAATTTTTTTCTATATCCAGCAAATACAAAAATTAATAATATTTTTGTATTTGCTGGATATTTTTGTATTGGATTTGCTGGATTTTTAGGAAAATTATTGTATTATTAACCAAATTATCTTGAAACAAAAAAAAATATCATATCGTATTGATTTTCTTTTGCAGAAATAAATAATTAATGTTATGATATGGGCACTTATTATGCTCTTTATGAACAAACAGTTATCGCCTTTATCTAGAAAATACCATAATGTCCCTAATAAGGGAATTAGTGTATTTTTAAACACATTTTCTCTAAAAATAGAAATATTCAGGATGTTTCTTAATAATATGCTAATATTTAAGGAGGTGACGCTTGGGCTCATTCTGGAGAAAGAACTTCATATGAACATATGTCCTAAATGTCTTAACTTTTGAGATAAAGAGTGCTAAATATTTTCAAAAAAATTCTATTTTTAGTAATATCTGTTATATTGGTGAGACGTTGTACAGAGCAGGAGCAGGCGACATCCACTGGCGCATTTTAGATCCAATACTGCATGACAGATGGCTCTCAGTTCGATAAGCAGCCCATATTGCTCTGTACCTCGCTGGTTATGGAAACCAGAAAGAAGTGAAAATAGTGTAGGTAGTCACCAATTTGCCGATCAAACCATCTGCGTACTAGTTTCGGGGTCTACCCCTCATCCGTAAAGCTTTGGCTGGTCGACAAATTGTGTACATTTCCGCTAAATTACGGTCCCCAATTTGTCGACCAGCCAAAGCAGTACTGATGAGGGGTAGACCCCGAAACTAGTATGCAGATGGAATGATCGACAAATTGGTGACCATCTACACTCTTATCTGTGATATTGCTCCAGATATTTTTCTAAAATTTGGTACACACTTTCTACTCATTAAGGGGCATATTCTTATGTGTAAACAATTTTATTAATTTTATCAGTGGCATCCGTATGGGTTTTGCCTCGATTATTAAAGAAAAAAATGTACACTAATACTTTTTGTTCTAATAAAAATAATTTTTTACCATGGAATCCCCATTAATTTCTTAGGGCGTTTGTTGTCGACTGACACATAGTTTTCGCTGCGGGTGTAGCTTTCTAATTTGCTAGTCTATTGCTAGTCTATTACTAGTCTATTGCTAGCTAATTTCTAATTAATCTAGTTTCAACTTTGCTACGGGCAAAAGTTTTTTACAAGTGCCAAGGCATAAAATCCTAGTTCATCGGGTCATAGGGAAACTAAGAAAGTCAACAAGCGGATGGATACAAAAAGTCTCAAAACTAAGTAAATTTACTTAATTAAATAATAAACCGGTGAGATTGATGTTTTCTTATGTGATGTGAGACCAAGCATTTTCTGTATCACGGAGCATTGGCTGCAGTACGCCGACTTAGAAAGACTTCATCTAGATGACTACCAATTTCATAGCTACTCGTCTAGACGGAATCATCGAGAGGGAGGTACAGCAATATTCTCTAATCGGGACGTACAGGTATTGCCTTTTAATTCTAATATATTACCGATAGAAAAAACGTGTAAATTTTATACAACCTTATTTAAATTCTGTATGTATAGGTCTCCATCCGGTGTCTTGGAAGAATTTGTGGATTTATTGAACTCTATTTTGTTTGGAATCTATTCCCCTTTTAGATCAATAATTGTAGTGTGTGATGACTTCAACTTAGACTTTCTAAGAAATAATTATAACGCACAGTCTTTAATACCCTTAATGAACTCGTATCGGTTGACAACCCAATGTTGAGGGTCCTACAAGGGCCACCTCTGCTTCAAATGCAGTGTGATCGTTATAAAACTTCATCCAGCAGGCTATGAAATTTTGACAGAAAAGGATGACATAATCAAAGTAAATGGACTTGTGTTTCTCCATCCTTTTCTTTTGACATTTCACAGCAAACTAGATGAAATTTTATAATGAACACCTCGTACACAAATTGATCGTGTTTTCGAATTTTGCAGGGGGGTGTTGCATGTGACTTGTGTAATACATCATAGTTTGGTATCGGATCATTTTGGGCAAATTATCGTAGGATCGATGGAAGATCTTCGAAGACTTGTTGTGAGAAAGAATGGATTTTTCACCGATGAGAATGTGACAAAATTTAGTCAGTATCTTTTGGGCGAATCATGGGATGGTGTCATGGAGGCGCTCGGTGCCACATCTAAATATGAGTGGTTATATAATACGTTTTACTACTGGTCTGATAAGGCCTTCCCTCTATAGACATGTACATCACACCAGACATCGCAAAGTTGGGTTAACCGAGACGTTAAAGAATATTCCAAATACATAGACCAAAAGTGAACAAGCCTATAAAAGTTATAAAAATGAACGTAAACAATACAGACATTATGTAACCTCATATCAAAAATCATTTAATGACAATCGTCTGACAAACTCCAGAAATAAATCAAATACTGCTTGAAATATGTTTTTCATTACACTACTCACAAAATGATCATTTTCCAGGCTAGTTAACTGCACAGAAAATACATATTTGCCGTAAGGGAACGGAAAAACCGTTTTCAGTGCGCTATATATTTGCCGTTCCCAGTTGTATATCACTATACTTATTTTAAAATAAAACGGACACCAGTTGCGAACTTCAGCTATAGCAAGTATCCTTGACAACTTCTATTATTTGATTTGATTTTGATTTCTTTGTCAGGCTTATGTCACCCTAATGTCACATACAACTTTTCATGTTTGTAAATTAAGTAATTTTAATAATATATATTATTTAATTTAATTAGTGTAATAACTATCGTTCATTACACGTCCGAAATGCCTTTTTCCGTGTTTACATGACGTTCCGTGCTCGGCTTCGCCTCACACGAAAATTTGTCACGCGCGCACAGAAAAAGGCTATGTTCGGTACCCCTAATGAAATATACTATAATCGCTTAAATAGATAATCAAAGCGGATTTCATGACAATTTCAAGGTCACAGGAACATCCATGAGCCTCTTATATAACGCCAGACGAGGTTGCTAGACGTTGACCTTGAAAATCGCGCTCATGACCTTGAAAAGTGACCTTGAAAATCAGTTGACCTTGGAACTCAGTTGACCTTGGTCCACACACGGACATTCCACCTTGACGCGTCCGTACCCCTGCTAAAATTTTCGAGGCTCATGCAAAACGCCTTGACGTTTTTCAAGTACAAAGGTGCAGGTTTAGGCTCACGCGGGAAACGTGTCGCAGCAAGCCGAGCTACCTTGCCGACGAACGTGGCCTCGAAAATCGTCAGTCCACGCTAGTCACTGACCTTGTGACATAACTTTAAACGAATGCCTGGACGAGGTCATACTGTAAAATCAATCTCGAACCCATTCCGTCAGTGAGACAAACGACCATGTTCGCATCTAGCGTCGGATCTACGTGCTAAAATTTCCGAGGCAGTAGAATATTCATACAAAACGCCGTGACGCTTTTCAAGTACAAAGGTGCAGGTTTTGCATCGTTTTGCCTTGAGCTCGCGCTAGAAAAAAATGTTCATACAAAACGCCTTGACTTTTGCGAAGGCTTTGCATTGTAATTCAGCGAGAGAGGAATTTCATGGCCACATGTGAGGTGAATCAATCCTTTGTAACACTCAGATAAGAAAATCAGAATTTGCTGACGCATTTTGTTCAGTACATGTTCACTGCTAAAGCTTTTACCTTGAGTTGAGCTCGCTTAACCATGAAAATCCTGGTAACCTTGAAAAGCGACAGTTGCGCGTAACCTTGAGCAGGCCTGCTGGCTCGATTCAGAGTATCTCATTTATTAAGAGTACTAAGCGCCAAGCAATTTTCAAGTACACCTATTTAAGGCTTCCACGTACATACACGACCCACAAACAAAACGCGAGGTGAATCAATCCTTTGTAACACTCAGATAAGAAAATCAGGTCATCGGAATTTGCTGACGTATTTTGTACAAAAAAAAACACTTTCAAGAACGCTTAACAATTTAGAGATATCGCCAGTTTTCCTAAAAATCGAGTTTTCTCTGCAGCAATTTGGCACATACGTTTTATCATTTGCCACCCCACTGGTGACAATTTACCTCCGATTCTCCTCTAGGGTACGATAGAAATCACTTCCTAATAGCGCTTAACCATTGCGAGATATCGTCAAAGAAACAAAAAATCGAGTTTTCTCTGTAGTAATTTGACTATCAAATACATCAGCCACCCCACTAGAGTAGTTATCGATTGATCTCTTAATAATTTCTGGCATCCTTCGAGATCAGTTTTGTTCAGCCTATTGTTCTCGAGAGTTGCAAGCTTGAAGCGAGAGCTTCATTTTACCTTGACGGGCTGCTGGAAACCATGAAAAGCGACAAATGCGCCTCTTCTTGAGCGCCTGCTGGCTCAACACCTCTCAATTATCATCCCCATTTACATCATGTTCATCTATTTAAGACTTTAATTCCTGGTTAAATATATTTAGGAAAACCAATTTTACAAGGTAATAAATTAATTCGCAAAAATCGACGTATGTGTTTGTCAATACAAAGAAATTACTGCAGCCGCTTGCAAGAAAGAGGCCGCAGTCTTTTTTCCATTCATGGTAACCAAATGTGTAGAAACCATTATTGTTGGATTAAAAATCTCTCACGTCTAATTTCAAAACAAATAGGTAAACATAAAAGTTCAGTATTCGTGTGCGATCGATGTTTGAATTATTTTCTCTCTCAATCAAAGTTAAATGAACACATCACATTCTGTAAAGATAGGAATAATTGTAAAGGATCGTTTCCGGAGGAGAAGTATATTGAATTCAAAAATTACTATTATAAAGAATTCACATCGTTTACTCTCTATTGTGACATTGAGTCATTACTAAGACCGTACAGTGATGTTAAAAAAACATCTCACACCGCAAAATATCAAAAACATGACGCCTTCAGTGTAGGATATTATATGAAATGCTCATTCGATAACACGCTTTCATTTTATCGAAGCTATATGGGGAGGATTGTATGTTGTGGTTTGCAAATGAATTAGCTGAGATGGGGAAGTTTGTATCATCGAAATTGAAACATGTTGAACCAATGAATGAATTTATCTCCTTAAAAAATGCCTCCGACATATGGCACATTTGTGAGCAGAAATTGACATCTACTGACGTTATTGTGGGTGATCACTGTCATTTGAGTGGTAACTTTCGAGGATATGCGCATCAACAATGTAACTTAAACTATCAAAATTCCTTTATGATACCGATACTATTTCATAATCTCACCGGATATGACAGTCATTTCATCATTAAGGAATTAGCGAAATAAAATAACGTCAGCCTCCTTCCGCTTAACTGTGAAAAAAATATAAGTTTCACTGTTTTCGATAATGACACCTCAATTAAATTCCGTTTCATTGATTCGTTTAAATTTCTAGGTTTCTCGTTGGACACGCTCGCCACATCGCTTAAATTGGAAGATTTCGAAAATACCAAAAACGAATTCCAACATCTATCACCGGAAATTTTCAAATTATTGACGAGGAAGGGAGTCTTTTGCTATGACTATATTGATTCCTTTGAAAAATTAAATGAAACATCTTTACCCACAATAGATAAATTTTATAATAAATTAAACGAAACGGATATTGAAGAAGATGATTATCTACACGCCAAAACAGTCTGGGAGAAATTCAACATAAAAACCTTGGGAGAATATTCTTCTCTATACCTCCACACAGATATCATGCTACTGTGTGATATTATGGAACATTTTCGAAAAACATGTCACAAAAATTATGGTTTAGATCCTCTTTGGTATTTTACATTGCCAGGGTATAGCTAGGACGCAATGCTTAATCATTCAAGATGTAAACTTGAAACGTTTCAAGATGTGGACATTTTAATGTTTTTCGAAAAGTCCATAAGAGGTGGAATTAGTCAATGTTGTCATCGATTTTCACAAGCTAATAACAAATACATGGGGGAAAGATTTGATCCAAGTGAAAAATCGAAGTATCTTCTTTATTTTGATGTTAATAACTTATACGGATGGGCAATGTGTGAATATCTTCCTTACGGCTGTTCTGAGTGGGTTGATAACAATAGCGATGTAACCAAAATCTCCGATACTAATGATCATGGATATATTTTAGAAGTTGATTTGGCATACCCTGAATCACTTCATGATGGGATTTACCTTTTGCGGCTGAGATGCGTGTACCTCCCGGCTCGAAGCTACCTAAGCTCATCACCACACTGTATCCAAAAGAAAAATATGTGTTACATTATAGATCGCTCAAGCAGGCCCTACAAAATGGTTTAATTTTAACGAAAATACATAGAGTGTTAAAATTCAAACAGAGCCCCTGGCTTGCCTCTTACATTCAACTTAATACCCACTTGAGGGCGACCACAAAATTAGATTTTGAAAAAACCATAATGAAACTCATGAATAACGCTATTTACGGTAACACAATGGAGAATATTAGGAAACATAGCATTGTTAAATTATTGCGGAAATGGGACAGTAGATACGGTGCTAAAAATTTTATAGCATCTCCTGAATTTAGAAGCAGAACGATCTTTGATGAAAATCTAATTAGTATCGAACTCAATAAAACCAATATAATTTTCAATAAACCTCTCTATATTGGTGCTGCCATTCTCGACATTTCTAAAACTTGCGTTTACGAATTCCACTATAATTTCATGCTGGAAAAATTTCCAGTAGACCAGTGCAAGCTCCTCTACACGGACACCGACAGCCTATTGTATGAAGTTTCTTGTGAAGACGCATACGAACAAATAATCAAAAAATATTTACATCGCTTTGATACTAGTGATTATCCAGTAGATAATCAATATGGAATACCTCCCACGAACAAGAAGATTCCCGGCTTGATGAAAGACGAACTGAATGGACGTATCCTTACAAACTTTGTCGGAATCCGATCAAAACAATACACGTTTATGTCAGAGGATGGAAAATGCACGAAGAAATCGAAAGGGATCCGAAAGAATGCCTTGAATTAGCATATAACTTTTCAGGATTACGTGGACTGCTTGTTCAAGCAAGCGGAAAAATCAGTAGTTCAACGTACCATCCGATCCTTTGCCCACAATGTTTTCAGCATTGAACAGGAGAAAATTGCCCTGAACCCTTTCGATGATAAACGGTATCTTGTAAATAATATTGAAACCCTTCCATGGGGTCATAAAGATATTATAGCTATGGATGTTGAATAAAAGATTGTGTTTGTAATATGGTGTTTTATTTACCTTCTCATCACATTTTTCACAGTAAATTATCTTTTAAGATACAAGTCCATCCGAAAAAAGTCCTTATTCAAACTTATAAGTTCTAAAAGAAAATACGTTTCTATACTAGTGCAAACATCACACATTGCTAAGGCAGTATCGAGGTCATCTAACATGTAATTACTCTTCTCTAGAATTTCATTTACGCGCACCACAAACTTATAAAAATCAGAAAAATTACACTTGAGCAGTACGTTAATTTTTATTGATATGCGTCTATCAAGGACTAACAAGTCAAAGACATCAAATTCATTTAAATATAAACGTCCATCGTCCTTGGCTAGTACAACGAACTGAAGGGAGGCGTCGCTTGAAGCCACTGTGTATACCTTGATATTGCGACCAATTTCCACAGATCTTGAAGTGCCGTCTCGAAAAGTTTCCTCCATGCAATTTAATTCTTTAACTACTTGTGTCCAGTCCTTGCAATTCATTGTAAGACTCGTACCAGCATCATTCTCAATAATAACCGTAGGCTTAAAATATTGTTCGACTTTTAGTCCACAATTAACAGTCTTGGATTGGCTCTGTGTTTTCCAGCTTGTTTTTAGTAACATGGTCATGTTGATCGTCACAAAACGTTTGAAGAATCAATCCAGGAGTCATGGCTTTTATCTAGCCCCAACCAACGCACCAGCACTTTTTTCCCTTTTCTGCGCAATACCTTTTCGACTAAGTAGACGTGAGGATTCACAGTTTTCTGTAATTCTTCAGCATAAAATCTGCCCTGAATAGGTCTTCCTGTCATATCGTCCACCAAATACGTGGGTGGGTTGGTAATTTGAACTTTAACTATTTTAAACAGCTCTATTGGCCAGTTGTCAACAATATCTCCTACATTGAATCGTTGACCTTGGAAAACTTTTATGTTACTATAAATTTTCTTTACACGTTCCTCATTGCTTGAATTCACATCTATGGGTTTCATTCCAATGATCCTATGTTTGGTGTTATTATACTCGTCCACTATCTCGGGCAAGACATTGATCCACTTGTGGTTTCCATTTAGACTAAACGTTCTAAAGAGGCGCTCTTTTAGGGAGCGAATTACTCCTTCGACAATTGCAGCCTTTTTACAACTAAACGTACTGTAATGATTGATGTTATGCGTTACCATTAATTTCTTAAAATGGACGTTATGGAATTTCTTTCCAAGATCAGTTTGCAGATTTTTAGGGAGATTATTAGAGGAACTTTAAAGAATATCTAAGAAGAACGATTTTGTTACCTCCTCTCCTGTTTTTGTCTTCAATGGACGACACCATACAAATTTGGAAAAACAGTTAATGACTACCAAAATGTACCTATAGTTTCGATTAGATTCTGCATATTGATTTAACTGTCTAAGATCTGCCTGCCATAAATCATCTGAACCTTTAAGAATAGTACGTCGTCGGCGGAAATTTATTCGGATAGGTCTATGTAACTCTCTCACTAACTGAATTTTTTCCTTAGAATGATTCATTCTTTAGGAATCTCATTTGATCTATTATCTTCTGCTTTCAGCTCTTTCTCCACCGACAAGAGACGTTGGTCAATGCCGACCAAAATACCATTTAACGTCTTATATACCCTATTTAGTTCTTTCCTGATTATACCAATTTCATGATCTACATACTCCTTATTGGCTGCGTCTGTATCACTGTCAGGAAAACCAACGTTCAATAGCTTACGATTTTTTAAGTCGTTAATAGGAATGAAGAGCTGTGAACTAGATCCACTGACTGATGAGGAGTGTCCGAACTTATGGAGCGGCATAGTCTTAACAGTTAGAAGGTCAGTCGATAACTAAAACAAAATTTCAATCAAAAATTTATTCTTTTCATATTTCTACACAGTTCATAAATCAAAATATCTTGCTTTAATTTTTTTAGTACATTTTAAAAACCTATCTAATTTCTGTTGATAAGTTTTCGTCATCGGAGTCGTCCTCGATGGCTTCGTTCGACCAAGAATTCAATGTTTGTGGTGCGGCCTACAGCTCCCCGACTTTGCAGAAAATATTTAACTTCCCTTTCACTAATCTTTCAATTAATGTCTGCAATTCGTTCTGGAGTAAACTTGGCTGTAAATCTTTGTGGTAAAATGGTCTTGCACTCACTAAATTCGACGACAATTTTCGAACCAAACTGCGTTTCTACAGTGTCAATGGACAAAATTTCAAATTTTTGCCCGACCGGAAGCAACCGCACGTTTTCAAACTGTTTCACGTAAAGCTCTTTGTTCAAATCATTAATGAATGAAGACATCTTTGCGACTATGAATTTACAGCTCGGCTACTACTTATATAGCACTTGAGGCGGGGGGTGAGCAAGCTCTCAAGGTTAAGACGCCGGCGGATAGGCGCTCAAGGTTACGCACATCTATCATTAGTGAACGGCTCAAGGTTACCTTTAGCGCGGATCTATCAATGTCTTGTCGGTTTCATTTTTGATTTATAGAGTCGGTCCAGTCCTGATTTGTTTACTACTTTTGCTAATTTTAACTTCAGTTATTAAGTGTTTATAACTCACTTCATGTGCTGAGCTTGAATCATGCGTGATGTCGCTGTTAAATGATTTCTCTGATTGGCCATATGACACGTGACTTCCTCCCATCTTTCCTCGTGGGACCGGTGCTGTAATTCCGGTGCGCTTTATGCTTTTTCGTTTTTCTTACCTTGAACTTCGACTCGAGCTCTATCTTGTCATCCCCCCTATATTTGGGGGGATTTAGGACCAGCTTCATGAATTACTGTTAGTGGTTTTCAATTTGTTTTCTTTTCGTTTTTCTACGTTGCCTACAACAAAACAGTTTATCTGCTTCAGCAGGGTTTAGCAGCTGACAAAACTCTTGACTCGGTAAACAACATTTTTGCCATCGCTACCACTTTATTAAATGGGTCTGGCACGTTTCACACCTTTTTTATTTATTTTTTTTTCGCTTTACAAAAATTTGAATTTGCTAATTGAGATTCCACATAATTCGATTTTCACATAATTTTTTTATCTGTAACTATGGTTTTGGTGTCTTGAAATTTAGCTTTATTCATCAATGCTTACTTCTCTCTCTTTTAATCTTTAAATTCTAGATTTAATGCTATTACTGGGAAAGTAATTACCTATTTTAAGGAACCTGAAACATCTTGGACTTCCATTGCCTTTATTAACTTCTTTAACGCGACGTTTCGAGCAGTGGAATCTCTGCTCGTTTTCAAGTGAAACTTCAGTTTCGTTCGCGTGTTCAGTTTCACTTGAAAACGAGCAGAGATTCCACTGCTCTAAACGTCGTGTAAAAAAACTCGAAAAAGACAATGAAAGACGTTTCGCTTAATAGTACATCATTGCCTACCACCTTTAAACAAAAATTGTTTGTATAAAAGATTTTCTTTCCTAGAGTTTTTTCTTGAGGTTTAATTAAGCTGTTGCTTAATTAAACCGGTACCTAATATCGAGCCACCTACTCTCACTGCTGTAGGAAGGCAACCAGCATCGAAGACTATATGTAAGCTAACACCCATAATAATAGACAGCAACTAGAAAACTACCGAGTTGATTTTTTTTGTCCTTGCATATTGGTTACCATCATTGGAGGTTTCTGGCTTTCCTGTCAAAGCCAGTGGCGCTAACCTACTCCACTCTCCGAATTATCTGAACTAGGGCATTCTAATTTGCCAGGCCAACAACTCACACCCCCTTAATAAACTTAAATTCTATTTTAGTTTTCCTTACCTTTCAGTCGGAATAGGCCTTTTTCTATAACCAGGATTTCATCCTGTTGAAAAGGCGTGGCAATGTTGTCTCAATTGTTTTGTTTGTAGTTATTTTACCCACAATATATTGTAGCTAAAAAAATTAATAATTTTCTTATCAATAACATTTTTATGACGATATTCGACGGAGGGCGATATAGGAACCTAAGGGATCAATTCAAGTCTCAACGATCAACTGTCACATAGGTCTCTAATCCTTTTTAGGGCGTGAAACAACCAAAAAAAGAGTCAGATAATTCAATCAATAAATATTATTCATATGATTTGTATCTAATAATTGTTTCCGATGGTTGAAATATTAAACAAGCGTATAAAATCTAATTTATGTAGAGGGTTTTTCTGCGTTTCAAAAGCAAATCAAATAAACAGCAATTGACATTTATGCAGAAGGCCTTCCAATTAAAATAATCAATACGAATAAAATTAGTTTTAATTAAACAAGGATAAAATATGGGTCGTAAATTTAACGGTATTATCGATCCCATTATTATTCATTACTAAGTGTTTCACTATAAATTTTTCTTCATGCAAAACCAGAATGCTTAATTGTGTTATAAGTTTAGTCAAGTTACATGACTTCTGGATGATGGGGGAAGAAAAGGCAGGAAAAACCACAATAATTAAATTTCTAAGTAGTAGTGAATGTTCCGTGATCTCCTTCTTGTGGTTTTCCCATCACTGTAATATTAAGATTGTGACGTAAGTTTTTGTTTTAAGTGTTCTCCAAATATAGAGCATTTTCTTCCCCATCCATGTTGAAGTTAGAGTGGTAAACTCGGTAAATTGTCTTCAAATATTAGGTTCTGAAATTAAATTTTTCAAAATAAAGAGGACTACTCATAGAGTCGTGTGGTTTGCTTAATCACTAAAACAATAATTTTAGAAAATTCTGGAACAAATTTTGAAAGAAACAATATGTATAAAGCTTTTTAAATTGCTGGATTATTACCGAAAACTTAAAGTAAATCCTCACTGTTATATCTAAAAAACAGCTTAGCAAACACAAGTCTCACACACCGTGTACTAAGTGCCCATATCCTAAACTATAGGTAGCCAGCAAGTAAATTTATAATTTACACTCCAACTTGAACCAACTCTAATAAATCATCCGCCTCTTAAGTTTCTACTTAAGCGCAACTGTATAATGTTTTGCAGCTCCGAATGTACATCTTCTAAATCTATTAAGCACGTGTTTGGGTAAGTACACAAACTCCGGGGGCAATAATTTTTCGAGAATTTGCTAAGCTTATGAAAAATATACCGTTCCTTGATTTAAACTTGGAAGTTTCTCTATGAAACTTTATTGCGAATAAGGATTTCCAAACTTCTATATGTCGAAGGAAACTTTACAGATTTCATGGTTAGCATTGGATACTTTTCTCAGATGAATTACTGACCAAGTTAAAAGTTTGATGTTTAATTTTGTACGAATTTCCAGGGCTTATCATGTGAATGAAATGAATTATCTAGGGAAGGGTGCAGGAAAATCCATTTAACTGACACCCAGGGGCGAGATCTGTAAAACAGTTACAACGAAAACTTTTTGGGACCGGATTGCAGCAATTCGTCACGCCATGTATAAAGGAAAGCATTTTTAAGCAACTCGTCGAAACTCGTATATAGCGAAAGCAACCAGGTTAAAAGTTACCAAACAAGTGATCTATTACAGGAAAGTAAGTTAGAAGGTGACCAAGAGAGACAGATTGGATGATGTATTTTCTCTGTGATTTTTTTCGCTTTGCAGAAGGTGCTTTTCGTCGAAATAAATTGAGATTTATGGCGCAAGTTGGGATGACCAAAGAGTAATTAATATTGATGTAATTAAGTAACGTTATATTTATCGACGTATAGAAACTGCTAATAAATTGCCTGTTATATAACGTTTCGTAATCACTTAAAATCTGAGCAACTTTTAATTTACATTATACAGGGAGTCTCGTTATAGGGTGGCCCATTTTAAATGTTTATAACTTTTAAGCCATGTGTACCAGACACTTGCTGTTTACGGCATTTTTTTTCTCTTGGTCTAGAGTTCTTTTCTAGTATGCAGAAAATGTTGTCGATACTTGTACAGTGGGACTAAAAAAGAATACCCATTCTTGATATCAAAATTTTAAATTATTATTAATGGAACAGCCTGTATATTGCAACGCCACTATTAGGAGGCTGTTCAAGATATCAAAGTGCCAAAAAACATCGAACTTGAAATTTTAGCTACAACAAAATTTTTTCCAGTCTCTTTTTTTGTATCCAAAAGAGAATTCATTAGGGCTTAGTGCTTGGTGCAAGAATTTCCACGTTCAAGAAAACAGGACTGAGAATCTTTTTAATTTTTTTTTTCACCAACTCTCATACTCTCAACACTAATCGCGAATAATTGCCACCAAGTCGTATCAAGGTTTATTAAGCCGCCCTGTTTCTAGGCTTGTTCTAATGAATGCACGACTACCTTCAGTCAACGAAGAAAAGTCAGTTAATACACTCCAAATCCTTCTTCTTCGCTCAAAAAAATGAGAGGCCTAAGGCCCCAGAGACTAATTTTATTTATCGATGTACAGTTTTAACCTTTTCCCCTTTTGACCCTTTTTTCCATAATTTTTGACCTGGATTTTTTATATTTTCAATTTTTAGTTCAGTTTTTCATTTTCAAGATTATAAAATAAAACATATAGAAATGTTACCATGGTAACCGTGCTATGAAACTCTTCCAAGGTTTACTAAATCATAATGTTTGTAAGATTGTCCAACAGATTTCATGACCACCTTAACCTAACTAGCAAAATCGATGTAAATGCGTCAAGTCTTGTCAAGTACTGTATCGTGACAAAAAAAATACAATAATCACAAAAATATCTAAATAATCTGCACAAGAATGGCAAAATTATAAAAAATAGCACATTGAGTAGAGTCTAATATCAAACAGTTTAGTATCCTGACAACTTATCAAAAAGATAATTTTCATCAAACCTAATTGTACGTTTTAATTTTTTTCACCTTTTGGCTCTTTCTTTGATTACTTTTTGTTCTGGATTTTCAACTTTCAGAGACATTTAGGCTTACAAATAATAAAATATGACAGATGATTGGAACATAGATCCAATCAAACGTAGACCACTAGACAGTTTTTTTAATTTCCATGGTTGTTATATTCCTGCTAAAATTAATGAGGACATTGATTTGGTGAGTGTAAAAAAAGTTAAATAAATATAAACCTGCAATTGACCTTTAGGTGAGAACAAAAATTCTATTGCCTATGCAGTCGGTCACCATGGCAACCTTGCCGGTCACCCCGGCAAAGTTTGTTACCTCACATGTCAGTAACATTTTTTCATGTCACATATACAGTAGAAAACGTTACTGACACTAGTCAAAAATTGTGAAGATATAATCCAATCAGTTATTTCTGTCGTCAAGTAGGCGTTGGAAATCTGACATATTTCACCCGGTATAACATGACTGACAGTGACAGTGATTAATAATTGGTCTGAGTTTAAGCTAATTGTTTACTGTTTTGCTCACATAGTTGCCAGATGGCATCATTAGTTCAAACTTTTAATAAGAATCATTACTAACCTAGAATCTAGTAAAAAATGAGCCGCGGCTTAATGCTACCAAGATTATTATATTTTTTCCACTACTAGCTTTAATACGGACCGTTAAAGGCCAGCAGAATGAACATAAGCGTTCTATAATCACAACGTTATGGCAGACTATCTCCCTAGGAAGATAAACCTGTCAGTTGTCAGGCGCATTAGGCGCCGTGATATTGTCATACGGCGATTTTGTTTATCGGTTGCCACGCTAACGAAGCCTCCATATGGATTGAAGACGCGCCTGTTCTTAGTAATAAAATATGCGGAGCGCTATCTTACTAATTTAGGTAATTTTCTGATGTAGATTTATCGAGTCTAGTCGTGGATAAAATCATATATACACCGCGGTTGTGAACTACTTATGACCCTCACGTCTTAGGTCTTATAATTAAACTTGACGTTATAATAATGGTCATAATAATGTACTTCACAACCTTGGTTTATAATATACTCTTATTAATGTATTTTAAAAATGTTTGCTTTTTGGAAGAAAAGAAAGATAGAATACATTTACAGAAGGACAGGACCAGTGATATGTCCGTCAGCGGCAATTAAAAGCATGAAAATGGGACAATGGGCTGTAAGCTGACTGTGAGCACATGTTATATATTGAGAACTGAATTAATTGTTTCAAAATTATTTTTGCTACTTTAATATTTAATTACAATTCAGAAATGGCTAAAGCCGAATCCCAGAGAAACAGTCACAGATTTTCATGTTATAAGATTTATTAATAATCCATATTTTAGTGTCCCCTACAGACTCTAATATGCTGTAAATTCTGGAGACTTGATTTTGCTTTGTGGATTTCATGGAACGCTTAAAGCTGAAATGAATTATCTATAGGTTTCACAACAAAAGGAGTTAGAGCAGAACCACACATCAATCAGCAGCAAAGAGTAAATAAATTGTGGTTTTCATGTTTGGGCTCTGGGATCAAAATGTTGTTCAAAAATCAGTGGCAAATTTTTTGAGCTGTAACACAATATATGATACAACATTTGAAATTTAAAATATCTATATTTTTTTTTAAACACTCTTGCAAGATATATTATAAAAATACATTTTTCTACAAACGTCAAATAATGACGCATTTTACGCTTTCATTAGACAAACGAAAACCTAACCTTTTTTGAGGATCAGAATGTGAGTTCACTTTTACGCGCGTTGCCCAGGACAGCAAGCGAAAAAGATTTTATCGCTTGCTGTCAATAGCAACTACCACCACTCAACCAAATATTTAAAACGTCATTGTCACTTTGATTTAAATTTTCAGATTGTGTCTTCATTCAAATTTCAGATTATTTGGAATTTATTGTTTGTAGAAAAAACGTTGTATGCATTACGAGCACAAAGTAACTTTTTTGCTCTCGAGTGATTGCCGCTCTCCGCTTCGCGTCGAGCGGCAAACTTCACTCTCCGAGCAAAAAAGTTGTACTTTTCGCTCTTAATACATAAATAACTATTATTCGCAGCTTAGACCTACTTAATTATACTGGGATATTATAACTCCATGAGATTAATTAATTACATCTACATCCTAGGATTTTCAAGAAGTGAAATTTTACAATTACCATCAAGTCTTATCATGACTTACGTTTAATATCTAACAGTGGCATTATTATTCTAATAAAAAATGCTGAAACTACTTCAATAGATATTTTTGATGTGACGTTGCTTTGTGATCACTGAATCATTTTGTTGGCAATAATCGCTATTTATGTAACCAGTTACGAAAAGCCCGAACTTGTGTAACGAATGCATGTTTGCGGGACGAGCGCAGCGAGTTCCCGCAATTTGAATGAGATACCCAAAAAAAAAGGCATTTCGTCACGTGTTTCATACAAGATTTTTTCTAATTTTGACTACAAATACCTACTTAGAGAGAAAGTTATTATTACTAAATTTCAACATATACTTTTAAACCACTTTGTATCTACTTAATACCTTAAAACTGTAGCAACAGTGTGCCACAACAGAAACCTGCAACTGGTGGTGAAACGAACTTTTCATCACCAGTTACGAAAGATTTTACTTTTCGTAACTAGTCACGAAAAGTAGGATGTTAGGTCACTGTCATGAAAAGTGCCACTTTATATGTCAAAATTAGAAAAAGGAAATTGTTATTATTATTGTTATTACTATAACAATTTAATTTGGCGTAAAAAAGGTCGAACAAATTTTCGATGTTATGTCGGGTCAATAAAACATTTCTTATTTTCTTATCCTTCACATTATATAGAGCCAATTTCTCGCGAATCCAAGCAACATCAAAGAATTCCAGGAAAATTTGCATTGAAATATGTTGAATTGGATGTTTCTTGATTGACATAACATCACAGATTTTACTAAATTTGAAGAAAGACTAAAACACCTTTTTTATTTTGCCATTATCCCATGATTATACAGGTACTAGACTATCTAGTTTTAATATATTGCCACTGAACATACAGAACACCCAGCAAATCAGTCGCTAAAGAAATTAAATGATCTAAAGGTGTTTCTTTTTGGGGATTTCTTCACTTGGGGATCCCAAGTGTTGATTTTGCCATCTAGATGTAAATGTATACATGATGTTCTCCTTTATGGTTGGTCATTTAATAGTAACTAATTCCAATGTAAAATACATTATATTTAGTATTACCAGTATATGGTAATTATTATGCCCATCTCTATTCTGACCTAGAATATTGCATAAGATTAGAAATTAACTTATGAATGATTATAACTTTTTACCGCAGTTGTTCGCTCATTCTGTAAGAATATAATGCGCCTCCAGCTTTCATGGTCACCCCAGATATGGTTTTCTCGCCCTCTAATAAGGTTCTACACTGAAGTTAAGTACCTTCCACATGGTTATCTTCATATGTTCGTACACTCTAAAAATTGTATGCTCAGCAACAAACTATGGGTATAGAATTTAATAAAAAACAGGTCAATCAGTGAATATTACTTTCTAAAGCTAGTAGGGTGGTTATTAGTCAGAGTACATCAACTTCAAGAAATAAAAACCTGGAGGAAAATGCAGTATACAAATATCTCATTAATTCATTAAATATATCTTGTTTTCGTATACATTTTTTGTAATCTTTAATTTTTACAGTGAGTTTTACACATTTCTATTTTTTGCATATTTTGCGAAAACATTATTGCAATGAACATTTTTTGCAAAGCTAAGATATATTTAAATGAATGAAATAATTTTAAAGCTTTACTAGCAGATGTGTTTACCTCAAGCAGTTATTTCCCATAGTAAAGTTTTTGGCCATCTTTATAAAGTTTTTATAATCATTTGTGATCGGCAATCGATAGTGGTTAATGGGAAGGTATTAGGTAAATCAATAGTCGATATTTCCAGAAAAACTCTTTGACTTGAGAGAGTGTGGAGGCTTTCAAGGGCTCTAAATTACATACCAAGAATTTTTTTGGCTCTAAAGTCATGTCCAAGGAAACTTTATCCTTCACATGTGGAGAATAATACTTGTGAACTTTCTCAAATAAGATGAACGGCTATTGCACTAAGCTAAAAACAGAATCATAACATTTTATAGTTGATTTCGATTATGTGCTTGCACCTTTAGATTGATACATTCTTGGATACATCATCTACATATTGTAAGAAAAGTTACAGAATCCTACAAAAATTTGTCTTGCAACTTGAAAAATAAATGCAAACCTAACTGTTAATGGTTGAGGTGGTGGTGGATAGAAGAGTCTGGCTTGAGTGTTGAACCTGAGCCCACTCCCAAGTGTTTATGGTGGAGAAATAGGATTAATATGAAGAGGTTGAATAGTGGGTGTAGGAGAAATCCTCACAGTTTCGTAAAGAAATTGCCTTTTTTTCTAACTGAACTAAAAGTCTTTAACTTCTGGTCATAATGGCTTGTTCATTTTGAAGCTTATTTAATGATTTATATTGGTAGGGTGTACCCTTGGGTATGTTATTTTTATGTAATTATACATTAAATATGTAGGTAACCCTGATGATTTTGTGACACGGCTTACCTGAACTAACTTAGAAGGCCTCGATGAAAGCCCTGAGCCCTGATCAGGCAGTACATAATATACTAAAATTTAAAATATCATCTGCTCTAAGCTCTGTCATAATAATCATGACACTGATAATAAAAAGAGATAATTATGAGGCCAATTACAATGTCTTGCTAATTATCTTGTATTTAAATTACTTCTTTTTGTCCTGAAATCTAACTACACAGTTAAAATGAGAATGAAAAGTATGTGAATGGTGAAGATGAAGGTAATAAAATATACACTTCCATACCAGGGGTTAACATTTTCTATCCACATTACTTATAGCTGTTGAAATAGTAAGGCAAACTACACTTGTCCCTGCCAATCTTTACCTTATATCTTCAGAACGACTGCACTATCTAGACTGGTTAGGTTTATTTACATTTATGTAAATATTTTTATTAATTTCTTTTTGGAAAACAAACAAAAATAATACATAATAAAGTGAGGTTAGTAAACTGAACTGGATTGTTTCGATTTTTAGGGCGATTTCAAGCAGTATGTGATTGATTTAACTGGCTTACCGATCGTAACAATATTTCACTCTTTCTCTCATAGAGACTAGATAAAGATAGAAAAAACTAAAAGGCCAATTAGTGCTTGCCTTACCTTGAATCATTTTAGATTTTAGTATTCTTCTCTTACTCTGATTATTCCACCCAGTGGGTGATCTGTGATTCCACCCAGGAATTCCACGTTGAAAAGAAACTTGGATCTTTGAATGTTTCAACTTTATATTGGTTGGTCTGATTTTTATGCAATACAGGTACTTACATTCTTTCATATGGAAACTGAAAAATATTGTCTATCTAGCCAGGATACTACCTTTATGTCTGATTCTCTTGATTAATTACATGTTGTATTTACTTACACGCGTTGTGCACACAAAAAAGCAATATTTGTTTGTTGAATTAGGTACCTATCTACGTACTTACGTATTAACAGTTCTAGAATTGCATTGTTTTCGGGTGTTGTGTCTGATATCAAACATTATATTAACATGGAATCAATGGAATCATACGTATGATTTCCAGTCCTCAAACATCCAATAACTGAAAAATGTAGGTAGGTATAGATCAAAGCAGTCAGCAGAGTTAATGCTTACCCCAAAAATATTGGAAACTTATGCAAGGTCATAGAGGGCAATTCTGGGGGAGGTCTCTTCTGAATTGGAGGTTGCATTTTTTTATGCATATTCGCATTCTCATGTTAATCACTTTTATGGTTACTGATTAGTGTTTAGTACTTTTGGTATGTTTTTGTTAGAATAACACAGTTTTTTTTAATAACCAAATACAAAATGCACGTGTACCTAATGTGTAAAAAACTCGGCAACCGCGAAATTTTAATGACACATCTTGACAAATTTGTTTTGACGACAAGTAAACAAACAATCGCAATCGATGTTATACCGGTGAAATTCCATGGCATGGGTTGATGCCAAAAACAACTGAGTGGATTATACAAACGTTGAGTTCTAAAACATAATAAAACGTAAATCAAGTCAAAAGATTGTAAGTCATAAACATTTGTATATTTTTTAGATGATTTTTACCTTTTTCGTCTTCAGCGTCAGGTTGTGGTGTTCAGATCGTATTTATCTTTAAGAGATTTCCGTCGTGTTGTAAATAAAGGGTTTTTCAGAAAAAAATTTCAAGGGGTTATAGATCTCGAATTATAGAATTGTGCTTATAAATCTCTATTTTGAAACGCATGGCTTTTAAACTACATGGTACAAAGAAAAAAAATTAAGTTATTTTGGGTACAAAGGGTATCTCAGCGGAAAGTAATCCTTTTTAATGGTTATAACTGTTAAACCTGGTGTGTTAGGCACCTTCGTTTTACACCATTCCTTTTACTTCTCCTCTTAACTCTCTAAGCGGATACCTTGGACAAGACACCTAAGTGTGGAGCTACAATAAAAAGGGTGTTCCATTAAAAATCGTGGAGAAATTTCATGTCGAAAAAAGGCAACTTTTTTACTCCCACTCCATAAATGTCGACAAAATTTGGTACTAGAAAAAACTTTAGACTAAGAGAAAAGGAGTGGCGTAAACCACAGATGCCTAGCATACCTGGTTTGTAAGTTATGCGCATTTGAAATGAATAGGTCATTTTCGGCTGAGACATCCTGTATAATTGAAATTTTTTCGCAGTGTTGAAAGCCATGTAAAAAGTTAATTTTGAGTCATATTTAAAACACAAATACTTTTTGTATCGGCTCGTTTCGTAGACGAGTTTTTATTGATCCTCATTACTGCGAGCTAACAGACGAAAGAGATGTATTTTAAATTATATTTTGATTGACTAAAAACAAACGAAACAAAAAACAAGCTAATTAACTGCAATATTTTAAGTGCTTATTGTGTTAGTTAAGAAAGACCTGTATTTGAAATTGAGCTTTTTTAGTTTGATAGCCAATTCTTACAGGTGTCCGTAAATAAAGGGCGATAAAAAGGACAAAATACTTAAAAACTTATTGGATATAATTCGTCAACGGGTTAATAAAAAATGTCTGAAGTTAAGTAGACTTTTTCTCTAAAATAATTAGGGAAGCCAATAATAGACCCTTGTAAAATTTACATGGGATTTCCTATGTTCCGCACGATGATGCAACACCCGGTATAGATATGCCCAGAAAAAAATATAGAGCAAATTTCTAGAAGTGGTCGGAATTTTGTAAATTTAAAAACATCTTGTTGAGTATTAAAATGAGAATTTTTCTCCTTATTTAATCTAATTCGAAAAAATTGAAAAATTCACATACTCTACCTAAAAGTAATTAAATCGTAAAAAATTACATAAACTCTAACGAAAATATGAAGAGCTACATATCTTTGAATTTGTAATAAAAAGTCATACAATTTTAAGGGCCATATTAAAAAAAGCTGAAGTTGAAGATGCCCTGGAAAATTCAAAGCGGCGGAATAAAATTTGATCAACCTCTTTGTAGGGTAGAAAAAGCATTTTCGCGAGTTGAAAGAATTTTGAAACATTTAAAATATTACTACGATCTGCACCTAAATGCGAAAAGTTGCTCCAATTTAATTGAATTCGCGTTTCTTACGGTTTACGAAATCCTAATGATGAGAGCCGCACTTGAATTACTACAGACATTAGCTTTTAGTCCGCATTAGAAATCAACATAAAATGTAATAAAACGAGAACAAAAATATTGTAAAAAAATAATAAACCAACTTTAAGGGAGCATAGAGAAAAAATAATAGACAAAACACCAAAATATAGGTTAGATTAAAGTTTAGTTCAAGTTCGAAGAAACATTTCCATAATAAATTTCAGGAATAAACTGTAAAAAAAAACAAATAATTATAAAGAAAAAAGAAAAATAAGTTAAAAAAGCGATAAATATTTTGTTTTAATAGAAAGAAAAAAATCTGCTCAGGTAAATGAAAAGTAATGCCAAGATGAAAAGGAAATATTTTTCGAAAATAATTTTCGTTAATGAAGAAATACTTGAAAGTAAGAAGAACAAACCAAACAAAACTCCGTATAAATGGTAGATGTTAGAATGTAAAAATACGGAGACAATAAAAGGACATAAACACTAGGTAAATAGTCAAGGAAATGATATAAAACATCAAGAAAATAGAAAAATAAAACAAAGAAAAGTGCCACGCCTTTTCTACTGAGTAAAGTCCTGCTTATAGAGTAAGGTTTGTTTACAAATGAAAGGTAAGAAAAACTAAAATACAAATTAAGTTTACTAAAGGGGAGCAAGTTGTCTAGTGGCCTGGCCAAGCGCCACTGGCTTTGACATTAAAGCCAGAAACCTCCAATGATGGAATATTGGAACTCTGCACCAAACCAAAATATAAAACCAATATGTAAGGAAAAAAAATCAACTTGGTAGTTTGCTAATTGCTATCTATTATTAAGGGTGCTAGCTTACATATATATTTAATCTTCGATGCTGCCCTTGCTGTGTTGTCTTCCTAGAGCAGTGAGAGTAGGTTGTTCGTGATTAGTGAACAAGAGTGCTTAATTAAACCCAAAAAAAAACCCTAGGAAAGAAAAGTTGTTATACAAACCACTTTTCCTTAAAGCAGGTTATTACTTTCCTAGTAATAGCATTAAATCTAAAATATGAACATTAAAAAAGAGAGAAGTAAGCAGCGCAAGCGTTGATGAATAAAGTTAAATTCTAAGACATCAAAACCATAGCTACAGATAAAAAAAAATTATGTGAAAGTCAAATTATGTGAAATTTCGATTAGCAAACTAAAATTTTATTAAGGGAAAAAATTTGATAAAAAAACTGAAAAACACAAAGAAATTCAATAATTACCACACTGAGGGTTTTCTTTATAAAAACATTTTTTCTCCTTGGAGCTCCACCATTGGAGTGGTACCGATGGTAGGTACCGCCGCTGGTGGTTCAACCCCGAACGAGACAAGAGTTTTGTCAGCGCCTAAATCCTACCGGAGCAGACAAACTCTTTTGTTACAGGAAACGTGTAAAACAACAACAGCAAACAACAGTAATACATTGACCGGGTCCTAAATCCGCCAAACCATAAGGGCGATGAAAAGATAGAGCCCGAGTCCTTGGCTGGGCTTCTTCGTCGAAGTTTGCAAGGTAAGAAAAACGAAAAAGCATGAAGCTCACCGGAATTGCAGCACCGGTTCCACGAGGAAAGGTGGAAGGAAGTCACGTGTTATATGGCCAATCACAGAAATCGATCAACAGCGACATCACGCATGATCCAAGCTCAGCAGATGAAAAGAATTGAAAATAAATACTTAATAACAGAAATAATAAGAAAAATAACAAATATCAACAATAAAAGAGGTTAGGTTTATTTGTTATTCCTAACTTAAATTAATCGAATCAACTCGGAAAGGGTTGGTAATCCTCTCCCCGTCACATAAAAAGTAATCATAATGTGATTACCTGAATGAAATATAAAATTACTATTCAAGCCCTGAGGAACATGCTCGTAGCTGCAATGCAATAACAGGTGTGAAACAGGTGTTTCGTTGTAAACAAAGGTAAGACAAAGGCACTAGTTATCCATAAAACTGATAGTTCCATAACAATAAGGCAGACCAATGGGAATCAAACTACAGTGAGCAGCACGGAACCAAGAAAGTTCCCTCAGTGAATGAAAAGCAGGAGCAAACGGAGCAAAAATCGAAAGTTATAAGAGTGAAAGTAAAAGTGAATATTTCAAATTTTTGGCATAAATTGTGACAAAGGGATACAAGAAAGACAGTCAAGGTGTGTTAACTTCTAGAAATTAAGAAAGGGCACTAATTGCAAAAAGTGACCGTGACAACAATTATAGAAATGTGTGTATAAAATATCGAAATTTTAAAATAGTGAAAAAAAAATCAGGAAGTCTAAAAATATTTTGCAAGACCTGGTTTAACAAATATAAATTTTAGAAAATCATAATTTCCTTAATTAAAATCATGTTGCCCAACGAATAAAAGTCTGTTAAAAATGTTTAACTGTTGAAAAATCTGAAAAGTAAATAAATTAAGAAAGAAGTAAAAAATGAGTTAAACAGACCTGAACGACCAGAAAAAATATTTAATTTCTTTTTCAATATTTTGACATTAAAATAGAAAAGGGTCAAACATAAATCCTCAAACATAAATTATTCCAAAGAAAAGAAATTCAAAAATATTAGTACGAGCACGGAATAGATAAAATATATAATATAATAGATAAAACATTTGAGGTAACAGAACTTTAGTACGTAAAACGTGACAATTGGACAAAATAATTGTAAGCAAACCTGTTACTGGAAATAATAAAACAGCTGTAAGGGAACAAAAAAATCTTCTATAATAAAAAAAAAACGAAAAATTTTAGTTTGCGCAAAAGAAGAGTATAGGACAAACATAAAGTATTAAGTAACCAATGATTAATAATAATTAGAGCTGAAGTACAAGAAATTTGCTTCAAAAAACAATTAAGAAAAAATTTGTAATTATCAATAATTAAGTAAAAATAGACAAAAAAGACAATAACTTCTTAAATAGCCAATAAAGAAGAACAAATGAAAGTTAATAAACAGAAAAAAAACGCGGACAACCACAAAAAATAAGAAATAACACTTAATTAGATAGATAGCAAGAAAACAAAATAAGATAAAAATACAAACTGCTTTAGCAGAAAAGAGAAATAAAAAATTGCATTTCAGGTGTAGCGTCCTCAAGATTTTAATTTCCAGGAAAAGGTAGCGGGAAAAGGACCCCGAAATGACAAATTGCATTTTAATAAAAAATATGCATACCGTTATAATAAAAGAAACTAGAAGGTACAATACTAAAGGAAAATTTGCGACTCAAAATTAGCATAAAAAACTCAAAGCTGATATGCACGATTCTCACTTTGAGAGTTCAGCGAAAATTCTATTTTGCTCTGTTGGGTGTAGTATGGAATGCAGTAGAAACCCAACAAGGAATATGGCTGTTTTGACATTGTTCTAATCACCATTTTAATTAATTTTGCAACTTGAAAAATTATAAAAAGTTTCATTAATTGAGCAAAATAAAACTTGGCCCAAAGTGGGACGCAAACATATAAAATATTCATTTAACATTGACATCAGTTAGGCGTTGCAAATACGACTTTGATATTTTTATCGACTCTTCTCAATATGTGCTGAAAGCAGGTAGGTATAAAATAAATAAAGATTGCAAAGTTAACGAGATATCAAAAATTAAGCGCAAGATATTTTAAAGATAAATTTAATACTTGCTCAATTCTAAGCTCTTTATTAAAGTTTATCAAAACTGACACAACGCGCAATGAATGAAGAAGTAGGAAAATAGGACATAAACCAGATAATGAAGGATATAATAAAAGGCAGTTTTTTATCATTTAGACATACAACGTGGAGCTAAATTTATCTGGCTTTAAACAAGCGACTTGTAACAGAAAGAAATATAATAATGTATATATTTCTAAATTCCAATGTTTTCTTAAAATTAAAAAAATTTTCACATTTATTTGGTATCATGAGATAAGCAAAAAATATTGTTTCTTAGTGGACTATTTGACGAATTATTTGTGTTTAAATTTCAGATTTCTAACTAGCCTTTTGAATTCTAATAGCCATCAACTTTTTTTTTCAATAAAACCAAACTTTTTTGTGGTATTTTATCATATAGAATATATATTTTCAAAAGTTCTTCAAATAAGTTCAGAAGAAATTAAAAAGAATTATATTTTTTATATTTCCGCCATCTTTAACGAAAATATAAAGTATTACATGTCATTCAGTTTATAATAAAGAGAGCCTCCATTTTTTTCTTATTTCAATTTAAGATTAATATTTAAAAAAATAAAGTTGATGCTGCCCCAGAAATTCGAATTGTTGGACCACAAATTGAATACTACCTTTTTTGTAGAGCAGGAAAAAAGTACCCATTTACGAGTACCAATGAGACAATCAAAAAACGTTTTGGAAAAAAATTCATCAACAAATTTTGAAAATTTTAAAATGTCATGGCGATATGCACCCAAATGCGCAACTTTGCACCAATTAACTAAATCTGTATCTCTTACAATATACGAAATCCTAATGATGAGCGGCAAATTGGATTAGGCGGTTATCCGCCTAATCGACTGGTTAATTGGCAGGTCCGCTATAGGAATGTTTTAGAGCTGTCTTTAGAACAACCTCACAAAATACAAAAAAAGCGTATTTATGTTTTAATATAATTTCAACGTTATCTTAACGACTTTTTCTTTACCTAATGGTTTCACACACTTGTATTGGCTCAAATCTATGAGTTATACAGAGTTTTGTAAAGAGCACAAACAAAAAAATTTTGGCTATTTTTTTTAAAATACTTAGACCGATGCTTCATGGAAACCTGAGCTTTACATTAGAAGAAATATACAGTTCAAGTTTTCTTAAAATCCTTTCGATGAAATCCAAATTTGCACTTTCATGCACCTGCCACTGAGTCAGTTAGCTCTGTCACACATTCTCAAACGAGAATCTTAATAACTTCCTTTAAACAGATTGCTGGTGGTGTTTAATCCAGATATAGAGTTATACCTGCCTCCAGACGGTTATTTTGCACTCAATAACCCAGAGTAATCAGCTAATAAACTTAATTGACGATAAACATCAGAGCTCTCTGCTCCCTCTCGAAAAGATAAATATGTCGTCTTAAGATCTCTTCAGTACCTTTTTATTTAGAGAGCCTTAAGTGGAGAAAAATAGGCCTAAAAAAGGGACGTGCGTAAATGGAAATGACGCGGGGAGCAAATTAACTCATTTATATTCAGTATATAAAGGAGATCTAATTAGTTGCTTTGCACCTCGGTCGTTTCACCCCCCCCAACTTCACCGCAAAATGTGAGTATTGTTAATAAGAGTTTAAAACTAAGAGCTTAATCTACGCACGCAAAATTACTACACCCCCTAAATTATAGTTGGCTGACTGGAATATAATTAAATAGGGTGTGTTGAAAGTTGTGTTTTAGAATGTAAATGATGTATGTGGTACATGCCAGTATTTTACACCAAGCGAAAACTTATTAAATATTATTATAGGGATGCTTTGGAAAGAACGAGTTGTGCTCGCATATTCATACCAAAAACAAAAGCACTTTCAGGACCAATTTGCATTCTGTTTGTACTACGGATGTTAACAGGCGCACACAAACAAGCAAAAAATCGAATAGATGACACTGGATGTTGATTCCATATTAGCGTTATGTTTTTACAACTCGCTGTCCGCTGGAAAACTGCATAATCGATACGAATATAAAAACGACGGTGTTTTATACCCGGAGACTAAAAGCACGTTCAGAAAGAGCATTAGTTTTTATAGAATCAGACTCTAGAATGAGTTTACCGCATTATAACATTTTACTTTTGTCCGCTTTTACGTGAACATTTTACGCAATCTTCATTAATGTAGCTATTGAGATTTTCTTTTTCTTCATGTGTGGTTATGTAAGGGTCCTAAATGAAAAGCTTCGCCCCCAAGGTTTAACTCTATATTTTTGTGACATTAACAACAGACTTCAACAACTGGTACAAACAAATCTACGACTGCTATTCAAAGATTTTCATTTTTTATTTATACTAACTAGAGTACAGAGGCGTGTAACAAATCTGAAAGAATTATTAATGAAAAACATTAGTTCAAAGTAAACAAACCCAGACTTTCAGTCGGAGTTAATGTGTATTCAATAAGACATAATACCGAGACTTAGATACTCTCGGTCTCGGTCTCGAATTTACCATTGAGTCTCAGTCTCGGTCGAGACTCGCGTAATCTCGGTCTTGGTCTCGTAGTAGCAACTCGAGTTTCGGTCTCGGTCTCGAAAAAAAGGTAGTATTTCAAAAAATCTTATTATGTTTGAATTGGTGAAACACTCGTTCTAAAGTTACAGACGGTCAAATTTGAAAATTGAGAAAAAGTCATTATAGCCACTCCCCTTTGGTCAAGTTCAAAAAAAAATCAGACATTTGTTTTTGGGTGTTGTTGATAGGAATAGCATGTCTGCAATTCACTAAGAACCTAACAAATTCAATCCTAAATATATTAACCCTGAAAGTAAATTTTTTAAAAAATTACAAAAACTCGTAATGTAATTAACCCTCAAAGTATTTCTTTCAAAAATTGGCCAAAAACTCGATGGTGCCTCGAAAGTGCTTAAAAATCGTCCACCGAAAAGGTGTGATTTTTAAAATATAATATCGGACCATCTATTAAGAACCTTTTGACGAATTGCAACTTTTTTAATTTTGCCTTATTTTTCGTTTTTATTTAGTTTTAAATCCTTTTTTTGCCTTACACTCCTTTTTAGCATTCTTCTGCATTTTTAACGCATTTACCTTTTCTCTATATTGTTCTTTTTTAAGTTTCTATTATTTTTCCTTTTTTGGTTTTTCATACATCTTTTTACCGTTTACATATCTGTTATCTGTCTATTATATTTATTCATCAAGCTCCAATTCTTTTAATTCTCGCACTGCTTTTGACCTGCTTTGTTCTTTGTGTCATTAATTTGTATTGTTTCTAATCCGTGATATTTTCCATATTTATAAGACATTTGCTTCATTTACGGTTTTTTTTTAATATTCATTTTACGTTTTCTATAATTTGAAGAAATTTTTTGAATAATTTTCAGCTACATTCCCTTCAATATTTTTTTATTATTTCAACTCATTTTCTTTTCCCAATTACATTCTGTAATACTTTCTGTTTTCTTATAATTGTGGCTCAATTGCTCCCTTTTTAATTTCTGTATCCTTGATCGTTTTTTCTCAAAATAATTTTAAATTGCCAATAAAGTTCCCATCTTGGTTTTCGTTTTTTTTTTATTAAATTTCTTCTCTCTAGCTGGTTTATCTCTATTCTTCCATTCACAAAATTTTTACTCCTTTCTATTTTAGATCATTTCCTATTTTTTCTATTACTTCTTACTTTGTTTTTGAGCGTACTATACAGTTTTTTGTTTGATTAAATTTCTGCTATTCTTTAAATTTAAAAATTTTAGCTGATTTGCTTTTTCTCTGAATTGCCGTTTTTTTATGTTCTTAAATTTAATTGGCTCTCTTTCGGTTTTTCAAGCACTTATTCAGAATTTGTAATATCCATAATTTTTTCTTTACGTTTATATTCTCTACTTCTTTCCATACTCCCTTTGACCTACTTTTTCTCCTTTTCCTAAATTTAATATTTTTTCTTAATTTCCCTTTGTGGTTTTCTCTTCAGTGTGAATCGGTTTGCTTCATGTCTTACTTGACAATATTTACCAAACATTCTTCTAATTTATTTCATACTAATTGTGAAATTTCTAGACTGTTTTATTTAACAGTTTTTCCATACAGTTTATTGTTCCATACAGATATTATTGTTTTCGTTGGTTCCAGGAACTGAAATTTTTTTATGTGGGCGATGCAATAAACGGGACTCAGGGTTTTGCATTCGGAAATAAATAACCAACAACTAATTTCTAAAATCAAGAATGGCAACATCAAATTAGTGGTAAATTTATCTGAATAGCTAATCGAACACCCAAAAACGTATCAAAATACTTAATTGGTCGGAAACATTTGACCCATGATTACTTGATCAACGTTTCAAAATACCGGCCCTTAGACTAACAAGTGCTTTAAAAGCGTTGAAAATGTCTTAAACGTGGTTGCGTGTCACGGTGCGAAATCAAGGTAAAAAAAAATCCATTTTTTGGTTTCGAAGAAATGAGGGTGTGAAGGAAAAATATTTGTAAGCTATTCTGTGTCTGAAAAAAATAGTAGGTAAGTTAAAATATAGAGTACCTACATAGACCTTTCATAAAAAAAAAGTTAGGTTAACCATCAGTGACTAATCCTGATCCCTGAATTTGAAAAAGGCCAGAGTGAAGTGTATAAACTAGAACAGGAAACTGGCCAGTAGACAAGTTTAGAGGGTTCCATTTAACTTTCTAATATATACCTGATAAGAATGTGACTCATTTATATTTTTATATTATTTTTTATATATTATATTATTTCATACAAAACCCTGGCTCCTTTATGTGACACCTTGTTACAAATTTCAAAATTTGTTACATAAACAGAATTATATAGTTGCGACCTGTAAGTGTGCGTCGTTCTTGGACCTTGCTGTATATACGGAAGGAGGGTGTTCTTGGGGTATGGTGCTTAGGTGATGGGAACCAAAAAACACAGGTTTTTTCTCTTCCTCAAATTTCTAATTGTTTAAACATTTCGATGCCCTATCGCATCTTCATCAGTAGACACAAAACACTCTCACTAAAGTCACTCATGTGAGAGTGTCTTGTGGTACTCATGAAGATGGCATAGGGCATCGAAACGTTTAAACAATTAGATGTTTGAGGAAATTAAAAGCCCTGTGTTTTTTTGTTTCCCATCACCTAAGGACCATACCCCAAGAACACCTCCCCGTATAAACAGAATTATTTGGTCTCAATGTAGTCTTATATACCGGGTGTCCAGCAGAACCCTGGACATAGGAGATTAACATGGGAAATCAATTTTTATTTTTTTGCGCCTGTACGGTTGATTTGATTGAAAAACTTTTAAGAGTATATTGTAAAGCTTATGGTCAGCTATCATCCTGTAACTTTTTCAATACATCAGTTTTGGCTGTTTTTTAGAAGAACGCCTCGAAAAGTGCAACAATTTGAATTTGGCGCGTCACCCCCGCCATGCATGTGCAGTGCCGCCGCCAACATAATAATTTCTTATGTCAGAGCCAGAGCCGATTTTCCTTTCTTATTTTTTTTCAGGGATTATCATGTAGTAATTAACGTGATTATGCAGTGAAAATATGTTGGCGACACTGCACATGCATGGCGGGGGCGACGCGCTAAATTCAAATTTTTCCTTGATGATAGCTGACCATACGCTCTACAACTTTACTCTTAAAAGTTTTTAAATCAATTCAACCGTACAGGCGCAAAAAATTAAAACCGATTTCCCATGTTAATCTCCTATGTCCATGGTTGACTCTGATCCGAGTAATAGATTCCTCATAAGATAAAAGGGAACTTACATCTGAAGAAATGAATTAACCATTATTTTGAATTAGTACTTTTTATTTTAGTGGCTATTATGTTTTATGTGTGTATAATAGAAAAACCTTGACAGTTAAGTTAAATTAAAAGGAACAACCGTGCTATATTCCTAGAAATATAAAACATGCTTGATACAGACAAAAACTTAAAACCAATATTCAGTCTTGAAAACTAGAGAAAAATAAATAGTTTATAGTCTAAACAAAATAGCTAGCTACTAAGCCAAATAAAAAAAATCTTTTTATACACTTAACTCATCACAACCAGACTAAATAGGCGAACTGACAAAAATAATTATTAAGTATTATCTGTTTCGATTTATCTACGTAAGCATATAAAAATTAATGAAGAAACTTATTCAGTTGTGTAATCCTTATTAAGCCTTCCAATATTAAGCCTTCCCATTATTTAAAACCAGCACTTGAGTTGATGGAGATTCCTCCATTGTTTCAAATAGGTAACACTTATCAGAATTCTTGGGCTCGGGTAGTTCATTGGCTGTTTCACTTTCTTGAGTACCTACTAAATAGCTCCCGTGATCATCATTATCAATTTCCTTGTTATGTATCGTATCTGAACAATCTGAGTCTTGATCTAAGTGAAGCAACCAAATTAACATATGTATTATATACTATACATTAGGTAGCAATACATACCAAATTCACTTTCTATTTCCTGTAAATCAATTTCTTCATTTAAGTCTAAAATCAAACCTTCACCATCTTCTTGATTTTCAAGATCAGCATCATGGGAGATACTAGAAGTAACCTCTTGTAAATCAGACAACACTTGACTGGTGTCAACATCATCCAGTAATTCTAAATTAAATTTTATGACAACCAGTTTATTTATTTCTTCAATTGTTAGGCGATTTCTTTTTTTGATTTTCACATTGGAAAAGCATGTCCAATTTCGTTCATAACTTGCTGCTGATGCAGGAAGTGAAAGTAGTTTCTCAGCAATTCTGCACAACTGTTGAGATTCACAGAAGCCTTTCCACCATCTTATGGCATCAAAAGCGTCACTGGCAGACCACAAATACTTTTTAAAAAAAAATCCTGTTTTTTCCCAAATTTAATTACAAATTCAAGGTTTTATCATTTTCATCTTGGCTACATTTTGAACCACAATATTTTGGGTCCAATAAATGGGCTGCAAAATGTGCTGGGTGACGTAAAAACCTGGTTCTGTGAGTGATAATATTCTTCACTGCCTGCTGTGTTGCAATATCTAATTCATTAACATTATCAATAGAGTGTTTAAGAGTTTTCTCTTTCAATATCTAGTATTTTAAGAATTTTGAGACATGGAATAACTTTTATGATAGAATTATTATCTCTTTCAATTTGTTTTATTCCTAAAAAATCGGTTGTAATATGTCAAAGCAAGTGCTTATTTGGGGCAGAAGATTATTTCCTCTAAAATAAGATTGCAAGCTTTCAAATCAAGTATTTTATTCAAACAACTCTGTAACACTGCCTGCTGCAAATTGTCTTTGTTCTTTAAAAGGCTTTCAAAAGTAAGAGCTGTTCTACACCATCTAGTTTCTGAAGGAACTAACAAAGCTATTTCCTTGCCACTTTCTTTCCAATACATTTTTTTCAAGATTTGTTTTTGAAGATGTTTATTTTTAAAGGACTTGACCATCTGTTTTGCATTACTAAATCTATTGGAAAAATATTCAAGTTGCGTGAAGTCCTTTGATAACAAATTTAAACTGTTAGCGACACATCCAAATGTTAATGAGGAATGTAAAATGATATGAGGATACTCTTCTCTAGTTCTAGTTTCATATTCACCGCACTCTCTGTGCATAAGTAAATACTTTTTGTGGTCCAATTTCCTGAATGCATTGATTCAAAACACCAGCACAATAGCACTCAAATCCTCTTGGAAGTAGGTTCGATACATCTTTGTTTGCTGAAGTAAGTAGGTAAGTACTTTCTGGACACTGGCGCTTTCCAACTACTATTGAGTTTCTACCATTTTGACTGTAAAAATCTCACTAAGTTCTATGCAGTACATCATGTTTTTGGTATAAATGGTAGGTGTATAATGATTCTTGCTTACTCCTTTAAGAAAAGTAAAATTTAAGAGAGTCTGAGGAGTCCTAAAAGTTACTTCTAACAAAAATATGTGGTGTTTCTAAAAGAAATATGTTTTCTGAGTTTTCTATTTAGTCATGTAGTACGTTTACACCACGTGGACCAAATTAGACCAAGGAACAAATTGAGTACCTAATCAACTTGAATCAAAGTTTGACAAAGAACAGCTGTATTAGTAATAAATGGAAGATTTTGCCCTTTTTGGAAACTGCAATCCAATTCCAGAATCCAATTTGGGGCTAAAGTGTTTACACTATAAAAAAGACCGATTGATCTACCTTCTTTAGTCTGGACCAAATAATTGATCCCCAATGTTTACACCAATAAGAAAGTACTAGTGACGTCACTTGATACTTGGACCAAATATCTTGTCTATGCAGTGTCAACGAGTAAATGCAATACATCATATACCGGGTGTCCAGCACAACCATGACCATAGGAGATTAACATGGAAAATCGATTTTAATTTTTTGCGCCTGTACGGTTGAATTGATTAAAAAACTTTTAAGAGTAAAGTTGTAGAGCGTATGGTCAGCTATCATCCTCTAATTTTTTCAATACCCCAGTTTTGGCCGTTTTTTGGAAAAACGCCTCGAAAGTACAAAAATGTGAATTTGGTAGCGCCAGTGTCCAGAAAGTACCTACCTACTTACTTCAGCAAACAAAGATGTATCGAACCTACTTCCAAGAGGATTTGAGTGCTATTGTGCTGGTGTTTTGAATCAATGCATTCAGGAAATTGGACCACAAAAAGTATTTACTTTATGCACAGAGAATGCGATGAATATGAAACTAGAACTAGAGAAGAGTATCCTCATATCATAACATTTGGATGTGTCGCTAACAGTTTCAATTTGTTATCAAAGGACTTCATGCAACTTGAATATTTTTCCAATAGATTTAATAACGCAAAACAGATAGTCAAGTCCTTTAAAAATAAACATAAACAAAAACAAGTCTTGAAAAAAATGTATTAGAAAGAAAGTGGCAAGGAAATAGCTTTGTTAGTTCCTTCAGAAACTAGATGGTGTAGAACAGCTCTTACTTTTGAAAGCCTTTTAAAGAACAAAGACAATTTGCAGCAGGCAGTGTTACAGAGTTGTTTGAAGAAAATACTTGATTCGAAAGCTTGCAATCTTATTTTAGAAGAAATAATCTTCTGGCCCCAAATCAGTACTTGCTTTGACATATGACAACCGATTTTTCAGGAATAAAACAAATTGAAAGAGATAATAATTCTATCATAAAAGTTATTCCATGCCTCAAAACTCTTAAAATACTAGATAGTGAATGAGAAAACTCTGAAACACTCTATTGATAATGTTAATGAATTAGATATTGCAACACAGCAGGCAGTGAAGAATATTATCACTCACAGAACTAGATTTTTGCGTCACCCGGCACATTTTGCAGCCTATTTATTGGTCCCAAAATATTGTGGTTCAAAATGTAGCCAAGATGAAAATGATAAAACCCTTGAATTTGTAATTAAATTTGGGAACCAAATTAATTGCGACAATGAGAAATACATAACACAGAAGGATTCTAGGCAAAAACAGGATTTTTTAAAAAAAAGTATTTGTGGTCTGCCAGTGACATGGTGGAAAGGCTTCTGTGAATCCCAACAGTTGTGCAGAATTTCTGAGAAACTACTTTCACTTCCTGCATCAGCAGCAAGTTATGAACGAAATTGGAAATGCTTTTCCAATGTGAAAACAAAAAAAATTAATCGCCAAACAATTGACGAAATAAACAAACTGGTTGTCAAAAAATTTCATTTAGAATTACTGGATGATGTTGACATCATTCAAGTGTTGTCTGATTTACAAGAGGTTACTTCTGGTATCTCCCATGATGTTGATCTTCAAAATCAAGAAGATGATGAAGATTTGATTTTAAACTTTAATGAAGAAATTGATTTGTAGGAAATAGAAAGTGAATTTGGTATGTATTGCTACATAATGTATAGTTTATAATACATATGTTAATTTTGTTGCTTCACTTAGATCAAGACTCAGATTGTTCAGATACGATACATAACAAAGAAATTGATAATGATGATCACGGTAGCTATTTAGTAGGTACTCAAGAAAGTGAAACAGCCAATGAACTACCCGAGCCCAAGAATTCTGATAAGTGTTACCCATTTGAAACAGTGGAGGAATCTCCATCACTTCAAGTGCTGGTTTTACATAATGGGAAGGCTTAATATTGGAAGGCTTCATAAGGATTACACAACTGAATAAGTTTCTTCATTAATATTTATATAATATGGTGAGTGTCTAGACCAGAGAATTTACAAAGAAGCAAGTTTCTCGGGTAATCGGTCAGGGCATCAAAAGAATAAAACTCTTCAGCTACCAAGCTTTCGGCAATACTTTTATTGCCTTCTTCAGGGCTACAAAATTAAGTCTTATGGAGGATAGAATTAATGACAACAATGAAAATAACCTACTGCTACGTTGTTTCTTGATATTGGTCATTACACTTTCGTAACAGGCTGGCACAACATTGCCGCCGAGGTGTCCCTGTAATCCCTTGGACTACATGGTCAAGGAAATTATGAATAATTACAAAAAGGTTGAAAATTAATTAAAATCAAACATCACTAACTACGAGCTTGTCAGTGTTAGTTAAAATGCTTAAGACTTAAAACTAGGGGGTGTGCTGTTAAAAAGTTAAAAAGTTTGGTTTGTTATCTTTCTTTCATCTTTTATTATTTACCACCTGCTGTCAGAACAAAACACGGCGGGAGAAAATGACACACATCAACTGATTGTGTGAATCGATCGTATTGTCGACATTGTCTACAATCCACCAAGGAACAATGGACATTCGCAGGCCGATAGCCCACACTACAAGCGGCTCGCTTCCTCCGCTGGTACTGCCCACAACGACGCAAACAGATCATCCATGCTATAGAACGTAGGTATAAACAACAACAACAAAACCCCAGGACCGCTCGGCTTTATAGTTCCAAATCAAGTGAAAGATTAGAAGCAGATGCAATGTGGACACACCTGTGATGGAAAACATCCCCTGGGGTGAACATGAGGCGTGGGGATCGACCAGTGGGGAAACTAAAAGAACCAAAAAATGTCATGGGTGTCGTCAACGTCCTCATCCTGCCCGCGAGGATTTCTGGGCTTGCGCATTTTTATCAGATTGGAGTAGATATTGTTTAAGTCTTCAATGTCTGTGCGTTTGTTGATAGCCCTATCATGGCTAGCTATTTCTACCATTTTCAGAAAAAGTCTTTTGTGGAAATGTTGTTCCCTGTCCAGAATGCGAACGTCAGTGAATTTCATGTGGTGTCCCGTATCAATAGAGTGCTGAGAGAGTGCACTACCAGCCTTGGAGAGTCTGCAGTCACTCCGATGGGAAGCTAGCCTATTTTGCAGTAGATTGGAAGTCTGGCCAATGTATATACCTGGACACACTGCACATGGAATGCTATAAACAACACCGGCACACTTCAGTATGTCATCCTTGTCCTTTAATCTGGTATTAAGGTTTCCCACAGTTAAGTTATTTTTAGGTGCCAATTTTATCTCAGGTGCATTGTTGAAGAGGCGTTTGACCTTGCTATATATCTCTTTGATATATGGAAAAGAGAAACATTTTACTTTAGAGGTGGCTGTTGTGTTAGTGGCAGGTACCAGATCACTCAGGTCCATATTTGTGAAATGGAAGTGTAAAGATGAATTAGGATCCTCTTCGGTCGGCAATATGCATCGGTCTGGGCTGTTCTCATTTACAGGGGAATGTGGAGTGTTAAAGAGAAGCTTATTAATTAGTTTGGGGGGATAAGAGTTATCGAATAAAATACGTTTCCGACGTTCAAGATTTTTGGTCTTAAAGGCCTGGTGTGAAATTTTATTAATTCTGTTTTTTAAGCCTAGTATTAAGTTTATTTTTGTTTGTTGGTTGTGGCTTGAATAAAAGTTTAGGTAACGTCCTGAGTTGGTTGGTTTCTGATACCAATCTAAAATAAATTTTTGTGTGTTTTGTCTGATAACAAGCGTGTCTAAAAAGGGCATTGAGCCGTGACTTTCTTTTTCCACTGTAAATTTAATGTGTCCGTCGTAGCCATTGAGGACCGTTAGAGTGTGCTCAATCTCGTCACTCGGCACTGCTGTGATTATGTAATCCACATATTTTTTTAGAAGTGGTGGTAAAAAATTTAGACTTGTCAGGCATTCACTGAGCAAGTCATCCATGACATATTGAGCAATGATGGGGGACAAAGTAGCGCCCATAGGCGTACCAAAGATTTGTTTATAGAACTTGCCATTGAAAGAACAGTACGTGGTGTCCCAAACCGTTGAAAGCAATTCTAAGAATTGTGACTCCTGGAGAGTGGTGACGCTGCTGATCTCGTCCCAATGTCTGTGAATACTGTCGCTTATTAACTCATAAGAAATATTGCTGTACAACGATATACCATCGAAACTCACCAGTACGAAGCCTGGGGGATGTCACGGTCTTTCAAAAACTCAGCAAAATCAAAGCTGTCCTTGATATAAAAAAGATTGTTTTTATTATAAGCCTCCGTTAAAATTGTAGTTAGGAGTGAGGCCAACTTACTGTTAGGGGCATTGATAGAGGATACTATGGGCCTTAAGCTGATGATTGGCTTGTGTATCTTGGGCAATCCATAGAATTTGGGAGCGCTCTAATTGTATATGCCTAGTTTGCTGGCTTATTCTTGTGACACAATGCCCCTATCTCTAAAACTGGAGATTAGTCTGTTGCATCTTCCCTGGAATGTGTTGGTTGGATCTTGTGGCAATACAACGTAATTTGCCTCGTCGATCCCCACTTCTCATGTTCACCCCAGGGGATGTTTTCCATCACAGGTGTGTCCACATCGCATCTGCTTCTAATCTTACACTTGATTTGGAACTATAAAGCCGAGCGGTCCTGGGGTTTTGTTGTTGTTGTTGTTAATACCTGCGTTCTATAGCATGAATGATCTGTTTGCATCGTTGTGGGCAGTACCAGCGGAGGAAGCGAGCCGCTTGTAGTGTGGGCTATCGGCCTGCGAATGTTCATTGTTCCTTGGTGGATTGTAGACAATGTCGACAATATGCTCGATTCACACAATCAGTTGATGTGTGTCATTTTCTCCCGCCGTGTTTTGTTCTGATAGCAAGTTGTAAATAATAAAAGATGAAATAAAGATAACAAACCAAACTTTTTAACAGCACACCCCCTAGTTTTAAGCCTTAAGCATTTTAACTAACACTGACAAATTGATTCGTGTGTGCTCGTAGTTAGTGATGTTTGATTTTAATTAATTTTAAACCTTTTTGTAATTATTCACAATTTCCTTGACCATGTAGTCCAAGGGATTACAGGGACACCTTGGCGGCAATGTTGTGTCAGCCTGTTACGAAAGTGTAATGACCAATATCAAGAAACAACGTAGCAGTAAGTTATTTTCATTGTTGTCATTAATTCTGTCCGCCATAAGACTTAATTTTGTAGCCCTGAAGAAGGCAATAAAAGTATTGCCGAAAGCTTGGTAGCTGAAGAGTTTTATTCTTTTGATGCCCTGACCGATTACCCGAGAAACTTCCTTCTTTAATATTTATATTCTTACGTAGATAAATCGAAACAGATAATGCTTAATAATTATTTTTGTCAGTTCGCCGATTTAGTCTGGTTGTCGTGAGTTAAGTGTACAAAAAGATTTTTTTTATTAGGCTTAGTGCCTAGCTATTTTGTTTAGACTATAAACTATTTATTTTTCTCTAGTTTTCAAGACTGAATATTGGTTTTAAGTTTTTGTCTGTATCAAGCAAGTTTTACATTTTTAGGAATATATAAGCATGGTTGTTCCTTTTAATTTAACTTAACTGTCTAGGTTTTTCTATTATACACACATAAAACATAATAGCCACTAAAATAAAAATCACTAATTCAAATTAATCGTTTATTCATTTCTTCAGATGTAAATTCATTTTTATCTTATAAGTCTATTACTCGGATTAGAGTCAAATTAAGAACCTTCTGGTAACTTTATTAAAGAAGGTTTTCCTAAAATGCCTTCATATCTTGATTCTTAATTACATATTAAAATTTTAAAGGATGAACAACTTAATTATGAAATTCCAGTTTTGAAAGTTACGATTTACAAACAAAATAAAAGAGTTTTTTACTGACGCAATCATTGTAGACTGAGCGTATTGTCATCTTCATATTTTGATTGAATTGATTCACAAAGGATAGAAACGCTCCTAATGTGTCAGTCAAAATAATTTCCCACGTTATTTGGCATCGTTATAAGGAAAATAGTTAAACACAATAAAGAATGCAACAATTTTTGAAATCTAAATGTTTCTTATTTTACCCGAAAAGTTTCCGGAAATTTTGAGGAAAATTATTTTTTCGGAAATTTTGCATCCCTAGTTTCTTGTAATAACCATTATAATATTAGTCCATATACCAGTATCATATTAGCATTTGTAAATATAAAAGCCGATAAAAAACTTGTTGTTTTTGTGGTTTCTGGGTGAAAGATTGAATGTCAACTCTCTAAACTGTCTAAACTCCCAAAAGTCTAATAAACATTTTCCAACGAATCGCTCCGTTTATACCACCAGTAGAACTAGGACTCTGTCTAAGTATGTTTAAAAGCTACACTGGAGCAAGTACATATTATAAGCCATTCAGTTATTATTGTCGTCCAGTAGGCGTTGAAAAGTGACTTTGACATTTTTATTGCATCTTTTCAAAATTTGCTATAAGGAGATGGGTATAAAAAAAATGAAGGTTGCAAAGCAAAAAAAATGAAACTACATGACGAAAATAAGTGAATGGGTAATATTACCCATTCACTTATTTGATTATAATATATGTGTGTGTGCGGTGTAATATAGTGAATGGGTATTTTTTTTATATCCATTTCCTTTTAGCAACTGTTAAGAAGATATGATAAAAAATGTCAAAATCAGTTTTCCAACGCCTACTTGACGACAATAATAAGTGAATGGCTTAAACACACGAAAGTAAACGATCTCATAGACACCAGCTTAATAACAACTATTGTTGAACCAACGAAACGGCGCTACAAGTTATGTGCCGAGTGAAATATGTCAGATTTCCAACCCCTGGTTCATGTCAGTAATAACTGAATGGATTATACACAGATGTTGCTTCTAACGTTAACCTCCACAACTTGCGTATTTTTGATAGTAATATGAAGTAACTGAACGATAATTAATTCTGTTAATCCTTTCTTCTTAATTGAATAATAATTAAACCTTAAAAAACTTCTATTTTAGCAACCACGAGAAAAGTTAAAATTCTTTGAATTCTCGTGCATCGAAAATTTACATTCAATTACCAAAAACAAACATTCGCTATCCCAGAGCCTTTGGAGTCTTTAAAATGGAAAATCCCTTGAAACGAGGACAAGTAAGATAGAAAAGATTGTCCAATTACATGTTCATAAATTCAAGTTAATCCGACTTTGTTCGGTTCCTGTCGCAAAGTTTCCTTGTTTAGAAACGTCGAACTTGCTGCGAGATAATACGCGTTTTTTTCCCGCTGAAAAGCGACGTTTTTAAGTAAGCACCAACTTTGTTATGCTTTTAAAAAAGTCTTAGAAAGTTTTTGGGAACATGTAGAGTTTCTTATAGTGATATCCCGCGAAAATTTGCACCGATCGATTCGAAAAAAAGTCCTATTTTGAGATTATTTTTTTTTGAAACTTTTCTAGTGTGCACCAAGAATATAATCTCTGCTCTCAAGTTACAGGCGTTTAAAGTTGGAAGTGAGAAAAAAGAAAACTACTCCCTTCCTCCTTGGTAAACTTCGAAGAAATATTTTTTTGCTGTTTTTGATTGGCTTGAGGCGATCTCGCATGAACATAAGAAACATAATAAAAGTGAATTTAGTACCATAGGTGGACTTTCTTCTAAATGCCTCTAAAGCACATTCTGAAAGTACGTAAAATTCGACTATTGACGGGGATTAGAAGTAATTAGAATTATGCCGATTTAAAACTCCATTGTTATGGAATCTTGCCTCATCACTCCACAAAATACACGACAGAAAATCTGGATTGGTCGCCAACTTAACCATAACCCTCGATATAAAGTCAAGTCACCATTTCTCCATCATCATCACGCAATGCTTGTGTTAGATGAATTTTAAAAGGATGATATTTGAAATTTCTTAATATCAATTGTATTGAACTTTTAGAGATCCCCATTTCCTTGGAAAGTACCCGAAGGGATACGTGAGGATTAAAATTAACATACGCCAATACATTAATATCATTATCTTCATTTCTTACTGGCCTTCTAATAGGGTTTTTTCGGCTGTTTGGAAAATGATCTTGCCGCAAGGACCTCTCAAGATTTTCTAAACAATTTGCACATGGAATTGCACGATTTGGAAAACAAACCTGATACAAATCTTTTGCTCTTCGCTTATCTTTTTGACACTTACCGTAAATAATAATCATATCGACGAACTCTTCAACTGTGAATAACGTAGGCATATTTTTTTAATTGAGATACTTAAGATATGCGAAGAAAAACTAGGTAATTATGTGCCAAATGTACTGTCAATTTGACAGTTTATAAAGATTGTTGCTATCATTTAGTTGTTCGTAAGCCACATAGCAAAGTCGCCGACCAGTGTTTCACCGTCTTTATAAAGTTCTAAGGCTACTATTTCAAAAACGGTTAATAAACGGTCTAATAAAAAAAAGGATACTGCCCCTTTAGTCAATTTCAAAAAAGTTATGAATTTTGTTTTGCTTTTTTGATCGGAATGGGACGAGTTCAATCCCCTTTGAAAGTAACAAACATAATAAGAGCAAAACTAGTCATAACAATCGATTTATTTCTAAGTGGCTCCAGATTCACTTCAATCGGTCCACTCTTTTAAAGTTATAGGAAATCAAATTTGGAAATGGAGAAAAAGGAGCGAATATTTCTTTTTGGTCAATTTAGGAAAAATAAAGGTTTTTTTTCTGGTTTTGATCGGAATTAGGCGATTTTAATCCCTTATGAAGGTAACAGACCAAATTAGAGTGACATCAGTCCCACAAGCACACATTTTTGAAATGCATTGAAAATACATTTTAAATGTACTTAAAATTCAACTCTCGATGGGATGTCTCTTTCAAATGATTGAATCTAAGGGACGCTCTTTAGAGGTAGATGAAAAAGCATATCAAGGAGAGCAAAAAACCGGTGAATCCATTTCAAACGGTCAACTCGTTATAGAGTTACAAGCCGTCAAATTTGAAATTTGAGAAAAAAAAGGAAAATATCCCCCTCGGTCAATTTCGAACAAATGAGGCTTTTATTATATTTTGATCGGAATGAGGCGATTTCATACCCCTATTCGTGATAGTGACAAACACAATTTAGAAGTTACCCAATTAAGAATTTATTTAGAAGTGCCTCTAAAGATCATTCTACAAGTATCTCTAAAAATCGACCACCGCAGGGGTCTATCTTCCAAAGCATTGAACCTATGGGACTTTCTTTGATGGAAGATGAAATAGGACATCAAAACGAATAGAAAACCATTAGAGCCACTCCAATCGGTCCACTCCTTCTAAAGTTACAGGCGGTTAAATTTGGAAATTAAAAAAAGGAGGAAATACTTTGGTTAATTTGAAAAAAAAATATGGTAATTTTTATTCTATTTTTGATCGAAATGATAGGACTTAAATCTTTTAAGAACGTAACAAATCAAATTAGAGTGAAGTTAGTCCCATAACGAGTCTTTTTAAACACATTAGTATTACAATGTGTTTGGTACACACAGTACCCAAAAATCGGTCACCGCAGGGGGTTATTTTCAAAGTATTGAACCTAGGGGAGTTGCTTTTTTTTCTGATACTCTTGAGATTCTATTAAATGTTAATAAATTACCTGATTCTTCGTATTTTGCGCGCAAGTTTTCTGATCTGTTTTCAATTTCTGCTTTATTTTTGTTTCTAAATGGGCAACTAGGTCTTCTAAAAGGAAATAATTCGGAACTCTTTTGATGAGGGTAAGGTTTCATTGAATATTCCTCCTTATTCTTCACGTCCTGTGGGAAAGTTCTCTGATCTGTCAAAAATTTCTAATTTTCTGATGAATATATTTATCGTGCAAAATGAAACAATTCTGAAACCGTGTGATGCAATTGAGATTTTATTAAATAATATCAATAAATATTCTGCTCCCTCAAACAATGCGTGCAATTCTCCTGGTTTAAAATGCTTGCTTTCTTTTATTTAGTTGGTTAATAAGACCCAGTAGAAGGAAATAAAGTGGAAATGTTTTCCTTCTACTGGCCTTTAACAATTTCAAAGTTTTTAAGTTTTAAAAGTAATTTTGTTATCCTTTGGATTGTTATAAGGTTTTCCTAGTTATTCAACTTAGTATCCTTTAGTGTTTTTAATGCGCTCATGTTATTCATCTTTACGTGTGACATCTCGTTGTTATACGCCATTCTTCAGATTAGCCGTACTTCCTGAACACATTTAAATTAAAAATTGCGACTACCGGTTAATTTTCTCTGTTTCTATTAACACAAACAAATTTTTGAAGATCAGTTTCGTTCAGTAAAAATTCAGAATGTAAAGCTTAAAAAAATAAGGGTTAATGTCAGTTTCGTGACTCACCCTGTACATCTAAACAACTAGGCATAGCTCTGGCTCGCAGATGACTACGTCCCATTACACATTACTTTTTTTGTTAATTAATGCTGCAATAATCAGACAGGCAGCGGAATTCTGAAATTATCCATACATTTTGTTCCACATCACTTAATTTTGGATATTCGATTATCAATTGGATATATGAAAAAAATTTACTTCTTACTAGCTTACCCTATGCATAGTTTTTATATTCCATATGAAATTTGTATCAATATTTGTATTATGGCGCAAATTGGAGCCCCAATGTTAAAAGATACCTCTTTTATAGAAAGAACTATATATCTATGGAACCAGGCAAAATATCCAAAAAAGCACCAAATATGTTCCGAGTTATGACGCATCTCCATATACTCCCGTAGCGAAAATTGTTCTAATTTTTTTTTCAGGAAAATTATTTGCTCAAAAGCTTTGACAAAAATGCATCAAGTTTTGTTGAACTCTGTATTAAGGAACCTACAAAACATATAACCCAGTATATAACCAGTTAAAGCAGTCTATACATGGACCTCACCAAAATGACAGAACCAACGAAAATCGGTTGAAAAGTGGCTTTAGAGATAGACAGTTTTAAATTTTATTAAAAATTTGGGGTGTATCGTTTCAATTGCTTCTTAGTTTAGTTGATAACTTATCTGAGTCTTAATTAATAAATCATCTGAGTCTTTGCGTCCTGCAAGCAAGTCTTCTCATCTCAATAAAGTTTCGACTTAATTTTGTATCTTTAATGGATAATTAGGTCTTTTAAAGGAAAATAATTCGAACAAATTTTAATGCTATTGAGAATTTATTACATGTTAAATCATCTTATCCTTCGCATTCAAGTCTTCCGCTCTGTCGCGAAATGGATAATGTAATTGTGTAGAAGGAACAAATTCATTTTTTTTTTGATAAAGTTGTGATTTTAATAAACATTAATATATCACCTTCCTCTCCATCAGTCTTCTGATTTAATTAAGCAAAAATTTTCTGATAATTTAAATTTTTACATAATTTTATATCTTTAATCGACAATTTGGGTTTGAAAAATAAGCTAATTCGTTTTTTTTTTTTAATACAGTTGAGGATATGTTAAATATTAATACATTTTCTATTACATGCTTAATTTTGTTTTGTTTTTGTCATGTCGATAATCGGGTTCCGTAGAAGGAAAACATCTCTTGAGAAAATTGTGGTTTTATGAAATATTAATAAATCGTCTGATCCTGTGGGAAGTCATCTAATCTTTTTAAAATTTCTGCTTTGATTCGTAATAGACAATATTAAAAAAAAAATCCGAAATCTCCTGATGCAGTTTATTATTTATTATTTATAATCAGAATTTTTTTAATACAGTTGAGGATTTGTTAGATATTAATACATTTTCTGATCTTTCAAATACGGCATCAGGTTTTCTGTTAGACTTAAATTTTCTTTTTGTTTTTTGTCATGTCGATTATCGGGCTAGGAGGAAAACATTCAGAATTATTTTGAGAAAATTGTGTCATCTGATCCTACGGGCAATTCATCTGATCTGTTTAAAATTTCTACTTTGGTTCGTATGTCTAATGGATAGCAGAAGCAGAAAAAAATTCAGATATTTTCTAATACAGTTTAGATTAGAAATTAATAATCATCTGATCCTTAGTCTGTCAGCCTTTTGATATCAGTAAAATTTCTACATAATATTGTATCTTTATTATATAAAATGAGACACCGATTTTTTTTTTAGTACAGTTTTGAAGATTTGTTAAATATTAATAAATCATATTATCCTCCGCATCATACATTCAAACTTTCCGCTGTGTTTAAAATTTCTGCTTAACTTCAAATCTTAAAAGGAATAATCCGATTTTTAAGGAAGAATTAATTAAAAAAGAATGTTGCAGTTTTGTTTAATGTTAATAAGGCTGGTGGTGAAATAAGACATCAAAAAGAACAAAAAAGTGTTAGATTCGCTCCAATCGGCCCACTTCTTCTAAAGCTACAGGCTGTCAAGCTTGGAAATAGAGAAGAAACAGGGAATACTAGCCCCCCATTTTGGTCAATTTCGAAAAAAAAAATCTGAAAAAGCACATTCTGAAAGTACCTGAAAATCGACCATCGCACGGGTTGTAAGTCCCAAAGAATTCATCCTAGGAAGTTTTCTTTGATGGGAGGTGAAAGAAGATATCGAAAATAGCAAAAAATCATTGAATGGGTCCAATCGCTCCACTCGTTCTAAAGTTGGAGGCGGTCAAATTGGAAATTGAGAAAACACAGGGAATGTTTCCTCCCTCCCCCCCACCTTTTTAGTCAATTTCGAAAAAAAAATAATCGTATTTTTTCCTCTATTTGATCGGAATTAAGAGAGTCAATCCCCTAACCTGAACTAACCTGAACATAACAAACCGAATAAGAGTGAAATTTGTCCCGTAAGTAGACTTTCTTCTGAATGCCTCCAAAGCACATTCTAAAAGTACCCGAACATCGACCTTCGCACAACTCTTAACTTCTAAGTATTAAACCTAGGAGACTTCCTTTGATGAGAGGTCAAAGAGGATAACGAAGAGAAGAAAAAACCGTTGAATTAGCTCCAATCGGTCTTGTTCTTATTGTGCCCTGTTAGGTCGCCCTGACGTTGACAATCACGATGGCGAACTGATCCCTGTCTAATCGGTCCACTCGTTTTAAAGTTGCAGGCGGTCAAAGCGGGAAATTGAGGAGAAACAGGAAATATTTCCCCCACACTTTGGTCAATTTCGAAAAAATTTCGTATTTCTTTCTGTTTTTGATCAGGATGAGGAAATGCCAATTCCCTAACCTTAACTAACCTGAGCGTAACAAACCAAATAAGAATGAGATTTTTTCCTGAACGCCTCCAAAGCACATTCTGAAAGTACCTGAAAATAGACCATCGCACGGGTTGTAAGTTCCAAAGAATTCATCCTAGGATGTTTTCTTTGATGGGAGGTGAAAGAGGATATCGAAAAGAGCAAAAAATCATTGAATGGGTCCAATCGCTCCACTCGTTCTAAAGTTGGAGGCGGTCAAATTGGAAATTGAGAAAACACAGGGAATGTTTCCTCCCTCCCCCCCCCCTTTTTGGTCAATTTCGAAAAAAATAATGGTATTTTTTTCTTTATTTGATCGGAATTAAGAGAGTCAATCCCCTAACCTGAACTAACCTGAACATAACAAACCGAATAAGAGTGAAATTTGTCCCGTAAGTAGACTTTCTTCTGAATGCCTCCAAAGCACATTCTAAAAGTACCCGAACATCGACCTTCGCACAACTCTTAACTTCCAAGTATTAAACCTAGGAGACTTCCTTTGATGAGAGGTCAAAGAGGATAACGAAAAGAAGAAAAAACCGTTGAATTAGCTCCAATCGGTCTTCCTCTTATTGTGCCCTGTTAGGTCGCCCTGACGTTGACAATCACGATGGCGAGCTGATCCCTGTCCAATCGGTCCACTCGTTCTAAAGTTGCAGGCGGTCAAGTGGGAAATTGAGGAGAAACAGGAAATATTTCCCCCCACTTTGGTCAATTTCGAAAAAATCAAACGTATTTCTGTTCTCTATTTGATCGGAATTAAGCGATGTCAATCCCCTAATCTGAACTAATCTAAACGCAACAAACCGATTAAGAGTGAAATTAGTCCCGTAAGTAGACTTTCTTCTGAATGCCTCCAAAGCACGTTCTAAAAGTACCTGATAATCGACTATCGCAGAAGTCTAACTTCAAAGTATTAAACCTAGGAAAGTTCCTTTGTAAAGAGGTGAAACAGGATATCGAAAAGAAGAAAAAACCTTTGAATTAAGACCAGTCGGTCTAGTCGTTCTAAAGTTAAAGGCGGTCAAATTTGGAAATTGAGAAAACATAGGGAATACCCTCCCCCCTCGCTCAAATTTGAATACCCTTCCCCACCCCAAAGTACAACATACCCTTTTTAGTCAATATAAAAAAAATGGCGATTCCATTCCCCTATTAATTTCACAAAAATAATAAGAGTGAAATTAGTTCTGCAAGTAGACATACTTTTTTCTGTCTAAATGCTTCCAATTTACATTCTAAGAGTACGATCATCGCAGAGGTCTATCTTCCAAAGTATTGAACCTACGGGATCTTTTTTGGTGTAAGGACAAAAAGACGACATCAAAGAGAATAAAAACCCGTTGGAATCACTCCAATCGGTCTACTCATTCTAAAGTTGCAGGCGTCGAAAGAAAATTGAGGAAAGAAGAGGGAATTCCCTCCGCTTAGCTCAATTTTGACTACCCCCCTACCCAACATACAACATACTCTTTCATGACTTCATACAAATTCAGGTAATATTTGTCCAGAACGATTCGAATGCAACCTTGAGTTTCTTAGCCCATAATAATTTAACTCTATTAAACTTTGTTAAACAAATCCCTAGGTGCTTATGCGACGTAACTTTACAGAGTAATAGTATGTAATTAGAGTAGGTGCCCTAATGATGATAGATGCAATTTTTGCCGCAGTTTTACTTACACTATAATTAGTGTGCGGTTCGAGGTAGTTAACATGACAAAATATAACCTCTTATTTTTGCCATTTAAAAAGGAGAAAGTTTTAATTATTTGTATCAACTTTCTGTACCAACTAAAATATTGTGACTAAATATTTCCGTAACAAAAGCAGTAGTAGCAATTTTAAATGACAATTTTTTGTATCCAAATCAAAACACTCATTTATACCAGATATTAGACTGATTTTAATTTAGAACTCCTCAAACTATCCATGTAAGTTTTTAAAACGTATTTCTAAAGTTTGAGATGTGCTTGGGCAGCCACGTGGCTCTAATACGAATGTTTGTTCTCTTATTTTAGTGTTATTCCGCCGCTCTTCCTGCATTTTAAATCCGAAATCAATAAGCCAACAAACGAAATGTAAGTAAACTTCTAGACACCATCCTGTTTTGCGGATCATTCTTGACCTAAGGCGATTTTCAAACGATACGAAATCTTTCCACCGAGAAACTAAATAGGATTTACTGCGCGCTAGAGAACATGTTTCTCGAGTGGACTGCAAGGTTTCTTTGACAACTGGACATGGGGATTTTATATTAATTCAAGCCATCCTCTTCGGTCCAATTACGAGGCATGTCCAAACAGGCGAAGGATTTCGCGAAACTTTGGGCTGTTGAAATTAGCACTTTGTTCCAATTCCCACACGCTCATTTACTACACTTCCTACGAGCCCATTGTTTCAGTTCTCCCCTACTTGTTATTCACCGAACATCAGAGGTCTCTCCAACAATACGATAAAACGGACAAGTTTCAATCTTCCCTGGCGGACGTCAAACATTGCCGACGCCATAATAGAAATGATTCGAATCGTTGTTATTTTACACCCAATAGGGTTTACATTCCTCTCGGGTCGAGACTTCATTTCAGCGGGTTTCTATTTCGGAAGGCTTCACCGTAATCTCGACGCTGACCGCCACGGCTTACTCGGGTATCTTGTGGGCATCGATTACGACGAAAGCCATTCAGGATTGTTTTTGTAATAAAGCTTTCAGCAGGGTGACTGGTGAAAATCATTTCAGCTGCTGAATGAACTGAATAAATAAGTCGGAGGTAAATGACCTGAAAGGTGAAAGGGAAATGTTAGGAGAAGATTCACGTTAGTTTCAGTCATAGCAACAATTCTTTCTGTGTTCCTGAATCCAACGGGTCACTTTGCTAAGTTGTTGTGTATGTTGCTTGCAATTACAACCAAGGTAAAACTGCATACGTGACTTCAATCAGCACAAGACCGAAAATGTAATATAAAAGTGACAAATTCCATAATTGATTGTATCCATGAGAAAAGAAAATTTAATTATTGATATATTCATTAAATTTAAAACAATTTTTAGTTGATTTTTGCAATATGCAGCAATATAAGTACTATTTTCCTAAATGTTTGTATGTGTAATTCAAAGAAAAAAGTTAGATGATAAACGTATTTGCATTTTATTAGGCCGCTTTGCTAGTTCTATTCGAGTAATTGTTTGCCATTTTATTACTTATTTTATTTTTAATATATGAAAAACTGGGTGGATGGGGAACTGTTGTAATTTGTTACTTAACTTTCCATCAAATGTTTTAATTTCTATACAATTTTATCCCTGTGAAAGCCTTAACGGCTGGTTAAAATACAATATAAAGTGTTTCTCGGGCTTTAAAGCCGTGGTCCAATAGAACTTCTCAATCAACTTCAGGAAGCACGGAAGATCACTTCGCCCATTGCCTCATCGCCTTTGATAATGTCTGCCGCAACTGTGGACGAAGCGTCAGGAAGAAATTCTATTGGACCACAGGTTCAAAGCCGAAAAACACTTTAGATTGAGTTTTATCCCTCTTAAGCCGATTGTAAAGGTGGGAGAAATAAGTAACAATTTACTACAATTGGCTAACTTTTCTAAACTTATCTTTTAGTAATAAATTTTACTACTTAAGTAATAATTAGGCAAGTAATAAAAGTTAAGAAGCAAAATCAATAATAAATTATATTACATACTAAACCCGTTGTAGAAGTAATAAATAATAGAATCGCATATAAAAATTAAGGAAAGTTTCACACTGTTGAAATCAAAAATTAAACTTAAAGGCTAGGAAAAGTTACTACTTAACTTTTCCTTTCAAATTTATACTTTCCACACTTTTTCTCACAGGCTTAGACGACTTTATACAGGGTGTCCCAAAACTCAACGTCATCCCTTGAAGAGGTGATAGCCCAGCTCATTCCTGACCAGAATATCATAATATGACCTTAGTAAAAAATTGTTGATTTTCGAGATATTGCGACTTTTATGAAATAAAAATAACTCATGAATGGAGCAAAAATGTATTTTTTTCGCCAACGGTAAAGCATTACTAATTTTTCTTTGACCCTTCGTCAATAACAGGACTATTCAGGGTTGCGTAACACCATTTGGAATCTTGTAATTTGGAATTTTAGAGCTGTGGCACTCAAAAAACTGATCAAGCTGTGGATTTTTATGAAGCTATTAAAAGTCACGATATCTCTAAAACTATCAATTTTTTACTATTATGATATTCTGGTCAGTAATGAGCTGGCCTATCACCTCTCCAAGGAATGACGTTGAGTTTTGAGACACCCTGTATATGAGCGAATTAAGTAATAATTTATGTTAAGTATTATAGACTCAACTTAGGTAATAAATTTTATTATGTAAGTAATAACATACAAAATATAAGTAATAAATTATATACTAAACCCAAGGTAAAAGATAACAGATGTGAAAGTAATAGAATGTTTTATGATGGCAAATGTTGGAATTAACATTAAAACTGCTGTGCTTTATTACTTAAGTTTCCCGTAAAATTTTATACTTTTTACACTTTTTCATACATGTTTAGGTGATTTTATAGATGATAGAAATAAGTAATAAGTTATGTCAAATTTTCTATACTAAACTTTATGTAATACATTTTATAATTTAAGTAAAAAATGTACTAAGAAAAAGAAGAAAAAAATTATAATAGATATTAAATCCGAAGTAATAAATTACAGGATCAAATATGACAGTCATGAAAAGTTTCAGTTTAGCAAATGTTGGAATTAACAATTAAACTGCTGTATTTGATACTCAATTTTTTATCAAATTTATTACACACTTTCCATACTTTTCATAGATGTTTAGGTGATTTTGTAGATGAGTGGAATAAATAATTATTTATAATAAATTTTATAAACACAGCTTTAAATAATAAATTAATTACGTAAGTATTAATTATCAAACAAAATAAGTAATAAATTATATTATATATTGAAACCAAAGTAATAAATAACAGAAATAGATGTGAACAATTTTGAAAGTTTTATATTTAGGAAATGTTAGAATTAACAATAAAACAGAGACTGGACGACATATTCAGAAGATGATCAATTTTTTCAACACTTTTTTCTTTTTTCCCATTCTCAATAGTGCAAGAAGCTGGGTCGAGACGAGTTCCAGAGAGAACATCTGTTGTATTTTTTTATTTAAATTTCCCTCAAATTTTTTACTTCCTATAGATTTTTATCCCTGTTTAGGCGATTTTAAAGATGAGAAAAATAAATAATAATTTATGCTAACTTTTCTAAACTTAACTTTAAATAATAAAATTTATTATGTAATTATGTATGTAAGTATGTAGGTAATAAAATTTACCAAGCAAAATAACTAATAAATAATTTTATATATTAAATCCAAGGTTATATATAACAGAATCAAATATGAAAGCTATAGAGACTTTAATGTATGGCCAATGTTGAAATTAATATAAAAATTGCTGTATATTATTACATAACTTTTTCTTTCAAATTTTTTACTTCCCATACTTTTTCGTACATTAGGTGATTTCATAGATAATGGGAATAAGTCATAATTGATGCCCAATTTCCAAACTCAACTTTAAATAATACACCTTATTACGTAAGCAGAAAATTTATCACGTAAAATAAGTAATAGACAGGAGAGTCGTACAAAGTTTCGTTTATAGTAAATGTATAGCCAACGAAATTAACAATAAAACTATAGTATTGTGTTACTTAATTTTTCATACAATTTATTAATTTCTATAAATTTTTCATGGATATTTAGGTGATTTTATAGATGAGAAAATTAGATAATAATTTATGTTACCTTTTCTGAACTCAGCTTTAAGTAATAAATTTATTACGTTAGTAATAATAACCAAGCAAAATGAGTAATAAATTATATTAGATAGTAAACCCAAAATAATAGATAACACAATCAAATATTAGAGTTATGGAAAATGTTTATATTTAGAAAATGTTAGATTAACATTAAAACAGAGACTTATATCAGACTAAAAAGATGAGAATCACTTTTTTCAACTGTGCCATTTTCAACAATACAAAGAGCTAGGTCGGAGACGAATTCCCGAGAGAACATCCTTGCGATTGCTAAAACGAGGACAAGGAACAAGGACCCTTTTTAGAGGTATGTTCTGGAAGTCATGTAGATAATAAATTCCTTTTACTCTGCATTTTTAACGAACTATCGAAAGTTCAGCAATTGCAAAAAGCTGCTCCATGCTATTCACAAACGTATGGTATCTTATTAGCCTTGTAAATTTGATTTTGGTGATTTTGCCAATCGTCTTTTCTCAAAAATAACGTTTGTTTCAAACACCATTAAACATCTTCTAGCTATTGTCTACAAGGGTTTGGACAGAAAACAAAACTTTCACGCAAGAAGTATAACAAAACCAATCTTTTAATTGAATATGCCCCTGCCAATAGGAAACTTATTAATTTTTAAGGCTAAAAGATGCATGTTTTGAGCAAAAACTCGTTCGTTTGTTAAGAATGCTCTCAGTACAACATCTGCTAGCTTTTCCATTTCATCTAAGATACGGAATGTAATTGAATATTTAAAAAAAGTTAGTTTTAGACCTCCTAATAGAACTATATACTAGCTAAATAGCTAACTAGCTAAATAGAATAATACTAGCTAAAAAATTGTTATAGCACTAAGAAAGGTTCTAGTTATTGAGTTCCGCCCTAGAAACCACATTTTTGAATAATAGCTATTTCTGATGTTACTGTTAAAAGTGCAACTTTAAGCCACGCATCTGAAAGCACGAGCGAAGCGAGATAAAAGTACATTACTTTTAACATTAGTGCCTTAAAGTAGCTTATTTTTCAACACTACTGTTAAAAGTAACTTACTTGGTGGCTTAAATGTTATTTTTAACAATTCATTAGCATGTTAACACTCGACTTTTTAATGCGTTTGTAGAAAAAAAAATTAGCAAAGTAAGACTCATAAAACCATAATACCACAATTGTTGGTTCTTCAGTACACTGTGCAATTAAAAAACTGAAGATTAACTTCTATAACGATGATCTTAACGATGATGAAACTCAGTTTTGGGCTGAAAAACAGTTTAATATAGATGCTCGGAAATTGAACAAAGTATGTACTAGCTCGCAATCCTTTGTTTCCAACTCAAAAAGCATTTGGACAAAATTATGGCTTTTGGGCAAGAAGAAAGAAATTTATTAAAATTTCTTTGCAGAAAGATTTTGATACGTAGAGCTTTGCAGAGTTCTCAGCAAGCAACTCAGAAGTTGCACAGATTTACTACTTATACCCTCTATATGGTTAAAAATATAAAAATAGTTGATATTGGAGGTTTAAAATAGAGCTGAGTTGCTAATAGCTAAAAAAACTCCCTTTCTGATTCGAAGTGCTTTTTGCCTTTGAATCCAATTTGAGAAAGCAATCTAAAAATAAAAAAAAAAAAGATTTGTGAGAAAAGATTTATAAAGCTCAATTTATGAACATAATGATGACATTGGTATTAACACTAATTCCAGAAAAACATTAATATTATTACTGAGCAATACAAAAATTGAAGATACACTTCCATGACGATAATGATGACACACTTGTTAACTGAAAGAATTGCTTGAAATAATTAAACATTTTTGTTTCTAACTTCAGAAAAGGTCTATTTAGAAGTATATGTCTTGTTTGAGATTCTAAATCTGAAATTCTGGAAAGAAACAACTTCTAGGCAAGAAGAATACAAAAACTTAATTTTTGCCTCAGCAAGGACTCGATCTAAGAGCTCGGAACCCGATGCAGATGTATAGGTCGTACATTATAACTTTACTTGCCCAGGCGGCCATGATATGTTTCCGTTAGATTGGCACTCCTGAATTTTCAGCTCTTGTTTACCACCCTGCTTCTTTAAGCCGAGAGCACAATCATGTCGAATATAATTATATAATAATCGATAATCGAATAAAATCGAATTTTGACAAAATTCAACCAGTCGTCTCCAAGGAATCTGTTTACTTATGAAATTAGCATAATGTCAGTATCAAAAAGTTCACCAGCGATCACTTGATAAAATTTTCTAATTTTTTGGTTTTCGAGTCAGTGGGTTTCTATATAAATCCTACTAATTTGAAGATACCGTAACGTATTCTCTTCTCTCTGGCTACCCGGAAGGAAGACCTAACTGGAAAGACCTTAACCCGATCACTCTGGAATTACTTACCATCAAGTGTATTATTATTGATATTGAGCAAATCGTTAAAGTGTAGGTAAACGATGGAACCCATTTCTCTGTCTCTGACTTAAATTAATAGCAAAGTAGCACGTAGGTAGTGCGAAAATTATGAATTTTACAGTTTTAGCTAGTAATTAGAGTATCCTGCCACAGTTTCTACATATTAACGTACTGAAACATCCGAGGGCAGTCGACGGGATTAACACGATAATAATACGAGAAACCAAAGAGAGAAGATGTTAAGGCTTTTTCCTAAAATATATTAAATTTTGTGTTTTGAGCCTTATAAAGATAACTTTTTTATAGCTGGTTTCTTGTAAAGAGGTCCAGAGTAGCTAGATGTCAAATGATCCCTAAAGAAAGCTCTCATCTAAAGCCTGGCTTATACAGCAAATAAAATTAAATTAAATAAGCATTTGAATGTACTCAATACTCTTAGGGTGTTTATACAGTAAAATAAAATACGAAAAAATAAGAAATAATCTTGAAGATAATATGAATTTCTTATTTTCTTTTATTTTTATTTTATTTCTTATTTTTTTTTATTTTTATTTTATTTCTTATTTTATTTTATTTGCTTTATAAACCAGGCTTAAGTCCTGCCTAAAATTGTTTCATTTCAGTGCATGGCAGTGATACAGTTACAATACAGTCCACTCAAGAGTTAGTCTAGTACAAGTCAGACGAAGTTCGGTACAGTAAATGTTAGAAAATTACGAGAAAACAGTGTGATTACCCTCCCGTAGAATGACAAAGTCAATCAATACTAAATTTGTTATAAATTTTAATTATTATTTTTTTATAAAAATCAATTTTCTGGGCAAGGCATATTGAATATAATGAAATTAGAAATTATTAATCAGATGGTTTACATTACTTTAAATCGTTCTGGCAACTATGGTACCAAAAATTATAACCTTCAAAGGCATAAATATAACGTAAAATATTTGACAATGCCTGTATAGGTTTCGTGCAGCACGTGACCTGTCATCGAACTTGGTGGTAAAACAACCTCAAAAGATTACATTGACATAAATGGAAAAAATCTGCCTTCATGCATATTAATCTATAATATTTGTTAAGATATTGAACCTGGAACAAAAGTGAGTTGTTCTGAGCAGTACATTTCCCATATCCAGGACGGAGCTATTGGATAACATTGCCGCATAACTGTACAGGAATTAAATAAAATTAGGACATTGCAGATTCTTCTTACTCAGACCCTAATCTGCTTCAGGTACAGTTTAAAAATATACATTCAAATCATCACTGTTGATATATGAGCGTTGCATGATTGGAACTACTGTTAAGTAGCTCATTATTTCAATTCCAAATATTTTGGGAATAAGAAATGCTAAAATTAATGACATATACTATATATTCGTACTTTGTTATTAGCTGTACAAGCATGTAGGTGATCAGTTTTGCTCGTTGAAGAAGACGTGAATTATACGTCAAAACGCAGTCAGTTTTTCGAGTTACAAGGGTGTTTTATTGTCCTAAACCTGCTAACCACCATAACTATAAGTACTTAAGGACGCGAATCATCATCACCAAGTAGTATGTAACTAAACGAAAGGACATCAAAGGATATATTAAAAAAAAAGATAGCAAAAGGGCTTCATGGCATATATTTTCAAACATGTTTACTTAAGTAGGTACCTAATTTATTCATATAATTTAAAGATATGTTTTTATATTCTAGTAGTATCAGTCAGATTGTATTGAAGGAAATATTGAATAAATCTTGAAAATCTTTGAATTCGTCGACAAACAATTATAACTTCAAAAGTAACAATATTTTTATATTAAATTGAGGAGAAATATTTACAGTTTATTCGAAATACCACATCTTCTTAATTAACTACCAAGGTTGTGGTCTGGTAGGCTATGAAAATTATTTTGCCTTAATTATCACTGCACAGTTCAAGTGTTATCTATTTCTGAGGATAGCAATCACCAAATTTTTTTTCAATTATTTCCTTGTAGGCACAAAAGTGCTTGACTTATATGGATTTGGTGCAAGATTTCCAAGTCCAGGGCATATATGTCCCAGAATTCACGCCTACAAGTGTTTAAATATCACATTCCAGCTTCCAGCCAAGTAATGACATTATACCTTTTAACAATCCACTCCTTTCTAGTTTTTATGGCAATAGAATCTACTGGCAATGCCAAGCTTCTATTTCCATGCTCGTTTGCCTGAATTTGAAGTAGTTCTGAGACATAAAAACGTTTCGAGTATTTCAAACAATTGCTGGTACTTGGTGGTAGGTCTAGTCCACAAAATATGGCTTTCCTTGCCACTTGAGCCTTGTCTTTGAGCATAAAGGTAATTATTTTTTACTTCACATCAAGAATGATGATTGAAGAACGCCTCCAGCAAAATCTAAGTTTCCTTCGATGAAAGATGATTGAAAAAAGTTTAATTAAATGCAAAAATATCATTATTTTACATGTATTTTAAATGGGTGAGGTTATGTTGTTATACCACCAGGTTCAAATTGTGACGTCACCTGCCCGAAACCTAAACAGGGGGCAAAATGTCAATAATTCCATGACCTACTGCGCAAGTAAAGTTATAGTGTACGAACTATACCTAGTACCTCACCAACAATTGCCGCAACACGGAGGGCTAAGTTTTCTGAACCTGCTGAGCAATAAGAACTTGCAAACTCTACTTCTAGCTTAGAAGGTCCTTGATTCTGTTTTGATACTGTTATATTCATTGGGAGTTCAATTCCCGTGTGGAGTATTCTGTACGCAGTATCATTGTCACTCTCTGTGAAGGTGATATAGAGATCTCCCTCAAAGAGGGTGATAATAGTTTTTACTACATACTGTATCATCTAGAACACTTTTACGTATTTGATTTTAATCCGGTATATAGCTTTTTAAGGGATTGGATATTGTAAAGAAATTTTACAGTATCGTGTACCGGTATATCTTTAATAAATCCATTGTGTACATGGTAACCTGTACCGGTACCTATACCGGTACTGGTACAGGATTCCGTATTAAAACTATTTGTCAAATTGGCAGATTTGTCAAAAATGTATTCGTCGCGCATAAAATTATTTTTTTCCTGTTTTTTAATAACTATGAACTAAAATGTTGTACATCATAGGTCCGGTAACGTGTTACAGTAGTCGTTTCGAAATTCCAGACTCGGCTAGCGCATCGTACGGAAACATCTTTCTCATACTGTAAAACTATATTTACCGGACTTATAACGTAAATAACTATTAATAGAAATGAGGCACACGATATCGATACTTTTAGGGACATCTTCTAAAGTTGTGTCGTCGGCAGACCGTATGAGTTCGGGCTCAGACTGTTCTAGGAAGAAAATTGGGTAAACCAATTTCTCTTAGTTTTTCTAGTTTTTCGTGGTTGAACCTATTATTTCTCTACTTTAGTTTTTTTAGATATGTGGCTGTTCCTTCATCAGCACTATCCAATGGATTCTAGCCTTGACGAGTACTACTAACCTACTCCAGTTTCTGGGGAGCTACTGCTACTCCATACAATTTCAACTGAAGCCACCTATTTTCCCTCCAGCCGTGCCTACCAGAAGTTATTGTCAATAACTCTCTCCTGGTGCTAGATCACTTACTGGTTTTTTTTTTCTTTAAGATGCGGTGTCTTGAGGAAAGAGATTTTCAGTTACCCTAGTCTAGATCGTTTTGAGTAGAATTTTGTAATCACCTCCCCTGCTAGGAGAGCTTAATTTCTTTTATTCAAGTGTCGTTTATTTTTTTTCAATCCGCATCCTTGCAACGTTCTCTATTAGAAAGCTTCTACACCCTAGTGATATATAAAAGCAGATAAAGACTTGGAAATCGTCCATAAGTAAAAAGTAAATTATTTCTCACAAAAGTTTATCAAGAAAGGTCTTTTGTGGGTAAAGCATGCCTCATATCTCTTAAACGAGTACAGGCAGATTTGAGAAAATTGCCAAAGAAACGTCTAGAAGTAATGTTACACTTTTTTTTTGTATAATAATTTAGCCTCATTTTTTTATGTTATTGTTCACATAAAAATCGTACAATTATTTTATTTAAACATTTACTATCTTTCAAATTAATTGTTTACCTTCCATCCGCCATTTTGTTTGTTTGTTTATTCATTGCAAAAATTATACAGCTTTAGGGCACCTTATTATCCTTTAACCTACAGTCGACAGTCAACTCACTTTCAAAGGTCATATGACCTCTTTATTTATCACCAATGAGGAACCAGGGTTCAAGGTGAAAAGTTAGTACAGTTGGCATGCCTTCACCTTTTGGTCTCTAATCCATTTTTTTATTTGACTGGCACATTTTTCCTTGGACTTCTTGGCAATGCTGCTGGGCTAAAGGAAATAGCGTTTATAACGGATTTGGATTAATTGTTAATTACCACCTCCTCATTATATGTGGTTTGTGGACCTCCTAGTCAGGAGACTGATTTTTCTGCGAAGAGGGATAGGCAGCAATTGACAGTTATTTTCTGGATTCCAAATACCCGTGTGACAGAGCTAGCACATGGTATTTCTCTTCAAACCCACACACCAACCCTAGGTATGTAAAGCTTTATTATGGACTGTACTAACTTTGAAATTCATGGTATTAATAGTCTCATCACCAAATCAATGCCCGCTCCTCATTTTCATATTCTCTTGTAGGCCTTCTTCTATTCTCGTATTCTTCAATTCTGCTATTTCACTTTTCAACCTTTCACTTCACCTCACTGGCCATCTACTGGTATCACTGGCTGCCCTCTTGCGATATACCACTGGGAACTACTACTCACTCATCATCAGCACTATACGTGCGAGTACACCCCACCACAGCACACAGTTCGACACACATGTACACACCAAGTCCCGAGGCATAGGCTGCAACCTGGTCCAGAAGTTTCAAGGTGGGTTTGTTCCATTTTTATTCTTTCTGTTCGGAGATGACTGGCCAACTACCTGTTCAAGCACTTTTGGATGCCTATATGGGTACCAATTAATGATAATAACCAAATAAGAAACAATTGTTTTGAATTACATCAACGACCTCAATTAACTAAGGCGAATAACAAATGGTAGCAAATTAAGTGCAATAAGCTATTCTGATTAATTAACATTACCTTATGGGAATATTTGTGAACCAGACATATATATATGACCGGTAAGTCTCTTTTGGTGTCCCTTTTTATCTTATACACTCTGTTAGTTTCCTACACTCTTGGCAGATATAACTCCACATAATATTTATAGCTATATGCTTGCACTGGTGATATACCTGTGGCATAACTGTAGTTAGACTTTCCCACCTTATTACTGAAACTAAAATACATTATTTTCCACAGCCATTACACCTACTAGGTATTTAAACAGAGTCTTAGCACCCAACTCTTGATGGGTTAAAAATAGCAAACAGCTGATACTGTTATCGATTTTTAGAACAATTGAGACCTCCCTGAAAGTTGTACCCATAAAGAGTAATTGTACGATTTTTTTCATGATAACCGTTGTTTAATTTATTGTTAATACAAATACCTTCAATTATTAATAGATTGCAAGTTATTTCACCTACGACCACCTCCACTGAATGTAGCCGAGCTAATTAACACATAATTCAATCTGGTTTTCGTAAAACTCGTTTTGTTATCCGCCATTCTCACCCTTAACTTAAAGAGGATAGAGTTTGGCGTAACAGTGAATCATACGTAAGTAAAATAGTGAAGGGGAAATCGAAAATCTGTAACCATATTGGAGGCGTATATCTTTAATAAGCTTGTATACGCTCTTTCTAGGCCTCTTTTATTACCTGTATAAACGACGAAAATGAAATTAATAACTTCAATTTGTGCTTAGGGGAATAATTAACCCATCAACATTTGAAACATTCAAAAGCTTTATCAGGATGTCTGCCATTCACGTTAGTGTAACTCAAATATACCCCTTTTTTAGGACGTTCCACTTTAGTTTACTGCCTCATGAAAATGCACTTGTCCCACTCTATCACAATAAAATTCGGCATTCCCCGTCCTCTATTTAAGAGAATTAGCAAGTTAATTGAAATTTCGTAGTCTGATAAAATCAAACATAAGTTGGAACGCGACGCTTCGTCCGGAGCATAAAAAATAAAAAGAGAATCATGCTCGTACAAATTATGCAGTAAATTCATTTAAAGCTGTTCTAGTGTAAAATGCTTGCAGAACGTGTTTCGTAATTTATGCAAAAACCTGAGAACACCGAAAACGAAATAAAAAGAGCCTTGTTTTCGGTTGGTTTTTTAAACTCTATGGACACCCCACTCGAGATATATTATGTTTATACATTTATGGTGGTAGGATTGGTAAATAGGTTTTTAGACACCTTAATTCTTTACGTGTGTAAATTACATGGAAATTATTGGTGTCTCTTTTATGCGGCGATAGACTTTGAAGTAATATAAAATGTTCGGCTAAGTTCTTGGCAGGCGACAAAGTTGCCGTGTTGAATTGTAAATTTCACCAACTTAGCACTTCGTTTTACCCGATGCGATTCTTCTAAAGAATATTCGATATAACAATAAAAGTTTCTTTAGCTGGAAGTAGAATGGAATTGCCACCATGAGTCTTGTCGAAACTTATCGGGAAACTTTTGAGACTAGAGAAACGATATACATCGGTACCTCTGCTTTGTTTTCTTATGAAAACTTAAGCCAGTAATCTACATCAGAGTGGCGGATTTCCTTACCAGCCGCCTGCGAAATAAATCCAAATCAACCCATATAACTTGAGCTAAAAACCTATAATCCCTTGTGACCAATTAATCACTGATTCTCTCTGCGGTATAATTTCCACAGCCAGTATTAAAAGCTTTATAAAATGACTGGGCAAGAATGAGAAAAATGATTTATAATCCTCTCGATAACGCTTTCGACGATTTTAAGCACTTTTTGTAATGATATTGTTTCATAAATTTGTCGAAGTGCTTCGTCGGCAATTTGTCAACCGTGTGCAAGCTTCCCGGTATTTTCCCAAAGCAAGAAACAATTCGTTCGACATTTGTTATTTATTGAGGGGGAAAATAAATATTTGGTTTTTTTTCCAGCGGAAAATTTCTACGAGCAAAACTTTTATTGAAGTTAATATTTATTTTACAATTTCTGACTATTAAGAAAGACATTACCATAAATAAGTAATGTTTTCGATTGCATTACAAAAAGCCCTTTATGCTACTTAAAGGTTTGGGGCATAAACAAAATAAAGTAGGTATTTTGTTAGGTCTAAGAAACTCCATTTAAACGAATTGATCCTTATTATTGTAACGATCATCTTATATATAAACCATTCACTTATTATTATCATCAAGTAGGCGTTGAAAATCTGACTTTGATATTTTTATCGTATCTTCTCAACATGTGCTGAAAAGAGATAGTAGAATAAAAAAAAGAAGGAAGATTTGAAAGGTAACGAGATGCCAAAAATAAGTTAATGGGGTATACCGGATGACACAAGAATTACTAGCCAAGCGATAACTTTGCTTAAAATGTTGCTAATATTTTGAAATTTGGGTATGAATATAGTAGCTTAGTCCCTACAAATTTTTTACGTAATTTTTTCTCAATTTTTGAACAAAATGTAATTTTTTTCATAAACTTTGATCGAAGCAAAAGCTTCAAGTTTTTGGAGAAAAATTACGCAGTAACTCTCTAAACTCAACAAAAAGGCCTGAATTTTAGAATAAAATTTCAATAATAGGCAATTTTGGGGCAGATAGATAAAAAAAGCGAAGTTTTGACTCAAAAACTAGGAAAATGTCGTGTCGTGTAAAAACGGTGAAAATTTGCACTTGTTCGAGTTTTTAACTCAACATATAAACTAGAATGTAAATTTTGGACCACAATCGCACACAAAATGTGATTTCTAATGCAACAATTATCAAATTTAAAAATATTAAAAAATCCAATTTTTGCACTTTGAAGGACAGGATCGTTAAAAAAAGCTAAAGCATTGTTTCAACAACGATCAACATGGGTTAGATCTTTGCGTGGAGAATATTCTCATGATCTGGTGTGTTAGCTTAGTCCCTACAAATTGCAGTTTTTTACGTTATTTTTTACATTTTAACAAAATGTAATTTTTTCCATAAACTTTGATCGAAGCAAAAGCTTAAAGTTTTTGTAGAAAAATTACGCAGTAACTCTCTAAACTCAACAAAAAAGACTGAACTTTAGAATAAAATTTCAATAATAGGCAATTTTGGAGCAGATAGATAAAAAAAGCGAAGTTTTGACTCAAAAACTAGGAAAATGTCGTGTCGTGTAAAAACGGTGAAAATTTGCACTTGTTCGAGTTTTTAACTCAACATATAAACTAGAATGTAAATTTTGGACCACAATCGCACACAAAATGTGATTTCTAATGCAACAATTATCAAATTTAAAAATATTAAAAAATCCAATTTTTGCACTTTCAAGGACAGGATCGTTAAAAAAAGCTAAAGCATTGTTTCAACAACGATCAACATGGGTTAGATCTTTGCGTGGAGAATATTCTCCTGATCCGGTGTAGTAGCTTAGTCCCTACAAATTGCAGTTTTTTACGTTATTTTTTACATTTTAACAAAATGTAATTTTTTCCATAAACTTTGATCGAAGCAAAAGCTTAAAGTTTTTGGAGAAAAATTACGCAGTAACTCTCTAAACTCAACAAAAAAGACTGAACTTTAGAATAAAATTTCAATAATAGGCAATTTTGGAGCAGATAGATAAAAAAAAGCGAAGTTTTCACTCAAAAACTAGGAAAATGTCGTGTCGTGTAAAAACGGTGAAAATTTGCACTTGTTCGAGTTTTTAACTCAACATATAAACTAGAATGTAAATTTTGGACCACAATCGCACACAAAATGTGATTTCTAATGCAACAATTATCAAATTTAAAAATATTAAAAAATCCAATTTTTGCACTTTCAAGGACAGGATCGTTAAAAAAAGCTAAAGCATTGTTTCAACAACGATCAACATGGGTTAGATCTTTGCGTGGAGAATATTCTCCTGATCCGGTGTAGTAGCTTAGTCCATACAAATTGCAGTTTTTTACGTTATTTTTTACATTTTAACAAAATGTAATTTTTTTCATAAACTTTGATCGAAGCAAAAGCTTCAAGTTTTTGGAGAAAAATTACGCAGTAACTCTCTAAACTTAACAAAAAAGACTGAGTTTTAGAATAAAATTTCAATAATAGGCAATTTTGGAGCAGATAGATGAAAAAAAGCGAAGTTTTGACTCAAAAACTAGGAAAATGTCGTGTCGTGTAAAAACGGTGAAAATTGGCACTTTTACGAGTTTTTAACTCAACATATAAACTAGAATGTAAATTTTGGACCACAATCGCACACAAAATGTGATTTCTAATGCAAGAACTATCAAATTTAAAAATATTAAAAAATCCAATTTTTGCACTTTCAAGGACAGGATCGTTAAAAAAAGCTAAAGCATTGTTTCAACAACGATCAACATGGGTTAGATCTTTGCGTGGAGAATATTCTCCTGATCCGGTGTAGTAGCTTAGTCCCTACAAATTGCAGTTTTTTACGTTATTTTTTACATTTTAACAAAATGTAATTTTTTCCATAAACTTTGATCGAAGCAAAAGCTTAAAGTTTTTGTAGAAAAATTACGCAGTAACTCTCTAAACTCAACAAAAAAGACTGAACTTTAGAATAAAATTTCAATAATAGGCAATTTTGGAGCAGATAGATAAAAAAAGCGAAGTTTTGACTCAAAAACTAGGAAAATGTCGTGTCGTGTAAAAACGGTGAAAATTTGCACTTGTTCGAGTTTTTAACTCAACATATAAACTAGAATGTAAATTTTGGACCACAATCGCACACAAAATGTGATTTCTAATGCAACAACTATCAAATTTAAAAATATTAAAAAATCCAATTTTTGCACTTTCAAGGACAGGATCGTTAAAAAAAGCTAAAGCATTGTTTCAACAACGATCAACATGGGTTAGATCTTTGCGTGGAGAATATTCTCCTGATCTGGTGTAGTAGCTTAGTTCCTACAAATTGCAGTTTTTTACGTTATTTTTTACATTTTAACAAAATGTAATTTTTTTCATAAACTTTGATCGAAGCAAAAGCTTAAAGTTTTTGGAGAAAAATTACGCAGTAACTCTCTAAACTCAACAAAAAAGACTGAGTTTTAGAATAAAATTTCAATAATAGGCAATTTTGGAGCAGATAGATAAAAAAAGCGAAGTTTTGACTCAAAAACTAGGAAAATGTCGTGTCGTGTAAAAACGGTGAAAATTGGCACTTTTACGAGTTTTTAACTCAACATATAAACTAGAATGTAAATTTTGGACCACAGTCGCACACAAAATGTGATTTCTAATGCAACAGTTACCAAATTTAAAAATATTAAAAAATCCAATTTTTGCACTTTCAAGGACAGGATCGTTAAAAAAAGCTAAAGCATTGTTTCAACAACGATCAACATGGGTTAGATCTTTGCGTGGAGAATATTCTCCTGATCTGGTGTAGTAGCTTAGTCCCTACAAATTGCAGTTTTTTACGTTATTTTTTACATTTTAACAAAATGTAATTTTTTTCATAAACTTTGATCGAAGCAAAAGCTTCAAGTTTTTGGAGAAAAATTACGCAGTAACTCTCTAAACTCAACAAAAAAGACTGAGTTTTAGAATAAAATTTCAATAATAGGCAATTTTGGAGCAGATAGATAAAAAAAGCGAAGTTTTGACTCAAAAACTAGGAAAATGTCGTGTCGTGTAAAAACGGTGAAAATTGGCACTTTTACGAGTTTTTAACTCAACATATAAACTAGAATGTAAATTTTGGACCACAATCGCACACAAAATGTGATTTCTAATGCAACAATTATCAAATTTAAAAATATTAAAAAATCCAATTTTTGCACTTTCAAGGACAGGATCGTTAAAAAAACCTAAAGCATTGTTTCAACAACGATCAACATGGGTTAGATCTTTGCGTGGAGAATATTCTCCTGATCTGGTGTAGTAGCTTAGTCCCTACAAATTGCAGTTTTTTACGTTATTTTTTACATTTTAACAAAATGTAATTTTTTCCATAAACTTTGATCGAAGCAAAAGCTTAAAGTTTTTGGAGAAAAATTACGCAGTAACTCTCTAAACTCAACAAAAAAGACTGAATTTTGGAATAAAATTTCAATAATAGGCAATTTTGGAGCAGATAGATAAAAAAAGCAAAGTTTTGACTCAAAAGCTAGGAAAATGCCGTGTCGTGTAAAAACGGTGAAAATTGGCACTTTTTCGAGTTTTTAACTCAACATATAAACTAGAATGTAAATTTTGGACCACAGTCGCACACAAAATGTGATTTCTAATGCAACAATTATCAAATTTAAAAATATTAAAAAATCCAATTTTTACACTTTCAAGGACGGGATCGTTTAAAAAAGCTAAAGCATTGTTTCAACAACGATCAACATGGGTTAGATCTTTGCGTGGAGAATATTCTCCTGATCTGGTGTAGTAGCTTAGTCCCTACAAATTGCAGTTTTTTACGTTATTTTTTACATTTTAACAAAATGTAATTTTTTTCATAAACTTTGATCGAAGCAAAAGCTTCAAGTTCTTGGAGAAAAATTACGCAGTAACTCTCTAAACTCAACAAAAAAGACTGAATTTTGGAATAAAATTTCAATAATAGGCAATTTTGGAGCAGATAGATAAAAAAAGCAAAGTTTTGACTCAAAAGCTAGGAAAATGCCGTGTCGTGTAAAAACGGTGAAAATTGGCACTTTTTCGAGTTTTTAACTCAACATATAAACTAGAATGTAAATTTTGGACCACAGTCGCACACAAAATGTGATTTCTAATGCAACAATTATCAAATTTAAAAATATTAAAAAATCCAATTTTTACACTTTCAAGGACGGGATCGTTTAAAAAAGCTAAAGCATTGTTTCAACAACGATCAACATGGGTTAGATCTTTGCGTGGAGAATATTCTCCTGATCTGGTGTATTAGCTTAGTCCCTACAAATTGCAGTTTTTTACGTTATTTTTTACATTTTAACAAAATGTAATTTTTTTCATAAACTTTGATCGAAGCAAAAGCTTCAAGTTCTTGGAGAAAAATTACGCAGTAACTCTCTAAACTCAACAAAAAAGACTGAATTTTGGAATAAAATTTCAATAATAGGCAATTTTGGAGCAGATAGATAAAAAAAGCAAAGTTTTTACTCAAAAACTAGGAAAATGTCGTGTCGTGTAAAAACGGTGAAAATTGGCACTTTTACGAGTTTTTAACTCAACATATAAACTAGAATGTAAATTTTGGACCACAATCGCACACAAAATGTGATTTCTAATGCAACAATTATCAAATTTAAAAATATTAAAAAATCCAATTTTTACACTTTCAAGGACGGGATCGTTTAAAAAAGCTAAAGCATTGTTTCAACAACGATCAACATGGGTTAGATCTTTGCGTGGAGAATATTCTCCTGATCTGGTGTATTAGCTTAGTCCCTACAAATTGCAGTTTTTTACGTTATTTTTTACATTTTAACAAAATGTAATTTTTTTCATAAACTTTGATCGAAGCAAAAGCTTCAAGTTCTTGGAGAAAAATTACGCAGTAACTCTCTAAACTCAACAAAAAAGACTGAATTTTGGAATAAAATTTCAATAATAGGCAATTTTGGAGCAGATAGATAAAAAAAGCAAAGTTTTTACTCAAAAACTAGGAAAATGTCGTGTCGTGTAAAAACGGTGAAAATTGGCACTTTTACGAGTTTTTAACTCAACATATAAACTAGAATGTAAATTTTGGACCACAATCGCACACAAAATGTGATTTCTAATGCAACAATTATCAAATTTAAAAATATTAAAAAATCCAATTTTTGCACTTTCAAGGACAGGATCGTTAAAAAAAGCTAAAGTATTGCTTCAACAACGATCAACATGGGTTAGATCATTGCGTGGAGAATATTCTCCTGATCCGGTGATAAAAAAAATAAAAGCGTTGTTTAAAAGTTTTGAATAAGGCTTATTATCCGAGTTTTTTAAAGCTCAATGATTGTTCGTTTTAATTAAATCGATCACTTTTTAGATGAAATATATTAAAAAACAAGGAAATAAAAATGAAAGAGAGCAAACTGCGTTTAATGAATTTGGAGAAAGGATACAGAGATATAAAAAAAAATTGATGAACAGTAAAGTTAAGATGACTGGCAAATATCTCGCAAGGAATAGATAATTTCAAGAATGGGAGAATTTCATGAAACAGAATGTTATGTCTAATTTTAAGTAAGAAAGTTGTTAATGAATACGCAAAATTGACACAACCTGTATATTCAAAAATAAAACATTTAAAAACTATTTACTAAATTATGAAATATTTTTATTTGAATTTTTTCCATAGCAATTACTATTTTCGAGATAAAGGAGAGGGTCATCTCTCGATGGCCACCCTGTAAGTATATCTGTTCATTAGAAAATGTCATCTAGAAGGCTACGATAGAAAAAGATGACTTAATCAAGATAAATGGATATTTGTTCCTGCATCCTTTTCTTTTCACATTTCACAGCCAACTAGTTTTTAAATGAACACTCCCTATTGAATGTTGCGCATCTTCAACCTTTGTTGTCACTAAAAAGAAAATGAGGTATAAAAGTTAATTATGGCGAGACGTAATCCCTTTTGATATAGCATGCCTTTTTTGCTCTGCTCACTCTCTACTGTATCAGAGCAGTAATCCTTAAGGTTTTTTTTTATACCTGGGTAGTCTCCTTAATTAATAGGGGCTTAGTGGAAAAATATGAATCGTGGGCTTTAAGATGAAATAGGGCCAAGCAGCGAAAGTTTATGAAAAAATGAGAGTCTTGAAAGAGAATGTTTTGTTTTACACAGGTGTCGCGTCTTCGCTCCATTGTATAAGAAAGTTGGGTTAGCTAATGTAGAAACTAAATTATCACTTATAATGTCACTAGTGCAGGAATTATTTCCAGACATTTTTTTTGAGAACACAAATTTTCCCAAAAAATTCTAACCAAAAAATCCCAAAAAAAAACTAACATCAAATATTTCAACCAAATTTAGTTGGTTAAAGTTATTAGAAAATGAAAATGTAAGCTGACTTTCAATGATTTATCTTGGGTTTAGGTAACTAAAGTTGAAAAATTGCTTTTTACTTTGCAACAAAATTTCGCCTTTTAGTAGGCAGACAAGGATTTTTTATAAGATGCTCGAATTCATAAGAAAATTAAATAATTTTAAACCAACTTTAGTTAATTAAGGTTATTAAAAAAATAATGGTATCTATTATATGGTATCTTCAAATGATTTATGATCCGCCTATGTGATTAAAGTGCGAAAATGGCATTTTATTTCACTAAAAAATTCGCTCCCAATGAAATGAGACTTTATATTTGATATATGTGGTAAATTTCCATTGATTAACTATTCTGAAAGTTCAAAAATGTCCGAAAAATTCTGTAAGTTGCTGGAGCAACCTACCAAAAATACGGCCTTTGAGTGGCTAAAGAACGTAGGTGTAAAATGTTCGTAATAATTATATTTAGTTATGCAGTTCGAAAAAAATATCATTAAGCCAATGGGGACGTTGACAGAAAATAATTAAAAGCTTGGAAGCTAATGGTCTAACAAATACTTGACCATTTTGAAAATTATAGTCACAAAATTATACTCGGGCTTTATTTTCCTTTCTAATGTCTGCAGATTATTTTTTTACCTTGATTGTCTATTTTTATTACCTAAAACCTACTTCTACCCTGCTCACTTCTAATCTCCAGCTGGAAGTGCTCGAATTTGTTGCTATTTGAAAAAAATGGATTTAAAAGTATCGAAAGACTTACTCTGTTCTCCTCTTAAAGAACAATTATTACTATTTAAAAGTTTGTGATGAGAGTAGAAGCTCAGGCCCAAATACTTCACTTTTCTAATCCGAAAATGTTTAACTAGATTGCTACATAATTTAGTATTCAATATCATTTGAGGACGTATCGGAATCGAATAATTCCGCAAAATTCTCATCACTTACTAGAGGTTTATAACTCTGTTGCTGTTTCAAAATAAATTTTTACAATTCTTCTAATCTTCACGTAACAGAAGCTTCAAACTCCTAATTTCCTGCTGAAAGATTTTGAATCAGTTGCTGACGGCAAAGGGATGCTAAAAATTTCCATTTTACTTAGTTCATGGAGAATCATAACTACAAATTTAGGATAGGAGATCAAAAGCCTCTTCTTTGTGTTTTTAATCTTCAGCTTAAAGTTCTTAACTGTGTTGCGTATTTGTATTTTTTTAGCAAGCGCAAAGGCATTAGAATCATTTAAATCCTCACACTTCTAATTTCCTACTCAAATGTTTCAAACTTCATTCTTATTTATGTTTAATTAATATTTGTGAAGTATTAGTATCAAATAATTCATCACGCAGTAGATTAGAACTCCTGATGATAGTTCTGGATTTTCTTGGTGCTTGAATAGGGATAAAAATTTAACAAAACGTCTTCTCTCCTATTAGGAGGGTAATTATCTTTTACAAGTTGCTGTTAGGAGATGCTTCAGGATTATTTAACTCCTCACATTTCTAACATCCAGCAGAAAGTATGAATTTATTGTCCATATGGATGCAAATGAATCAAAAATATCTAATCTTCTCTTGTAGTTAGAGATTGAATGCTTTACCTCTTCACGTTTCTAATTTTACTTGAAATTTTACTTGAAAGTTTTTCAATGTATCGCTTATTTATCATACAACAAGTAACATTTAGAGGTATCAGCATCAAATAACTCCTTGTAAGGTTCTCTTTTTAAGAAGGAAAATCTAGTGGCTCTACTTTCACAGTTTTATACCACGTCTCGTACAGTACCTTTTTACTTTCTAAGAAGCTATCAATCATTGGGTCATGATGCCCTCTTACATATTCGCCCACTCTGACTATCGCAGAGTACTTTCGACTATCTTATCCGAAAACCACTTTCACGGAGTACCTTGAACACTCTGGCTAGAAGTCCCTTAGAGAGGAGGGCTCCAAATTGTCACTGTTAGAGGTTGAGATTGGTTGATTATGCTGTCCTAACAGCATTGCTACATTTCAACCTTAGATTCCCTTATTTCATTCATGTGCTCATCAGATATTTTCTCTAATTTTTTATCTTTTATTGAACAACAACGGCTAAATTATCAAATTTGGCGGCTCTTTTACTCACTTTAATTCCTCCTTTTGACATGTTCCTACAGTAAATTTCTCTTATTTTGGGGTAAGACTTTTTTAATTAATTTAAACTTATCTAAGCCTTTTATTGTTCAATTAGGTCCTAGTTCCTAATCGTCGGGTTCCAAGTTCCAATCTTTGAGTGCTGAAACCCAATACCTTTTTTTTTATTATTTTGCAAGTACCATCCATTAAGCCCCTTTGCCGAAGACGAAGCCGTAAGTGACGGTGATGGCTCTAAGGTTTTAAACCGTCCACTATTATTCATGTGTTGCACTGATCTTCTACCTCAGCTAGATGATAGTAACTGAGTAGATCTAATAACGAATGAGTACCTGCACTAACCATAGGTAAGAACTAACACCGTAGTAAATAAAATAATTGCCCAATTTTTAATAATTTCTGTTGGTTTTACTTTGGTTTGATCACCTAAACAAATGAACATCCATTACTTTCGATAATAATTTTCTCAAATTCAATATTATAGCTATAACCGAGGCCACAACCTATAACCTAAACTATGTGGCGCCCAACTGACAGTTAGTTAACTGTATTGAACTTCAGCTTTTTTATGTCATATCGAACTATGACATAGCTATCCACGTACTCAAAGCTGCCGTTCGCAGAGTATGTGTGCTATGCTAACTTTTATCTTTAAAAAACGAAACCTCTTCGCACTTCTAATCTCCAAATGAAACTTCTTAAGAATGCTGCCAATTTATTTTTGTATACGTAAATTTTTATATTGAAGAAAGTCTTTAAAAGAAAGACTCACCAATTTTTACTCGTTTTCAGAAAACTTTTTTCAATGAAACTAACAGTCGATTGCCAATTTTGTAGTTTCCAACTTAACATTTACTTTTTCACAGTGATCCCAGTAAGTTTGAACTCTTTTTTAAGTAACTGTTTTTATCTAAGAAAGCTGTTCTATTTTCCAAGAAAAAAACCTTAATTGTGTAAGATCCATTTTCAGTTAACAGTTTCTGAACTATCCCAATCATTTTCAAGATATTTCCTAACGTGGATATTCTTAAAAATCGACACAGTAAGTTTGCACTAATTTTTAGCTACATCTAACCACAGCCAACTGAGAGCACGGGTCAGTCCCATTTCTTCTAAACTCCAACGGTTTTCGAGACATATACGAATTTTGTTTTTATTTTTCAAAGAAATATCCATAAAGTTTGTATATAATTGTTTGTGGCCAACTTTTTTCACCTGCACTGATGGTCGATTTCCACTTTTATTAACTCTAACCATTTTCGAGTTATTTCCAAAATCGATATTTTCCAAAATAGACCGCTAACATTTAAGGGGACATTCTCTTGACTACTTGAAGGATTTTTTTTATGGCAAATGTTTGACAAGATGTTTGGTTGCAATGCTACAGGGCGAGAAAATGCCTCAAAATTAAAAATGATTTGTTTGCCATTTTATACCCTTAAATCCCCTGAGGAGCGGTGAGATGGTGTAGAGAGCAGGAGCAGGTGACATCCACCAGCGTATTGGGTTTAATTCTGCATGGCAGATGGCTCTCAAATCGAGAATCAGCCCATATTGCTCTGTAACTCGCAGGTTATCGAAACCAGAACGAAGTGGGAAGAATAGGTGATTTTATTTCTTTGTATGTCACTTTATTTGGGACACTCTGTAGTTCCATCTAACTTCCAGAATTCAGGTCAACTTCACATCTCAATAACTCTCATCCAGTCTGTTTCAGATAACTTTAATATTGGGCCAGCGTCGACAAGTATTTCTTGGCACCACCTTGTAAATATGACGTCATTGCTCCCACAGTTTTCAAATCCCTTATTCCGCCCCTTATGTTTCTACCTGAAGTTTATTTCCGAAATAAAGTTCCAGAATTATACCATTTAAAGCAACACCAGTTATTTACACTTTTTTTAGTAAGGTCAAGTTTAAGACGCTCTATATCTTGTTTAAATTAATTTAAATGAAAAGCGAAAAATCCGTCTGGGTGTTTTACTTTATTGATCTCAAAACTTGCATTGGGGGGTCAAATTTATTATTATTGTTTCATCAGCAAGCAATTAAACATCTGTTCTGTTAATTGTTGAGAAAACACTCCAATCGATATTAATGGTCAAAACATTTTGAGAGTCAACACCTTGTAGAAAAATCTTATACCACTATCTCTTCGTGCACACGTAACAAATCAATTTTCTAAAATTAACCAATCGCACATCTGTTACTTGATCAGCAGGAGGATGAAATTCATTATTGGTAAATGAAAAAATTTAAAAAATCCGAAATGTGGTACGATATTTAAAATCGCTTTTTTTAAACTTGTCAAGGATCGTCCTCAATTCACAAAAAACAAAATAAAAACTGAATCCTAGATTCTCGGCAGAAAAGAGATTTTGTAAAAATGTAGTCACCATCTAAATAAGTAGTTTTGTTCAAAGTACTCTAGAATAACTCCTCTAGAGACTATAGACCTCTAGAGACTATAGACTCTAGAGACTATAGACTATACTCCTCTAGAGACTATAGACTATAGATTCTTCTAGAGACTGCTGAAAACCTCGGAATTTTATCTCTTTAATTTTAAAAATATCTCGCTTCACAAATCATCCTGAAATATGTTTGTCACGTTTGTTATGTCCAGCAGTTTAGTATGCATGGGTTGATCGACAATTGGTGACCACCTACTCTTTTCTCTTAAATCCTTAAAAAAGACCGTTTAACATAGCTAAATAATAACTAGTTCACCTACTTGAGTTTATAAAAAAAAATTTAATACCTATAACTGCGTTGTTTTTTTCTTCTATAAAACTATAGTTAATTTTCATTTTATTATTTATTTTACAACAAATTTAAAAACATTTGTGTTTTCAAAATTATCATCTCCTTCATTTTATAATACTCTAATAATAATTTACCTAATTTTTTTTGTTTTTTTTTTATATTTTGTTACATCTCCACTGATAACGTAGGAGATATTCCTTAGAAAAATCACCAGGTTGGCTAAGCAAATGTGTCGCTACACCTTTTTCTTTTCACACATTTCACAGCCATCTTGATGACTGAATGTTTTAATAAACAGCCCATATAAGTAAGGAAAGTTCTTTTAAAATAATCATCTAGTTGGCTGTGAAATGTCAAAAGAAAAGGATGAAGGAACAAAAGTCCGTTTACTCTCATTTTATCATCCATTTTCTTCAAAAATTTTGATGACCTCGGTTATAATTCGTAATTTTTCTGTGAGGCGCTATGATTTTGGGGTTCATAATTTCAAACAATGATACAGTAAAATTTTGTTCCTTCTTACCCCCCATATATCCCCCTTTATTTCCTCCAGTGTCACTTTTTTTCCCAATTAACAATTTTCAAATTGACATTGCTTTGACTTTTATTGAATATATGATCTATGTCATAGCACCTATTTAAGGTGGCCCATCGAAAAGGATCCACCCCATTTTTCTTCCAATTGAATGTACATCAAAAATTGCGTGGACACGCCTTTAGAAGGCTGTTTGAACCCCCAAAGGTAAGCATTGACCTTTTTAAATAGAAATTTTAAGCAGGTTAAAGGTGTCATCAAGGTTTGTTCATTTTCCAAATTTATCTAATTTGAACTATCTAACATGTTCTAACCTGAACTAACCTGAAATAACCAATCCAAAATGGCAGCCGGTTAAACTTTACAAATTTAATAACTTTAATTTACGGAATTTGATTTGCGGCGAAATGGTTTTAATGCTTCTGTCAGGTTAGGGGGGTTGAAACTCAAAATTTTCTTTCTTCCCCCTAAAATCAAAGTTGACGTGTGGGAGCGATTTTCGATATATAGTCAGTTGGAAGAAAAACGGGGCGAATAATTTTCGATGGGCCACCCTGTATGTTGAATACTCATCTATAGTACATTCAAATCCAAGCCAGGGCTAAAGTAATAAAAAACTGGAAAAAAATAGCTCTGGAGGGTCATCAGGCATCTTGATTATCGATTAGCTTCTTTTAGTAGTTGTAGTAGTGGTCATGTCTGACATGTCGGTGTGACCAACCTGTCTGTCGCTTTCTGTGAGTCTCCAGAGCTTCTTTTTTCTTTGTGTTTAGTTTAGTCCAGACTTGGACATTAATGAAATGCTGATATCTAATAATTGCAATACTTTTTAAATTAAAAAATTTTGTTGAAAGTCCCGTTTGATAATTTCAAAAGCCTAAAGGACAAGTTTGGTGTCACTTCGCAAAAACATCTTCTATCTACAGAAACAAAGTGACGCGGTTTTCCTCTCATCATCGCCTCCCTGTTGACAAAAGTCGAGCAAAATCTAATCTGATTACAAAAATAACACCCACACTCTTTTTCTCACCATTAGCTCTCGTTTTTAATCGAAAAGCTTGATAACTGATGTCAAGTTCAAAAGAGTGCTGCAAATAAATCTGAACTGATGAAGCTTGAATATTTCAAAAATACGGAGCAGGCAGCGTCCTCTATTGTATTTGGTATTCATTGGGCACATATTTTAGGGAAGGCCCATAAAAATGATCCACTTACTCTCTCGCTTTAGAATTCCGCTTTCATGGAGCTGACTCGGCAGAAGCAAATAACGTTAGGGCCCCTCCAACAATGGTTCACCGTAAATATTGATGATGGAATGAATAGGCCCAGTTCGAAGACTGAGTATTAAAATCAAATTTCTCTTGCGAGCTGAAATATACGATACATTTTCTATATGTGTGACGTAGAACGCTTTCTAGGCTACTCAAACAATTGAACAAATTTGAAAACTTGCCAATGATTAGAGTGACTGATTTATGGCCGTTTCACAAAACCTCCAATGCAATAAAGCGAGGCTGGTAATTTTACAATTTAAATAAAATTTGCTTTATATTCATGAAAGCATATTTCGAACTGGTTGCACCGCACATAAAATGGCAATTCAGTTTATTTCGCCCTCGTGTTGTACTTTTATAGACCCGATGTCGCAATATTCCTGCTACGTGGACAACTGGAGCGTCCGAAGTTAGCTAAACCTTTGATTTAACGAACGATGGTCGAAGCAGAAAATTCGCACCGCTTGACGTGCGAACCTCTTAAACTAATCGCCGTAATTCACTTTAGGTTCGCCTTGTGGAATAATAAAAAGTCAAGTTCGTTATGCATGTAACTAACCAACTAGGGCGTAAAAGTGATAAAAGCGACCCATGATCCCTTTACAGAAAATTCTAACCATACGAAACCCTCGGGACTCCCTCAGGAATTCGTCGTTAATCTCGGTTGCCATTACGGACGCCCTGTCGAACATACCAATCAAGTATGTGAAAGAAATCGGACAATATCGGAGTCACAGTTCTATTCAGTTTCGGAATGATTATTTTCCTTTTGCATCGGGGGAGGGTTTCACCCTCGAGGAAGTCGAGCTGTTGTGGATGAGTCGGGAAGTTGGTCAAATCAACCGACATATTCTTTTCAGATTTCTTTTGCTTCCGCTTTGTCCAAAAGAATTCCGTTAAGAGTATGTCGTATTCAATTTACTATATAGACGCATTAAACTTTATTGTTGATAGAGTATTGATCGAATTTAACTCAGCATTATCTGTACTTTGGACTCAGTTTAAATAAACGGCAAATGGTATTATGGTTGTTGCTCATGAATAAAACAAATAATACAAGAAGAAATATATTTTTTTTCAAGCGGACTAAAACTACGTAATTTGTTTTCCCATACGCACACCTAAAGTTGGCTTTTTAATCCTGAGTACAAAAAAGTAGCAAAAAAGTCCTAGGCAGTAAAAGTAAAGTCAAAAGTCACCGCTACTGTCAGGTGGCGCATATATAAACGATTTTCATTCACCAAAATTATTTGAATACTAGATGACAACAGATAGACCGATCTGAGTGTATTGCCATCTTTACATTCTTATTGACAAAACAAAGGATAGAAATAATCTCAGAGCGCTCGAGAACACCACCCGCCACCGTTATTAGTCAAAATTGCATAGGTTCTCGAATTCTGTTAAATGTCATTGGTTGTTAAATGTCATGCACGTCATCATATTTATCTGTCAATGTGATTTTTATTAATTTAGTATTGATAATAATGTTAGAAATTTTTAGTCTACCATAACCATTGATTATGATTTAATACCAATAAAACCATTGAACATTGAAAACCATCATTCTAACAAATTCTATTTAATTTACAAATAATATACACCACTAATTGGATAGGTAATTAGATCCGCTTAAAGAGGATGAGAGAAAATTGCAAAACTGAGACACTCTGAAATAGAGTTCTTATTCCCCGCAAGCCTGAAAAAAATAGTATATTACAATACGAGATTGGAAGTCCTTCATTACTGTCCAGAGATTATGTTATTTTTCGAGACGCGTAGCGTCAAGATAAATAAAATCTCGAGGCAGTAATGAAGCTGCCCATCGGTTATATGTATACTATTTTATTTTAAAACACACTTTCTGAATAACATCAAAATTGTTCTTGAATGTTCTTGAATATTATTTATTCATATAAATTTTGGCTCAAATCTTCACTCAGGAGGCGGAATTTTGATGGTTGCTATGGTATAGAGCAAAACCAAGAATCAGGGTTTCTGTAATTCCCTGAAGTTTCTGCGCTTTGTTTGCATATGCATTACTGGTCTAGGACGGGAAGTAATGGAATTACTTCCTATCCTAGACCAGTAATGAGACACTTTTAAAATTTTAAAAAGACAGAAATGTCATGTTTACTTATGTGGTTGAAAATAAAATAGTATATGTTACTCGAAGTAAAAGGTCTTTTAGTGCTTCGCCCAGTTGCAGGCCTCAGCTTCGCTTCGGCTGTCAATCTCTGGGCTCAGCACCAACAGACCCACTTTTACTCCTAGTGACACAATGGACTATTAAGCTCTTCCATTAAAACTCAAAGGGGCTTTAAACCTTAATTTTTACTTTTATTTTCCATCTGAATATACAAGATATGTGGACCGTCTTGCCAAGGGATACTATGAGTAGAACTGGAGAAGAGGCTAGAGAAACACCATTCCTCACCTTTCGCTTTACTGGACATAAACACTGGAGATGCGGATAGTACAAAGTCCTAAGTGAATCGACGATTCGGGAGGGGGCCTCCAGTGGTAAAGGATGGCTGTAACGTAAACGTAAGATAATGGCCCCACTGGTAAGGCATGCTAGCAAAGTTCATATCATATCATATAATCCGCATATCCGCTATGGTTTTATTCAATCTTTTGGAGATGATTTTGTAAAAAACCGTCGTAAAAGAGCTTTTGACTCCAATAAAAATAACGCTTTTCGTGACGCCTTTCTCCTCGTCTACCCATGCTAGGGGGTAGGCGGAGAGATTGCTAAAAATTTTAAACAAAAATTTAATAACACTTAGCCCTAAAACAGAAGTGTGATGAGTTATTTGATCATAATATTTTTACACCTGTTAAAAAAAAGACGAATTCAGGTAGAGATTCATAAGGCATACGACCAATTTTTAAAAGGTAATAAATAACTATGCTCCACAAAGAAAATAGGTGTTTTGATACTCTACTGGTTTTAGCTAAAAACATAAAATTACACCAAAAAAACACTAATTATACTTAAATGCGCATTTTAGCACGTTTTAAGCCGTTTTACGTCGATTTCTACTGGTTTTAGCTGAAAATATATAATTACACCAAAAAAACCACCAATTGTACTCAAATACGCATTTTAGGACGGTTTAAGTCGTTTTACGTCGATTTCTACTGGTTTTAGCTGAAAACATGAAATTACACCAAAAAAACCACTAATTATACTCAAATACGCATTTTAGCACGTTTTACGTCGATTTCTACTGGTTTTAGCTGAAAATATATAATTACACCAAAAAACCACCAATTATACTCAAATACGCATTTTAGGACGTTTTAAGTTGTTTAACGTCAATTTCTACTGGTTTTAGCTAAAAACATACAATTACACCAAAAAACCATTAATTATACTGAAATACGCATTTTAGCACATTTTAAGTCGTTTTACGTCGATTTCTACTGGTTTTAGCTGAAAACATAAATTTACCAAAATAAAAAAAAAAAACACTAATTATACACAAATACGCATTTTAGCACGTTTTAAGTCGTTTTACGTCGATTCCTACTGGTTTTAGCTGAAAACAGAATTACACCAAAAAACCACTAATTATACTGAAATACGCCTTTTAGCACGTTTTAAGCCCTTTTACGTCGATTTCTACTGGTTTTAACTGAAAACATAAAATTACAAAAAAACCACTAATTATACTGAAATACGCATTTTAGCACGTTTTAAGTCGTTCTACGTCGAATTTTACTGGTTTTCGCTGAATACATAAAATTACACCAAAAAACCTTATACTCAAATACGCATTTTAGCACGTTTTTAGTCGTTTTACGTCGATTTCTACTGGTTTTAGCTGAAAACATAAATTTACACCAAAAAAAAACACTAATTATACTCAAATACGCATTTTAGCACGTTTTAAGTCGTTTTACGTCGATTTCTACTGGTTTTAGTTGAAAACATAAAATTACACAACAAATTAAAAACTTTTAGCCGGATTTGAATAGTGCGAGGAATTACATAATTCTGCTACTTTTGCCTCATTTTCAATTACGACCATACTGGACAGTTGATGTTACCTCTATTTTTTACCACTTTATGAACTACCAAGATTTAACATTTAAACAAATTTATGTAATACTGAATCGTATAGAAAACAATATACAAATCATTCGTCATCAATCATATCATATATACATACAATCATCATTTTTCAACTTTTTACTATCAATTCTTTAAATTATAAATATTCAAAGCGATAACAATTTTTCAATAATATAAATGCTTAAGTCCCAGATATCTGTAGAGATTCCGCTTATTGTATAAACCATTCACTTATTATTGACATCAAATAGGCGTTGAAAATCTGTCTTTGACACTTTTATCGTATCTTATCAACATGTACCTACTGAAAGGAGATAGGTACAAGGAAAATGATGATATCAAAGGTAACAAAATCTCAAAAATAAGGGAATTAGTTAAAATTCCATGTACGCCCGATATCTTATGGCTGGATTCTTGGGGTTAGATCCGGTAGAAACATACACAATAAAAATAAATTTACTCTTTGGTGTTCTTTATAAACATTTCGGCACCGAACTGTGCGTTCATCAGAACTACAAAATACGAAAAACCAGAGGGAACAAAAAAATAATACTAGGCATAGATAACAAGAAAAAAATATTTTTCTCTTTTTTTGTAAAGTAAAAATTACGAGGAGTTAGTAACTACAAGCACAAAAGCGTTAGTTATGTGATGATTTTATATATACACTTAAATAAAATATTCTTATGGTTTTAAACTAAAAAGTTTTTCGATATTTCTGTCAAAGATATCGTGTGTAGTGACAAAAAGAACCAAATGGAGAAAAATAATTTCATTTTCGATTCTTTTTTTGACAAGCTGGTTTTGGTTCTCAGTCGGACTTAAAGTCAGTTTTTTTTTCAACCCGAATTACATCACATTTCCTGTAACACTCATTCCAATTGCCCAATCGCCCAAAGTTTTAAGTTCTCGTCCCATGTCTTGTGATCATTGCAGTTTCCAAAATTCTTAAATGTTCTTCACGTTCCATTCACACGCCCTATCGGATGTATGAATTTTAGTGAGCAGTGTAGCAGCATTTTTACTTATTAATTTTCACAAAAAAATATCACAAAAGTCCTTATATTTCATGATGATGTCATTATCAATAGTAAAATATTGGGGGGTTTTATAAGTCACAAAGACACCCACTTCAGTTAGCAACTATGCATTTGCGACACTGCGAAGGATGTATTAACTTCACGGTCAACTTCACGGTATGCACCACTTTTTTCTGATAACAATGTGTAACATACGGGATGTTCATTATAAAACTTCATCTAGTTGGCTGTGAAATGTCAAAAGAAAAGGATGGAGAAACAAAAGTTCATTTATTTTGATTATGTCATCCTTTTTTGTCAAAATTTCATAGCCTGCTAGATGAAGTTTCATAATAAACACCCCGTACTTTGCCACACCGGAATACATCTTGGGCATGTTGTCAACCGTCACTCTTCTGCCAGACGATTAGGAGGAATTCCTTACAGGTGTGTACAACTTTATCTGTTCTCCAAGAGGTATATTTTCAAGGATTGTACTCAACTTTCACAGTCAGTTTTCAGTAGCATGGTGCCGGTCGTATCTGAAAACTTTTACACACTCGGTATTAACAGGCGCAAATCTTGACAAGATGTCTGGCTCCCCATCTCCCCAGCTCCCCAATCTCCTTCCCTTTTCGATAAATCAGCTGAAAGTCGTAAAGTTGTAACCTCAAGGTAAAGTCTTAATTTTACAACTTGGACCCTTCATTTTTTTCCTTGCTTTGTTTATCATATGTACAATGGATGAAAGAAAAAAATAAAGTAATCAAAGGCAAGTCTCAAATAAATTTCTGTACCTTTTACCTGATCGATTATTGTCAAAAGATAAAATACGTCAAACATATGTGTCAAAAGTTTTCACTCAAAATAATTGAAAACCACACTGTCAATATGGCTCCCTACTCCAAAAGGATACAATCAGCAAGGACAGCTATTAATTCTAAATGTTTTGACCTTCTTTGAGTTGGAAAAGATTCAAGTAACAAATGGTGTTCCAATCGATTGTGGCAAGGTGTTACAAAGAGCCTCAAATGCCTTGAAAATCGGGAAAACTGCGTTGAAACCAACGAAAAAACGTGGTGTTGAGATGGACAAGGATTATTTGGCTAACAAAGGTCTGTGAAGCAAAAAGTAAATAAATCCAAAATAACCGATTTTATGAAGAACAAAATTCGAGACATTATTTACCGTCTTTGCAAGAAATGTGACCATTGCAAACCTTCGAAGACAACTTTTTGAAGAACTAAGTGGATTCTTCATTTGTTTTATTTCGGCCCTTACTCAGTGATGTCATGCACATAGTGTATGGCTTATAAGCGAAAATACCTAATGGAATTGCCCGATATTCAATTTAAAAGAATGCAATTTCTGCGATAATACATAAAAAATCAAGAATATTCGGTTTCTGACAAATTTACCGCAGTGTTTGTAGATAAAACTTGGATTTTTAGCAAGGAAAGCTTCCGGAAAAGCTGGCAGGATGGTACATTAGCAACATGCTCCAAAAAGTCTTGTGATGGTTTGTGGGTAATGTTTCTTTTACTGTATTTATTAATATCTAAAAACATTATATTTAGGATGTCGTTATATAGTGGTGAACGCCGGCAGTGAACATGACTTTATTAAAGGCGCCACACAGTGGTCCAGAGACTCGAAAAAACGCGAAAAATTAGAGGCACCTTTACAATGGATATACAATTATGTTTCTAGAGTGATTTTGACATGACGAGTCCGAATCTGGAATTTGTTATTTATTTAAACTCGATAGCTCGGCTGTACAGGGTGTACCAATAAAAAAAATTGCCCTTCACTTTTACGGAATATCAATCTGATATAAAACTAAGTTTCTATGGTGACATGAGGAAGTATCTGGAATTTGTTATTCGTCTAGACTTGATAGCTGGGCTGTACAGAGTGTTTCAGTTAAAAATTACCATCACACTTTTCCGGAAAACGGATTATCCCTACGATAGGTACAAAACTGTGGGTCTAGCGTGTCACAATCTCTCTAATATAATTTAACGTAAGTATTTAGTCCATAAAGGGTGAGAATAGTTATTTATGTATTAAGAACGAAAAGTACAACTTTTTTGCTCGGAGAGTGAAGTTTCGCAAGTGAAGCAATCACTCGAGAGCAAAAAAGTTACTTTCTGCTCGTAATTGATACAACGTTTTTTCTGCAAACGATCAATTTCAAATAATGTGAACCACAACTGAGCTTAACTGAAGTCACAATCTGACAATTTAAATCAAAGTGACATTGACGTTTTTAATAATTGGTTGAATGGTGGTAGTTGCTATTGACAGCAAGCGAAAAAATCTTTATCGCTTGTTGTCCTGGGCAACGCGCGGAAAAGTAAACTCACATGCTGATCCTCAAAAAAGATTAGGTTTACGTTTGCCTAATGAAAGCGTAAAGTGCGTCATTATTTGACGTTTGTAGAAAAAATATATTAACCATTACTTCATATTAACTACTAAAAACTAAAGTGCACTTGCCGAATGCGCCCACTATCAAGCCTTTTTAAATTTCGATTTTTTTGCGTTCTGCTTCCCCATCGTCAACAAATATTTGTGAATGTATATGGGGTTCTTTCAAAAGACTTATAACACCTCGAGAATAGGAGTCCGCCTTTCGAAGTGGAAGATGTCTGGGTGTTCAAGCGGATCCGATGACACAATGAGCATATTAAATAAATCGCGATTACACTTTTCTCGATTGATCTTTCGGGTATTTCCTGAAAGCTTTGTTTCGCACTTCCTGCGCCTCATCAGAAAACTGACCAATCGGTAAGGGTTGTGCAGGAATTATTTTTACGTAGAGAGAAAAAAAAATCAGTTGTTAGTTTTGGTCTACCTCTGATACCGGGCGAGCCACAAAGGTTTTTCTGTGCCCCATTTTTTTCCAATTTTGGTGTACTTTTCTCACATTTCACCCTGTAGCTTCCACATTTTTGAAGTAAATAATCTGAAATAATTCAGGGAGGTAGCATACACATGAGCTCTTAATCATATTTACTAGTCACTATTATTAATTAAAAAACAACGCGTCGCTAAAGTGTCTGTTTTGTTACCAATTGGCAGACTTCAAATTAATAAGCAAAAGTTTAGTCATGTCAGCCTTGGAATCTCGAGCGAATATGCGCGGCCAGTTGTTTCATTTCTCGCTAGTGGATACTTGAGGCCATTTATTGAAATATATTAGAGGGTTGTGACTTATTCTGAGGATTTCGTGGGTCTAAATTTGTATCTACAGGTGAAAAAAATTTACATACATCTCTGTCGGTACTACCAGCAAATTACCAACGATGCGTTATGACTACAATTACGATTTTTTCTTACATAAAGATCTTCCTAAAGCCATCACCTATCATCTTTTGTTCATTTATATTAGGTTTTAAGTGACACAAGCATTGTAAAAATGTGGTATGAATTATTTTATAGTAAATAAAAATAATGAAATATTACTTTGTCAAGGCACGTCTCCTCAAATATGTGACGATAATCTATTTATTGGTCATTTTGAAGGAAACTGAATATTTAACACTCGTCCAATTATATTTTCGGCTTGCCTAGACCAATTTTGAAAACATCGTTTTTTTCGCGTTTTTTGGGTCTACGGGACCACAGTGCGCCAGTTTGATTTTTAAAAGTGGTTCCAAGAAGGGTGATTACTATGATTCTATGAACAGAGTCCATTTCGAAAAAATGGTTTAAATCCCAGTTAATTCCAAACTTACTTCCAAGATCTTTAATTATTATGAATACCGCTTCTTAACACTCCGGCCTTTATGAGGAAATTCCAAACAAATCCGAAACAAGCTATGAAACACGAAATATGGGCAATTGATACCGCTAAATCGTTACCTGAAAAGAAATTTGAATTGGACTAGTATGTGAAACCTTTTGGACATAAAATTCTACGTTTACCTCCTTACCATTGTCAGTATAGCGCAATAGAAATGGTGTGATCACAATGTAAAAGGATTTATGTTCAACAAATTAAACATTCAAGAGGAACTGTAGAAGTAGTGCTGGTTACGTGGAGCAATGTTATAGGACAAATCACAAGGGGAATTGGAAAAAATATGTTGAGCATGTGGCAATGACTGCTCGGATGTTGCTCAGCTTATAATTTCGCCAGGGGACCATTCCGATGATTCCAATTCCAAGTCTGATACTGCGGAGGATGGCTCGGAGAAAGAAGAGATTTTGTAGAGTGTATTTTACTTGCCTACCTTATAGTATTATATAGTACTTACAATCTAAATTATATCTTTCTCAATTCTTTTACTTTCTAATTTAATAACTGATTCGTCAAAAACTTACGAAATTATGTTAATTGCAAACATAATTATCATATAATATCAATAAAATCAAATAAAATCGGTTATTTTGGTTTTATTTAATTTTTGCGTCTTAGCTCTGGTATCCAAATAGGTATTCTGTCCGTTTTAATATCACGTTTTTAATTCGTTTCAATGCATGTAGCTTTTTCCCAATTTTCAAAGCAGTTCGGCCTATACCGACTTGACCATTTGTTGTTTGAATCTTCTTCACGTCTAAGGAGCTAATTGATTTAGTTTGTAAAAAATATATCGCTATAAGTTTAGTTTAAATATCAATATAAGTCATTTTATTTAAATATAAATAGAGAGTTAGTTACTCACATTACTGTCTCTCACATCGCTACACTGGAATTATTGAACTCAGGGTTCAATAATTCCAGTGTAGCGTTTTAACACGAAAACTCCATTTATTTATACCACAAATAACCCAAACAGCACTAGGACATCTTAAAGACGTCTAAAAGATGGCTTTTAGAAGATGTCAAGTTGTCTTAAAGACGTCTTTGATACGCTTAAAGTTGTCTTTAAGACGTCCGATGTTACAAAACCCAAAGTCTTTAAGATGTCTTATCAAAGACGTCTTAAGAATATCTTAATAAGGCCACTTTACAGCCATCCTTTTAGATGTAGGGGCAAGTAGAAAAAAAAAGGTGGGCTAAAAAAAAGGTTATATTTTTTTATTTATTTAAAAACTTACTCCTAATAAAAACACAATTAATTGTTACAGACGTGGGTAACTGAAAAGTTTTACATTTTTTTCTTAAAACTGCTCTTCAGTCCGATGCTCTTCTTTCCGATGCTCTTAGAAATCGTTAGTTTGCTAAATGACATGACATTTTTTATATATTATAATAAAAAGCTGTAATCAGTGGTAGGGTATAGATGCTTACAAAAATAAGTTCTCAATTTGATTTTAAAAATGTATTATGTAGGTGTATATACAGCATACAAGTAACAAAAATTAAAACTAGAATATAATAATAACAAATAATATTTGGAAAACCACCAAATACCACATTTGTTTCGCGCTTCCTGCGCCTCATCAGAAAACTGACCAATCGGTAAGGGTTGTGCAGGAATTATTTTTACGTAGAGAGAAAAAAAAATCAGTTGTTAGTTTTGGTCTACCTCTGATACCGGGCGAGCCACAAAGGTTTTTCTGTGCCCCATTTTTTTCCAATTTTGGTGTACTTTTCTCACATTTCACCCTGTAGCTTCCACATTTTTGAATTAAATAATCTGAAATAATTCAGGGAGGTAGCATACACATGAGCTGTTAATCATATTTACTAGTCACTATTATTAATTAAAAAACAACGCGTCGCTAAAGTGTCTGTTTTGTTACCAATTGGCAGACTTCAAATTAATAAGCAAAAGTTTAGTCATGTCAGCCTTGGAATCTCGAGCGAATATGCGCGGCCAGTTGTTTCATTTCTCGCTAGTGGATACTTGAGGCCATTTATTGAAATATATTAGAGGGTTGTGACTTATTCTGAGGATTTCGTGGGTCTAAATTTGTATCTACAGGTGAAAAAAATTTACATACATCTCTGTCGGTACTACCAGCAAATTACCAACGATGCGTTATGACTACAATTACGATTTTTTCTTACATAAAGATCTTCCTAAAGCCATCACCTATCATCTTTTGTTCATTTATATTAGGTTTTAAGTGACACAAGCATTGTAAAAATGTGGTATGAATTATTATATACTCATAGTCCAAAAAATGTAATATGAAAAAAAAAAGGTATAATAGGTAATCTAGGTTTTCGAAAAAAAATAGTCAGCAACAGAGTCACTAGAAGATGAATCTAAATCCTTGGAATAAACTGTGTCACTTTTTGCTAATTTTGATATTAAAGTTTTATTCAGGGGAAAGTCGTAGCAGTTCTTTCCTGCTATTAAGCTTTTTGTATGTAAACTTGCAGATACGGTCTTGGTTTTCAGCTTGTTTCGAAATTGAGTATTGGTTGGTAAATCTCATATTTGTTTGGTTTGTTATATGCTCGCTAAAAAAATCCACTAAAATTTTGATCATTATTGCTTATTTGTATTTTATAATTTAAAAATTTCGTTGGAATAGCTGCTTGATCCCTGACAATTTTACAACTTGAAAAAATCGTTGAACTAGATACTTAATTCGTGAGATCGTTAGATTAGGAAGAAAATCGTTGAATCTGACGATTATTCGTCAGTTTTGGCAACCTTGTAACTGTATAATGCGTCACAGGTCAAATGTCAAACTTAAATAATCTGCTCATGCCATGTTGCCATGTGCACACAAATCGTTTGCGTCAACTACATGGGCTTGTGAATATAGAATAGAAAAATGAAAATTGCACATAAAAGAAATATGTTACTTTGCATTAATTTCTATTTGTAGTTGTTTATTATTATTTCAATCAAAAAGATACATATTAAAACGTATATGATAATAAAAACTACAAAAAATTTATAAAAACCATGATTTAAATTTTGCATCTGCAGTAAATTAAGGTAAAACAGGAAACTGGGGCGCTTCAAGAAACTAAAATTTTAATCGTTTTAGAATATACACTGCTATTGTCGCGTAAAGTGTTGCAAATTTAAAAAATACATATATTTTGAATGCTATTTTTACAAAATTTCTTTTGTCAAATCAACTTTCTTCTTTATACAGACGACGAAAAGCAATCTTAACGATGTCTTTTTCAGTTGCAGTTACAATGTCTGCATGAAGATGTCTTTAAGACATCTCGTTAGAGTCTTCAGGCGTCAAGACGTTATTTCGCTATTAAAAAGACATCTTTAAGACGTCTAGTGCTGTTTGGGCACACAAGTATAATTCGCCTACTAAATAACTCACTACTTGACACTTTATAGCTTTCTATTATCGTTTGTTACTTTAGCTTACCTATAGCTCGATTAAATAAGACTACTGCTAAAAGCGGCGCTATTCGCCTTTTATACAAAATCCTAAAAATACAGATAAACCTAGAATATTCTTAAAAGAGAAATAATTGATAAGAGTCACATATAAAAAAGGTCGAAAATAACCGCGCGCTAAATAAACAGAGCAATAAATCACTCGTGACAGATCCTGTCGCAGCGCCCGGATAAGCCGGGAGACGCGAAGGTCCAACCTACAATGTCGCTCCGCCTCCATTCAGCGCCCGCTCACCGTAACAATAGAGTAAAAATTTTGTACTGTAAGTTAAGTAAAGGTGTACGTATACTTTTACTTAATTAATTAGCAAATATTTTTCCTCGATTCAAGAGGAAATTACAAAAACTCATGCGTTATTCGCATGACCGCAAAAGATGGCTTTTTACATTATTATATTATGTCAGTATATAATTTTGATCATCCATAATTCTTAAATCATGAAAGACACTAAAAAGTTGCAGTCCTTTTTTTTTCTTTTTCAGTTTGCTTTCTTACTGACATAATCAAAATAAATGGACTTTTTTTTCCCCATCCTTTTCTTTTGACATTTCACAGCCAACTAGATGAAGTTTTATAATGAACACCCCGTATACTTCGAATATAATCTTACCCATCCTAAAATTCGTACACCTATCTAAATCGCTACTTCTGTAAGTCAAAAAGCAAAAGCGCGACGCAAGTTTAATAGTTGATTGTGTTTGCGATCTTATATTTGGCAGCTTTTGTCTGATGTTGGTTATGTTATGATAATATGTATGTTAAACTCTGCGACGTACGTAATTTTCATACCTTTTGACGTCAGGCCCAAGTTGTAAACATAAAACTTTACAACCAACGTTCTAAACGTCCCCGACGATCTTTCAAATTATGAAATCAAAGCAAAGAATGATGATCAGTAATCAGTTTAAAATAGGTTTGTTTCAAATAATGTGTGAGCTTCTCCACACTCCAAATCGCTGCCCAAAACTTTTTTTGTCCCTGTCAGCTTCTGCTCTTTTCTGGTCAATGATGGAAACAGATAATATATCACTTTTCCTCCTTCCAACCGTTGCGTTTCTTACTCCTAAGTTGGACGCGCCAGTTTTGAACATTATAACAAAACCAGAACAAGTGAACCATGAACAAAGCACCTGAAGAGCTTCTGCCAGTCGCACCTATGCCCTATCGAAAAAGAAAAGGCTTAGTGACAATCAGAAGGAATAGTAAGTCCACCTGTCAAGGCAATGACAATGAGTCAGCGCCCTCTAAGTGCCAAATTCGCAGCCCCGAGACTTTACGACGCTTCAAAATATCAATCTCATAAGACAAAAAAAAAGATGTGTAATATCATTGTATTTAAATCTAATAGTAAGTCAATGGCACTTATGATGGTGTTCACTAGATGTCACTGGAGCCTAGTGACATCATCATTTTAGACAAATATTTCAAGGTCGTTTAATTTCCGGCGTTGTTGCAATTGCAATTACATGAAGCTGACTTCACGTCAGCTAGACAAAGATCTCCGAAATGCTCCTTGCTCTCTTTGCCTGCAGTCGTATTTGTCATGGTATGTCACAGTTTTTTTTATTTACAATTCATAATTTCTATATTTTTATGCATAATGAAGCAAAAAAAGCTCGATATTTGGACTAATTAATGAAGCAGCCGATAAATAACTCAATAAGTACCAAAATGCCTTCGCCTGCTGCCGTTTCTTAAAACAGTGGTGAACAGAGAAGTGAGTGAATCTAAAGGCGCGAAAACCCAGGGAATCTTTAAATCTTATGGATATTGGAGCAAAAAAGCTGGATATTTCAGCTAGTTTTTAATCAGTTTTTAATCAAGGGCAGTACCTTTCTCCAGATGGTTCGCACTTGGACTTGCATGAGCAATAACGGTGCATATCCAGCATCTCATATTGCACACGTAGTGCTGAGATATATACTGATAGCTCCGGTACTAAGGAGTGTATCGCATTCGTACTACTATACAATCACAATATTCACAATCCATTGAGGTCCTTCATGCTGGGCTCTGAAGCCTGGGTTCCCTGGCTGCCCCATTGTAACTACGGCTCTGGGCTCTGGGTATAGGATAACTTAAATGGATGGGGCGACAGTACGTAATAAAGGTCATCCTTTCTCATTGTTCTTTGTGGCCGGCATTTGCCAAAAAAAGAAAATAAAATAACATAATATCACAAATACTTATAGCTACACTACATAACCAAACTTTAATAAATACTAATGACAAACGAAATGGCATATCTTTTTCTCTACGTCTGCAAAATTTTACTAGTTTTTATAATGACTTTATATTTGTAGAATGTATCCATCCTGTGGTTATTTTTACTTTTGCCGTGACATTTCCACCGTTGCCAAGTTTATGGTCCCCCATAAAGTTGACAGGATTGACAGGGTCCCCCATGGCCCTCTGGCAGAGAGGGACCGAACTATCCATTCATTGATTTATTTGGGATTCATATACAATGGTAATATGCTTCGCTCCAAAGCCGCCTGAATCGACTATTTCTGTCAAACGTCAAACCAATTTACGTCAATCATACAAACAACATTTAAATAATTTTAACTAAAACTTAGTGACACTATCAGTTAATATTGGTGCACCACTATTCCCAAGGAGAAGGAAATAGTTATTTTCCTAACAAGTGCGCAAAGTAACACTTTCGCGCACGCAGGCAGCAGTCAAGTACGCGAAAGACACTTTGCGCAAGAATTAGGAAGAACATTTTTTCTACAAGCGTATAAAAGTCCACCTGGCAATAATATGGAACATCTTTAACGATTTTATAAGTGATTAAGCTTCACAGTTCTTTTCTGCGACCACCCCTATATTGATAATATTTCTATCGTTTAATTTCTAATGGAAAAACAAAGGATGGGAATATCCTCAGAGCGTTGTAGAGCGTGCACCCTGCAGTAACCTGAATGACACTACTGACAGCCATGTTTCAGAGATTACAGCTGTTTATTGAAACAGAAAATTTTAGTCCTGTGGAACAAAATCTTTCACAATTTGAGAGAATACCCTATTCAACAAAATTGACCCTGATATCCTATCAAACCTAAAAATAAACTTGAACATATGTTAAAAAAGTAGCATTTACATGCATAACCCCACTTTATGGAGGACCTAGAAATCCACTGCAAAACCTGAATAACTCAACCTCAATGGAACCCTTTATATTTAAACTGATAAATGTTCTTGAGAGAAAAATTTTAAATTATCTCCAATAGTGTTTGACATTTAACATTTATTAACTTCGCCACTAAAAATGGAGAAGTAATAAAAAGGATAAACGGCGTTCGAAGCTGCACCCAAAAAGGTTAAAATTTAATTTTTATTAGCAGCTTTTAATACTAAAATGGGTCTATGTTGTCAAGCCTTTACATTTTTATAGTGCGAGTTTATTTAAAATTCTAATTAAAACCTAAAATACAGTCATATTTTCAATTATTTCACTAGGTTTTAAAGCAATCTGGTTTGCAACTTCAAAAAAAAAGGAGGTAGGCATTTACTTAAAAAAAATGGTCTTTCTGCTTCAACCTTGCCAAAAAGTTTAACACATAACTTAACATAACTAATTTACATGATCTGCTTAAACATTCCAAAATTCTGGTTTGATTAGCAAAATACAAAAATCCATAAAGCATACAGCTTGGCACTTGCATAAAGAAACTACACAAATTTTGCGGTCCCGAACCTTTATTTTTAGCTCGAAATCTTTCCTTTTCGGATGAGCAGGCAGATTTACTGAAGCAAGAACAAGAACACCAGCTGTCGGTGCGTCTCTAAATATTCGGAATTGCTGGGCGAACATCATTCAACAAGGAAACAGTTTAGTTTTGTTTACTTAAAAGTTTTAATGGATACAGGATACACTTGTCCGCGAGCCGAACATAGAACAAAACCAGATGGACGGAAAATTGAAAGACCCCTGATGGGAAAACCGGAAAACCGCTTGTCGGGGTTTTGCTACTTTTTGCCTTCAGAGACTTCAAAGCAATCTATTTAGAAAAGTTCCGTCACTAAAGAGTTTGTGCGCTTCTCCAGAAATCGCTATTACTGAATATTTAAATTTCCCTTCAGTTACACCTAGTTTATTCCAATTTCACGAGCCATTGACATACAAAGTGAGAAGCCTCCTACATCCGACGGAACTTGCAGAAAACTTGCAAATTCATCCCACATCCCGTCGCTTCCTATTAAACTCATGTACTATCAAGTATTCATTCATATTCAAAGTTGCCAGGAACCTTAATACATTTTCCTTTTCCTTACCTAAAACTAGGAATGTTGCCAACGGCAAACATCTTTGCGCCCCATAACGTCGTTAATGCAGAAATTACTGTGGGAAATAGAAGAGCATGTTGTAGCTAAATTGGTCTCGGATTCTCATTACGTTGTAAACTGAGCAACAAATTGAATACGACCTCTAAATTTTACCCAAAAGTTTCTAATTATATTGTATCTTATGCCCAGATGAAGACCAGATTTAGTATTGCTCTAATCAGTTTTGTTTTATTCCTTTGATAAGGCTATTTATGCACATCTCTTTCTATAACCTTTGAGCAGACGCAACAAAGTACCTAAATCTAATTTTAAGGCCAAAAATCCCACCTGCACCGATGATACTCTCGTATCCTGCTTCACAGAATCTCAGTGCGAGCACTAAAACCAAAAATTCCGGGAAAACCAGACCGCGTGTCGTCCTCGAAAGCGCCGTCGTCGAGAGCGCCGGCACCGGGACGCCAAGCCAAACCGAACGAAACATGTCGACTGAGGACGCACCTCGTCGGCGACGGCGAAGGCGTCCAAGAAGCGACGCTTGCGTTGCCTCACTGACCTACGCAACCGGTCTGTAGGATGCAATCAAGTGCCAGAGATTGGCAATGATGATTATTATTAGTGCGGAAGATTGGATTACGTTTGATTGTATTAAGGCTGTTTAACATGGGAGTAGGGACTCCTGAACGCGAGCTAACAAGGGGTTTACAACGCTGGGGTAACATGATACTTGATACTAGTTTATGGGCTAACAGCATGGTTAATTTTTTTGAGCTTTAAAACATAGAAAATTGGTTCAACTTTACGAGACCAACATAGACCGTCACAATTCCATTTGCAAATTGATTAAAGAGTGTAATTTCTCTTTGTCATCACGGACACCAAGTTCTTTTAAAGTTGAGACCATCCATTGTAGGCGGTTCGAAATTTTGGTTATTTTAATTCTGTCACAGGTCGCGTTTCATTCTTATACAGGGTGTTCCGAAATTAGCGTGCAATAATTTATCTGCGTCTTCTAGACCAGGCAATATGATAAAAAGTTTATATAAACATGGGTCCTAAAAGGCTTTATTACGAAGATAGAGGGTGTTACACTTTAAAAATTTAATTGTTGTTTTTATCATCGCTCTTCTAGTTTCTGAGACAATCACTTCAAAATTGGAATAGAGGGTAACTGATTATGCACTACATAGTTAGGCTTACCAACTGGCATTCAAAATCTACAGAAAAGTATTTTACTGGGGTCATGCCTCCTTTTAACCCCCCAAATTTGTTTATCGTACGCCACTGACTGTTTTTTTTTCTTAACATTTTTACTCCCTGTTTAATTTGGAAGAAAAGTTGTGCTCTTGTATGGTCTTCGTATCTCTAACTGTTATCGAGATATTTGCGAAAATATGGAAACGAAACTTTCCATCAAGCGAGTCAGATGGATGTTAACTTGCGTAGTAGGCTACGATACAATGTGTTTATTTATAAACATAAACTGTCACTTTCAGAAAGAGTAGAATCAAAAAAATTCAAATAATTTTCTTTTTGTAATGGAAAATTATACCAATCGGGAGTTTGCAGATATGCATTTCATTTATGGCTATTGTAACGGACGAGCACTTGCTGCCCAACGAGAGTATCAACGAAGATATCCCAACCGAAGGCAACCGGGACGAAGGATATTCTCTACCATTCTTAGAAGATTAGCCGAAAATGGAAATTTCCGTAATGTTAGCGGCCAGGGCAGGCCACAAAACGGTTATGACTATTTAAATGTGCTAAACCATTTTGAAGATGATCCCTCAACTAGCATCCGAACTGTTCCCAGGCTTACTGGTGTTCCAGCAACAAGGTGTATGCTCACGAAACCTATTTGAAGTAGAACTCAATTGTTATCAAAGTGATGTATCTTTACCTACTATTTCAGATTTCAAGAATGTTATCAATTGAAGGTTTGTATCCTTATCATTTCCAAATGGTGCAGGAGCTGCGCGAAGCAGGTTTTTGGGCCAAGACTAAAGTCCTGCTATTGGATTTTGCGTAACAACAATTTGCAGATTTTGATGTTATGGTCAGATGAGGCAACGTTAACAAGAAACTAAGTTTTCTATTTTCACAATAATCACCACTAGGAAATCGAAAATCCACATGTATTCTCTACCATTCTTAGAAGATTAGCCGAAAATGGAAATTTCCGTAATGTTAGCGGCCAGGGCAGGCCACAAAACGGTTATGAGTATTTAAATGTGCTAAACCATTTTGAAGATGATCCCTCAACTAGCATCCGAACTGCTTCCAGGCTTACTGGTGTTCCAGCAACAAGGTGTATGCTCACGAAACCTATTTGAAGTAGAACTCAATTGTTATCAAAGTGATGTATCTTTACCTACTATTTCAGATTTCAAGAATGTTATCAATTGAAGGTTTGTATCCTTATCATTTCCAAATGGTGCAGGAGCTGCGCGAAGCAGGTTTTTGGGCCAAGATTAAAGTCCTGCTATTGGATTTTTCGTAACAACAATTTGCAGATTTTGATGTTATGGTCAGATGAGGCAACGTTAACAAGAAACTAAGTTTTCAATTTTCACAATAATCACCACTAGGAAATCGAAAATCCACATGTATTCTCTACCATTCTTAGAAGATTAGCCGAAAATGGAAATTTCCGTAATGTTAGCGGCCAGGGCAGGCCACAAAACGGTTATGAGTATTTAAATGTGCTAAACCATTTTGAAGATGATCCCTCAACTAGCATCCGAACTGCTTCCAGGCTTACTGGTGTTCCAGCAACAAGGTGTATGCTCACGAAACCTATTTGAAGTAGAACTCAATTGTTATCAAAGTGATGTATCTTTACCTACTATTTAAGATTTCAAGAATGTTATCAATTGAAGGTTTGTATCCTTATCATTTCCAAATGGTGCAGGAGCTGCGCGAAGCAGGTTTTTGGGCCAAGACTAAAGTCCTGCTATTGGATTTTGCGTAACAACAATTTGCAGATTTTGATGTTATGGTCAGATGAGGCAACGTTAACAAGAAACTAAGTTTTCAATTTTCATAACAATCACCACTAGGAAATCGAAAATCCACATGTATTCTCTACCATTCTTAGAAGATTAGCTGAAAATGGAAATTTCCGTAATGTTAGCGGCCAGGGCAGGCCACAAAACGGTTATGACTATTTAAATGTGCTAAACCATTTTGAAGATGATCCCTCAACTAGCATCCGAACTGTTTCCAGGCTTACTGGTGTTCCAGCAACAAGGTGTATGCTCACGAAACCTATTTGAAGTAGAACCCAATTGTTATCAAAGTGATGTATCTTTGCCTACTATTTCAGATTTCAAGAATGTTATCAATTGAAGGTTTGCATCCTTATCATTTCCAAATGGTGCAGGAGCTGCGCGAAGCAGATTTTGGGCCAAGACTAAAGTCCTGCTATTGGATTTTGCGTAACAACAATTTGCAGATTTTGATGTTATGGTCAGATGAGGCAACGTTAACAAGAAACTAAGTTTTCAATTTTCACAATAATCACCACTAGGAAATCGAAAATCCAAATGTAGTGCGCAGAACCAATTTTCAGCATCGATTTTCAGTCAACTTGTGGGCTGGAATTATTGGTGGTAGATTAATTGGACCTATTGAAATACCTCCCAGATTAAATGGAAGAGTATATCTAAGGTTCCTACAAGACCAGCTGATCTTGTTAGAAGATGTGCCTCTTGATGTGAAAGCAAATATGTATCTCCAACACGATGGAGCTCCGGCGCATAGTAGTCGACTCGTACACGAGTGGTTAAATCAGGCCTATCCAGAACGATGGGTAGGAAGAGGTGGGCCGATAACTTGGCCACCTCGCTCGCCTGACCTAACTCCTCCTAATAAGGCGAGCACGGTTATGCATTAGACAAAATGGTGGTTATTTTGAACATTTGTTGTAGGTAAACAGTGTCCTTCATAATAAGTGGTTGTATTTTTAAGAAAGTTTTTTTTTTATCAATTCAGTTAGTATAGGTATTAGTTTAATTATCATTAGTAGTATTTAGATTACCGTATCATACATGTTTGTATTTAAAAATTATAACTTTTTTTACGATTTTAACCAAACCCTTTTAAGAAGAACTTTGAAAAAAGTGACATTTTACTGTGATATTCAGACAGCACCGTAAAAATTACACTCAGTTGCCATTTTAAATATGTTGGTGCAAATTGGGGTCAAAGATATTTTCCTAAATATCTCGAAAACGGTTAGAAATACGAAGTTCATACAAGAGCACAACGTTTCTTCCTAATTAAACAGGCAGCAATAATTTTAAGAAACAAACAGTCAGTGGCGTACGATAGAAAAATTTGGGAGGGTAAAAGGGGGCCTAACCCCAGTAAAATACTTTTCTGTAGATTTTGAATGCCAGTTGGTAATTCGTAAGCCCATCTATGTAGAGCACAATCAGTTAACACTATTCTAATTTTGAAGTGATTATCTCAAAAACTGGAAGAGCGATGACAAAAACAACAATTAAATTTTTAAAGTTTAACATCCTGTATCTTCGTAATAAAGCCTTTTAGGGCCCATGTTTATATAAACCTTTTGTCATGTTTTTTCATCTAGAATACACAGTTAAATTATTGCACGCTAATTTCGGATCACCCTGTCTCCTATCTCTTAACAAATAGCAAATTTAAAAAGTTTTCTCGATGCATTCTTAAATAATTTAAATATGTGTGAACAAGTTTTTGTCTGCTAAATGCACCATGTTGAGACTGATTTAAAAACCTGCCTGAATTGTTAGTCTATAGAAATCTAAATACATTAGAGTACTACGAAGGTACGAAGGCGTAGAAGGGCCAACAAGATTTTTTTTCTTAAATTCCGAGTTCAAAGTCGGAACTTAGTTAAATTCCGAGTTCAAAGTCGGAATTTAGTTAAATTCCGAGTTTAAAGTCGGAATTTAGTTAAGTTACGAGTTCAAAGTCGGAATTAAGTTAAATTCCGAGTTTAAAGTCGGAATTTAGTTAAATATGATTCACAAATCAGTGGCGTAGACGCAAGATTAATAAAACGTTTGTATTCCATGTTGTACAAGAACGGCAAAATTTTTTTAAAAGTCGGATCAATATTTTGTTAACTACGACGTCATGGTGGGTGTCCTAACTTTAAGACTTCTCTAGTGATCACATTTAAGAGCTGTGATCGATATCTCGGGACGTTTTTTGCGGTTTTTGGTTTTTCTTTTGTCAACAAGAAGAGTTACGGGACGTTTACAAAAAGTTTTGCACCTTTCCATAAGTTGCAGTGTTTTGCGAGAATACCCGCGCCAATAAAACTAATAGACTTTAAAAGTTCATTGATTTGAAAATCATTGGCGTATATTGACAGTTAATAATGACAAACAAATAAAATTGTAGAGATAATAAAATAAAAAAGTAAACTGCTAACAAAAAAGATCGATACGACCTAATTTTTGGTAATTTTCAAGGCGTTTTATCTCAGAAGTCATTCATGACAAATTCATAGTTTAAAAAGGCACGGAAAGAACTTTTCTTCTAGACTAACTACCTGAACAAATCTTTAACTAAACAATTATTAACATTGTGTTTATTAACAACGAACTGATTGCATTATTTGATATCTACGGTAAATCTTAACTTTTCAACTTTGTCATGTCATTTTATAGGCTTGGTAGATATCTCGGGACATGTTCGGCGGTTTTTGTTTTTATGCTCGAGAAAAAGTTACAGGGTATTTTCAGAAAGTTTGGAGTATTTTTATTTTTTGCTCTGTATAGCAGTGTAGGTCACCTGATTTTAATGATATAAACTAATTTTTAAAAGCTCATTAAGTACAAAATCAGTGACGTAGATCTCTAGTTCATAAGGATTGCTTCGGATGTTTCCATATTTTCTTGCAGGTTTCGTTCATTCCGGCCTCTCAACACTAAAATGCGTCCATCTGATGCATACAACAAAAATCTACATTCATTTGTAAAAATGCAATTATTGTTCCACTCTGCCATTCCCCAGAGCAAATTTTCTTCTACCCAACGCCAATCAAATAAAATGAGTTCGATTTTAAAGTTTCACACCGTATCACATTGATAAAACTGGTTTAATTAAAGATTGCCCAAGGTAGTTAGTTCTAGGAGAAACGTTCTTTCAGAGCTTTTTAAAACTATGAATTTATCATAAGTGGTTCTATAATTTTTTTTTGTCTTCATGACGGGTGTCCTAACTTTAGGACTCCTATTTTGATTACTTTTAAGAGCTATGATCGATATCTCGGGACTTTTTTTTGCAGTTTTTTGTTTTTTGGTCTACAAGAAGACTTACGGAGCGTTTAGAAAAAGTTTTGCACCTTCCTATAAGTGTTTTGCGGGAATACCCGCGCCAATAAAACACATAGGCTTTAAAAGTTCATTGATTATAAAATCATTGGCGTTTATTGACAGTTAATAATGACAAAAAAAAATTGTATAGATTATAAAATAAAAAAGTATACTGCTGACATAAAAGATCGATACGACATAATTTTTCGTAATTTTCAAGGCGTTTTATCTCAGAAACCACTTAAAATAAATTCATAGTTTAAAAAGGCTCTGAAATAACGTTTCTTCTAGAACTAACTACCTGGGGCAATCTTTAATGATTATGATGCGGGGTAAAACTTTAACATTTGAACTCACTGCATTTGATATTTACGGTAAATCTTAATTTTTCGTTTTCATGTCATTTTATAGGCTTGGTTAGATATCTCGGACATATCCGGCGTTTTTTGTTTTTATACCCGAAGTTTGCAGTTTTTTAATTGTTGCTCTGCATAGCGAATGTAGGCTACCTGATTTGCCCAATGCAACCCAATGCTTCAACTTATCCAAAATCCATCGAGTTTCTCGAAGGCGTTGGACAGAAGAACATTTGATTTGGGGAATGGCAGAGTGGAACAATAATTGCATGAATGAACGGAACCTGCTAGAAAATATAGAGCACAGAGTGCCATTTGGGGGTGAAAGTGTGAGCGTATGGGGAGGCGTAATGGGAAATGAAAAGACTGACTTAGTGGTTTTAATTGGTTTTAATTTTAACCTGAACTAACCTGAACGCAGTTAGATATCGATATTTGTCTATGAATGAAATTGTTATTTCCTTCGCTCAGAACTTTGGAAATGGATTTATCTTAATTGACGATAATGCACGTCCACACCGGGCTCAAATTGTTAATAAACTTCTGAGAGAGAATGACATCGAGGGCATGAATTGGCCTGTCAGGTCGCCCGATATGAATGTTATAAAGTGTGGAGCAGAATGAAACTAAAACTGAAAGAAAGGGAGCAAGAATTTCAAAACTTGGATGATTTGGCAGTGGCACTTAGGGAGGAATGGGACCATTCCCCAGGGGTTTATCAGAAATTTGGTGGATACTATGCCAAGAAGGGCGGCTGAGGTAATGCGAGTTATCGGTGGGCCCATACATTATTATGTACAGAAATTTGTAGATTTAGTTTACCTCATTAAATTTTTGAGTTGCACTCGTATCTTATTCGAGACCTAAAAATAAAAATCCCCAAAACCATTGCGATATTTATCAAACCTATTAAATGACACTTCACTTAAGTTAGTAGTCCACTTCTGAAGTTACAGCAAATGAGCTAGGAAATCATTAACAGTGATGATTTGATGATGTCACAGAAGTAATAATAAAGTTTTGTGCAAGCAATCTTTATGAACTACACGTCACTGATTTTGTACTTAATGAGCTATTAAAGCAACAAATAAAATCGCTATATAGAGCAACAAATAAAAATACTCCAAACTTTCTGAAAATGCCCTGTAACTTTTTCTCGGGCATAAAAACGATACCGCCGAACATATCCCGAGATATCTACCAAGCCTATAAAATGAAATGACAAAGTTGAATAGTTAAGATTTACCGTAGATATCAAATAATGCAATGAGTTCAAATTTTATATTTTTGCGCCGTATCACATTGATAAAACTGGTTTAATTAAAGGTAGTTCCCTGTAGTTAGTTCTGGAAGAAAAGTTCTTTTGGATCCTTTTTAAACTATGAATTTATCATAAGTGGTTTCTGAGTATTTTAAGTGTTGTAAGTTTAAAGTGCAAAACTTTTTGTAAACGTCGCGTAACTCTTCTTGTAGACAAAAAAAAAACCGCAAAAAAACGTCCAGAGATATCGATCACAGCTCTTAAATGTAATCACTAGAGGAGTCTTAAAGTTAGAACGCCCGCCATGACGCCGTAGTTAACAAAATATTGATCCGTCTCTTAAAAATTTGTTTAACTCGGAAATTAACTAAATTCCGACTTTGAACTCAGAATTTAACTAAATTCCGACTTTAAACTCGGAATTTAACTAAATTCCGACTTTGAACTCGGAACTTAACTACATTCCGACTTTAAACTCGGAATTTAACTAAATTCCGACTTTAAACTCGCAATTTAAGAAAAGAAATCTTGTTGGCCCTTCTACGCCTTCGTTTATTAATGCAATTGATTTAAATGAAGCTTGAAGTACGTCAAATATTATTTTAATTCACTGAAACATATGTTCTGAGTGAGACTGAGTGTTGATTGTTATGAGCACAATATAGCTACGCAAAAATAATATTTTCTTTGAGTAATTAGTGATTCATGTGTTTCAATAAAATGTAATGTGCTAGTAAATAAGATTTGCTTTAGTTAAATAAATATGTACAGTTCTGGTGTGAATAGCAGTACTTTAAATCCACATACAGAATTCAGTTATAGTTGTTTATTATATAAGGGGATTAACAAGCTTTTAATCCACGACAAAAATATTTACACTCGACGCGCAGCCGAGGGTAACATTTTTACGAGTGGATTTAAGGCCGTTAATTCCCGAATTTAATTCAACGTTTTATCCACTACTACGGCTAAAACCAATCACTTAGTAGTGTGAGAGCAGGTGAAAATTCTTGGTTTTAAAAAATGTCAAGTTTTTTGCATTCTTTGACAAGAATAAGTACTGATTTTGCAGGTATGCGTAGTGTTATGAATTTAATACAGTAGTGTATTAGAAGGCCTTTAATCCACGCCAAACAGACGTATTACCCCTTCATAATATTTTGGTCGGGGATAATAGATATTTATTATATAAGGGGATTAACAAGCCCATAATCCACCATAAAAAAATCATTCGGTATGGTGAAGTACTGCATGTGAGGTAGATACATTTATCGATCGACAAAGCGATTCAAAGAAAATGCCCCAGTAGGACTGGCCTGCCACAGCTAAGTGAACTTTTGGCTTTAAATCTCAATTCATTTCCTTGCGTGAAGTCATCAAGTTAACCGAACTGACGAGGTCTAGTGGGAGCGAAACGCGTCTTGGGAGGTAACCCCCCCATCTATTATAGTAATTTCACATTTCAGTTAAATTCCAAGTATCGCTCATTTTCAGTCTTTCATGTAATGGACATTATATAGAAAGCGTGAAATATATTCTGTTGGTGTTTCGCTTTCCTCGGGTGGGTTCCTTACAAATATAGTCGGAGTTAGATCGGTTAGGTTTGATTTCGCTAAACTTCTGATCTAAGCACCATCAAAATTTTAGCAGGTTTTTTCCAAGTTTGTAGCCTAAAATAGATTAAATTTGTTTAGTACATTAAAAATAGCCACGAGACAGACGAGAAAGACGAGATAACATTTATTTACTCTTTAAAATTGGCCATAAAAAAATGTATTATTTACTAAGCAATACTGCAGTAAGCAATACTTTTCTAAATACCTCCAAAGAACGTTCTAAAAGTCCCTAAAAATGGACTTCCCAAACTATTAAACTTAAGGGCCTTTCATTGGTGAAAAAGGATATCAAAAGGATAAGAAACCGTTAGACTCACTCCAATCGTTTCGCTCGTTCTAAACTTACAGTCGGTCAAAGTTGGAAGTTGAGAAAAAAGAGGTAATACCCAGCCCCCCCCCCCCCCCTTTGTTAATTTCAAAACAATGGCATGCTACTGAAAAACAGAATTCAGTTTTGATTTTTCTTTCTAATTAGAAGCCAAATTGTTTTTTTTTTAGTTTTTGTTTTTGTATATGTTACTTGGTTTTCGAGTAAAAGAATAAAAATCATTTTTACGCACAGCATTTAAAAAAAGGGCAGATTTGTACCAGAAGAACTATTACCATTGGTAAAATTAAAAACCGCTTTTTTATTACCAAACATTATACCTATAAGTGTGGCAGTTTTTTAAAATATTTAAACACCCTGTATTTGGCAAACGAAAGAAATTAGGACAAAAGTTTACACGAATACTCGCATTGCACTTCTTTCAATGTCACCCTGTATAATTCCGGGCTCATTTCCGAACTAGGAATACTGGCTAGTGAAGTTGAGGAGAACAGGCAGGAGTAGTGTTTGGAAGAGTTTTGGGAATTATTCTGGTTGATGACGTTGGCGAGCAAATTGAAAAGGGAAACATGTAACACATTATACAGGGTGGTTCATATTCAATGGGTCATAGAGTAACTGCATGTGAAAATTATATAATGTAGCTTAGTAAATCTTGCTTTGTTTCAATATACAGGGCGTAAAAAGTGCTCATTTTAATTTAAGATTATTCGACAATTTATACAATTTTATTTCAAATTCAGCAAAGTTTTCTAATTGGAGGTTTTTGAAATTGAGAAAGTTATTTTTTTTTTTAGTCGACGCCCTGAACTCTCAAAAACTTTGACAGAATTAAATTTAAACAAGATGCTAGAAGCTAAGAGATAAGTTTTCGGTTCCATGGCCACTCTGGTCATATAATTTTTTGACCTGACCGTACTTACATAAGTCATGATCGCTCATGTAAAACCGATAAAATCCTATGCTTGTGTGCCCATATTTCAATATGAAAAACTCAGAAATGTCCAGAAAAGCAATCTTTTAGCTTTTCCAATAAATAAAAAAATTGATTTACCGTGGCTAACGTCCAAAGATAATCTATCTTAATCCGCGTCAAAACGTATTCAAATCTAACTGGCCAGGTTAATGGAGGGCCGGCAGATAATTTTCAAGTGGCACTCGGAACCATATCCAGAATCGATTAATTACCGGACCTGGAATGACGCGAGCATTATTTCGCAAGGTAATCAGACAAGTGATTAATGATTTTGTATAGTCGGCATTATTAATTTCACTTGTATTATAGACTTTTTGCTTTCAGCCCTGCCGCTTGCATGGAGCACGCTTAAAGTGTTAAACTTGTGATAAATGGTTTCTGGTTCTGGACCTGCACTCTCAAATACGATGCTCCATTATTCTTAGGAAAATTACTGTTACGAAAATGACGATGAGGATTCTCCTTCTTCGCCAAATTTCTTATAAAAACAACTTCAAAACCTTCCCTATCCAGAAACGTATCCCGACCATCTTATAACCGTGCATATTTTACTAAGTTAAACTTACTTTATGGAGTATTCATTCCAAAATAACAAAAGAACTTCCCTCTTTAATAACATAACTTTCTACGACTTCGTATTGCTTCAAAGTAGAATACAATTTTGATGAGGTGCAGTTCTCGTTTAAGACGATGACATGAAAGTCGGAGTTGCAGATAATAATATGCATCCGAAATGTTTCTTCTCTTTAGAACTGGATACAGTTAATTAAAGAAAAAGTTGGCAAGTTGGAAAGCAGCCAGTTTTTTTTACAGTCAATATTTTTTATTGCAAAACTATTCGTGTATTACTATTATTTTCTTTAATTTTTTTTCCATTCTTCTTTTTCTTGATGATTATTTTTCATAATTTTTTCGTCTTTTTTTTGAAATACCCTTTTTTGGTTGCTCTTCAATAATATACATTTGAAATCTCTTCCTCTATAGTCACATATTCAGTTTTTTTTTAGTCAACGTTCGTCTTTTATATAACTACCCTCCTCTTCACAACCTGCTCCTTACTTACTTGTAAAAAACTGTTACTTCTTGGAAATCATCAGGTAGGTAGTTCCTGAATTTGATATTTCAATCTTTCAGATTTTCCTTCATCAGACTTTTTCATCAAGCGGCTTTTTTTCAGTATTTGTCTACTGCAACAACCTGTGGTCGTTCTCCTTTGACGTCCTTCTTATTATCTATGATACGTTGTTTAATTATTACTTTCATAGAAACAACTTTATCAATAAACACTATTTTGTGTTTGTTAAGGGACTTTCTCATGAACATATTCTAACCTCTTGGGCACCCCTTCAACTATAGGCATTATGTGAGGAGTTTTATCTTTTTCCTATCTAGTAACAAATTCAGTTCTTTTCCTCTTTTTTAACTAGTTTTTCATTTACTAGATTTTTTTAACAACTTTCTTTTTACGTACGCATTTCTCTGCTAAATTCATTGTCCTTTCTATTTGCTGTGACATAGATCTTCTCCTCTTACTCTCCGAAACAAAAACAAACAACATTTGTTTTTGTTTCGGAAAAACAAACAACATTTGTTTTTGTTTCGGATTGTTTAAATTAGTTTTCTTCTTTGTCGTCATGTTTTTCTATTAATTTCTGTCATGTTCCGTTCAACTTTTTGTTATTTTTTTTATAGATAAAATTTGAACATTTTATGAGTTTTCATTCTTCTGAGGTAATTTTGACACAAAACTAAACTTTTTCAACGTGTAAAACGTTATAAAGTATATAGATTTGCACTGAGAAAATTCTGGCCTACGACTGCCTTTATAATGATTAATGGTTCCTAATTTTTAAAGTTTTATATACGGCTTTGTTCCGAAATAGAACTCTTACAACACGATATAACAAACGATTTATATTAAAAGAATTTTGATCCAAAACAGATTTTTTTCTAAAATATTTGGAAGTTTTTACACGATTTGGTCTTAAAATTAGAAATATTTTTAAGTTTGCGCTCATTACTACCTAATTTTACATAATCTTTTCTATAATTTCTGCCTTTTCCATATTTCTTCTCTCGGCCCATTTTGGTCGATTTCCATTTAAAATTTACATTTTTTTTTGTTCTTTCATTGTTCATAATTTTCTATTGTCATTCTTTCTAACGCTTAGGAGAAAAATTTTACCCAAAACTGTGTTTTTTAAATGAATGATTCCTGATTATTCAAGTTTATTATTTGCGCGAAATAAAAGTTTTCCAACGAGTCAAAAATCAGTTTTTGAGGCAAATTTGGTTTAAAAAAAAAATGTTTTTTCGAATTGGCAGACGATCAAAGGTTTAGGGGATTTTGGATCAATATTGAAAATGTTTCAAACTTCCGCTTTTTACCTCCTCTGAACTTACTTTCAACTTTCATTTTGTGTTTTTTTTAATTATTTTTTTTCCTATTGTTCTTGTTTTTTGGGATTGCTGGACGATCGAAGGTCTAGACAATTTTGGTCCAATTTTAGAAATATTTTAAACTTGCTTCTCCTTATCTGATTTTTTTTCAGTTTAAGTTTCTTTCACTTTAACTTTTGTATTCTCAACATGAACTTCTCTAGTTTTTTTATTTCTTTTTTTTTCTTATTTTTCTTTTATTCTTCATAATTCTCTACTCTAATTATTTGTCATTCTTTGTTAAATTTTTTGTTTCATATTTTTTATGGATCTAAATTGACTTATTTTTACTCTTTCGAGTTAATTTTGACTCAATATCGGACCTTTCCCACGAATGAACCCTTGCTTTGTAAGTTGATTGCTATTGGGAAAAATTTTAACCAAAACCGTGTTTTTAAATTACTAGTTTAAAATTTCTTATTTTTCAAGTTGTTTAAGTGTTTTTTCACCGAAATAAACCTTTTCCAACCAGTCAAAAATCAATTTTTATTGAGACAAATTGAGTTTGAAAACAAAAAACTTTTTTTTTATTGGTAGACGATTGAAGGTTTAGACGATTTTGGCCCAACATTAGAAATATTTTAAACTTGTGCTTCTTACCTCTTCTAAAGGTATTTTCTTATGATTTTCAGATTTTTCCACTTTTCAGTCGCTCTAAATTGCATTGTTTTCATTCTTTCGAGATAATTTTGGTTCATGATTGAACCTTTCCAACAAGTTAACACTAGTAATGTAAATTGATTTCCATAGGGAAATTTTTGAGCAAAACTGTGTTTTGGTAAATTGGCAGACGATCATAGGTTTAGACGATTTTGAACCAACATTAAAAATATTTCAAACTTGTGCTTCTTACCTCCTCTAAACTTATTTTTTTACGATTTTCAGATTTTTTCACTTTTCTTAAACTTTCGTAGTTTTCAACTTTTCTTTTGTAGTTTTTTTTATTTATTTCTTTTCAAATTGTTCTTTTTTTGGAATTGTTAGACGATCGAACCTTTAGACAATTTTGGTCCCACATTAGAAATATTTTAAACTGGTGCTTCTTACCTTATCTGACCTTTCTTTTGCTTTTCACATTTTTCCACTTTCTCTTTTGTATTTCTCAACAAATGCGTGAGTAGTGTTTTTATTTATTTTTTTTCTAATTGTTCTTTGATTCTTTATAATTATCTATTCTACTTAGAGTCACGCTTTGTTAAATTTTTTGTTTTATATGTTTGATAGATCTAAATTGCATTATTTTTATTCTTTCGATGTAATTTTAACTCAATATTGGACCTTTCCCAGGAATAAACACTTGTATTGTAAGTTGATTGCTATTGGGAAAAATTTTAACTAAAACCGTGTTTTTAAAATAGTAATTTAAAATTTCTTATATTTCAATTTGTTTTAAGTGGTTTTGGTCCGAAATAAACCTTTTCCAACCAGTCAAAAATCAATTTTTATGGACAAATTGAGTTTGAAAACAAAAACTTTTTTTTAATTGGTAGGCGATTGAAGGTTCAGACGATTTTGGTCCAACATTAGAAATATTTAAAAATTGTGCTTCTTACCTCCTCTGAAGTTACTCTTTTATGATTTCCTTATGAAAATCCATTTATAAGATTCCCTATGACGTAGATTAACAAAATAATTAAAAAATTGCAGAGAAATCACCAATATAGCATAGAGAATATATTGGTAAGGAGAGCAACATTAAACAGAGTCTAAGGTCCAACATACTAATTAATATCCTGACAGTTTTCCGAAAAAGATAATTTTTGCTACTTTTATATAATTATTTACCTGGATTTCAAAGTTTTTCATTTTCAGTCTCTTTTCAGTTTTAAGATAATAAAACATGACAGATGATAAGACCATGGATAAAGGCCACTAAACAGTTTTTCATTCCATAAAATTATATTCCTGCTAAAATTAGCAAGACATCGATCTAGTGGGTCTAAGAAAGTCTAAGCCTGCAACTCACTATTAGCCAAGCTATTAGCTTTTGAGGCGAGAAGTTTTATTAGAGCCTTGCCAAGGTTTATTAGAGCCGGAAGTTTGAATTTCATTCAAATTATTTGACCACTGAGTATCTATGACTTATATTTTTATCACTGTAACATTTGACCAAGGATTACTTGATCAAGTTCGTGATCGGGATTTAAAATATCTACCCTAAAACTTCCACGATTGTAGAATGGCTGCCATGTAGAAATCATGACAAACTTAAGCCATGGAGGAAAATCTATTAGCATACTACCAATCTTGTTAATAAAAGTTCCATGGCTACTCTGCACATAGTTTCACATGACAGAAATGAGTTATTATCTAAAATTTGGCACTTATCACCTAAAGGGGTTGCAACTTTCTGTTAGTTCGCCCTGTACATTTTTACTTTTAGTAGTGAAATTATTCTAAAATTAACCGCGATTTCCGTTCTCACTCTAATTTCTCTTTGTTTTCGCCAATGGCACAATAATTTTTATTATCCGACAAATTAAAGGAGATTAAAGAAAAAGCGACGAATCCAGGGAATCTATTTGAGCAGCGCGGCTTTGCGTGACCGGAATCATTCATCGATTTTCCCGTTAACGTGTTAAATCACAAAAGATATCACCGCACGACACTGGGCCTAATGGTGGATACAACTTCGCTACCGAATAAATAAATAGATTAATGAGGCCATTAGGGAGCCTCCGGGTTATCATTTTGCCAGACTTGCCGGTTGACGTTTTAATATGAAGATAAACAGAGATTATTTCTACCCTTATTTTTTTCGGGAAATATTCGGGATATGTTTGTCCAGCTGGATAACTTCCTTCTTTGTGTTTGTTTGAAAAGAGTTCTACAGGCTGATACTCTAATAAATTGGGATATATGAGACTCCTAAATGACCCCAAATCAAACAGCAATAGTTGACATACTTTTTTTTTAATTTTCGTGCAACGGAGAGGGACGAAAAATTTTTTTTTATTGAAAAGCAAAATATAAAATTTTACCTCTTTTACCTGTTATTAGGTGCGTGTTTATTTGGCAGCTTCTCAATTATCGGTTGATGGAAAGAGCGAAAAATCAAAGAGAACCTTTTTTTCGGGGCCAGTCATAATTAACACTGCCATTTTGGCCCGCGCCAACAACAACTTCGATGTCGAGTTTTGAGCGATAACTCGATAACAATTTAATCAGCCGCGTCCCCATTGTTTGTTGGCAGGTTTTATTTTGAAATGTTTGAGGCTATCGAAGTGCCTAGTTATGGCATTGTGGGTGGTAAAACGGCATTGCAAAAAAATGCAATTTACCGCCTGATTATCACTAATTGTTTTACCTTAGCGAATTAAAATTAAATAAATCCCAAAGTGAAATAAAAAGCCCAAAGAAAGGATTTTAAAACAAACTTCTAAAGTAAATTATTTCGCTTGATTCACGGCATTAAAGCCCCCAAAATATTTAAAATGCAAATACAAATCACTGAAGTTTAGAAAATAAGGAGTAAAAGTAATAAGGAATTTGTAAAATAAGAATAATTACAGACATAAATTAAAAATGGGATATATATTGGTTTATATTACAAAAGACTATTGAGGCAATAACCGGAAGTAAAAACAATGTCGAAGACTCAAAAAGGGAAACAAGAAGGAACGTCATAACAATATAAGCCAATAATTGAATGGAAAATGTGTTAAATACCTGAAAATAATGAAAAAAAAACGCAATAGTAAGTATCATTCAAAAACTCTGTACGTAAAAAATTATATAATGTTACAATAAACCGGAAAAATTTACGTATTATTGTTTTCTTAAAAATATTTTTTGGTAGATTTTCCATTCCATCGAAGTATATACAAGGTGTTTATTCTAACCACGTATCCTACTACCGAAAATAATCCTAGCTTTGCTATATATATGTATGACGTCAAAAAATGCTAGTGTTGCAGATATATAGGATACTGAATTTCAATAAAATAAAAATTTACGAGATTATACATTTCTTCAAACGTCCCATCAACTAAAGGTAGCAAATCGATAACCTCTTTTACTATGGATACGACTTGTTTCAATTCGAGGTAATGGCCTTGAGGCTCTAACAATTTTCGCAGCATTAATTAAGTTATTGACTGTTTGCTTTGGCTACCTAGATGACATCACCGTGTTTGGAAACACTTTTAAAGTGCACTTGGAAACATCGAAAGAGGTATTCCACCCTTTGAGAGAAGCTTACTTAAAGGAAAACCTGAAGTGCCAGTTTGCGTGCACATCCTCATAAATGTTTTAGAGAAGCATTTCGCACCTCAAAAGGTAAGGAAACTCCATGGATATATGGGAATAGTGTCTTGGCATTAACGGTTTGTGCTAGATTTTTCAAAAAATCCCGCCTGTTTTAGTTAAGAAAAGAATTTGATGGGAATGGACAATAAAAAGTTAGCGTCATTCCACCGATTACACGGTGTCAGGGTTCAGGTTTCAGTAGGGCAGATCGTGATCCTTTGTTAGGTGCAGGTAAAGGACACCCAATAAAGGAGCACATCTCAAGAATCCATCCCCACATAATACAACCAGAGTCAGTGTGCAACAACTTACCTACCTTGTTGAAGAGAGGTGGTCAAAATAGTTGTCAGGTCTCATATAACCCTATATGGTCTTATGAGGTCCATGCAGCTTTGAGTAAAATGGTCTAGACCGGTAGACTTTATGTATATGACGCCATATATTGATGGCAAGTACTTAGGATACACTACAAAACATCCCCTTATAGAAAGGAAAGACCAAATGGAAGGCTCGGTTAACTGTTTTAAGTTTGCCTTCCTATTGTATGAGAGCGCCACTAGTACTCCATTTTCAAAGGTTACAGTTTTCTACAAAAAATACCAAAAAACTGGGTTAAGTTGAAGGTGACAATGACGGGACACTTAAAATTCACATCTTTCTCAACTGGGCAGTACTCAAATTTTGGCGATACTTTTGTTTAATTTCAATAATTTCGACTTGTTGCTTATTGAGTGTATCATTTAGTTCAAAAGAGTTAATTATTGCAAATATCTGGTTACTTGAGGATGGTAGAAATCTTACTCCAGGCGCTTTTCCTATTTTATGTATACCCCAAGGTAAGATTTGTCAAATTTATAAGAAATACTTATGTAAAATATACTTTTTCTACAAACGTCAAATAATGACGCATTTTACGTGATTAAAGAATCCGAAAAGCTCTTTAAAACGGATTTCTTAAAAGTTGATTTCCATTTTTTTTTGTTTTTGCAAATCCTTGAGCTGCAAAGTTACTAATAAAATAACGAATAATAGTTATTTTTAAAATGTAAGTTTTGGTTTCTCACGTTTGTCATTGACATTCTAAAAACATTCTAAGATTTATATTCATAAATTTGCTTTTCCTTAACAATTGATCCACACAACTCAAAAGTAAAGGGTATCAAGGAATCTCAAAAATAGCTTTTTTGGTCCTACGAGCTGACAATTTTTGTTAAGGAAATGAACAGAAAAAATCTTGAAACAGATGTGATAAAAGTTGCTTTCCATATTTTTCGCTTATATATCATGAAACTTTAAAAGTTACTGATAAAAGGAAAAGATAAATAGTTATTTTTCTAATAAAACTTTTAGTTGTTTGAGCCCCTCCTCGAAATATTTTGAAATTTGGATTTATCAATTTGTTTGCCTTTAGCAATTGATCCTGATAACACAAAAGTAACGAGTATCAACTGTTATTTAAAAATTAAATTTTTGATCTTTCGAGCACTTTCAAACAGGAAAAATGTAAAAAGCTGAAACCTAAAACAAATCTTATACAAGAATAATGATTCTTAACTGGTTGGCAAGTTAAAGTGGGTCCTTTAAACTTGCCATTTTTTCCACAAAAGTAGTTCAAATTCTGCTTGAAAATAATTGAAGCACTCCGACATTCATATTTATCAATGTGTTTCTTTTTTTTCAACTGATCTATAGATATATTATCAAGCAAATTATCAAAAAGAATTTGCATTTTTAGTCCTTTAAGCCGACAATTTGTGTCAAAAAAAAATCTAAAAACATTCTTTAAACTATCAGTTACAAATTTTTTTATAAAATGTTTACGTTAAATGTAGGTCAGAAAAATGTATTACTATTAAAAGAGTAGAAAAAAGTTATTACTAAAAAAAATATAACAAGAGTTATTGAAATTCTACAAACACTCGGAGAATTATATTTATCAATTTGTTTTTTCGTTGTAAATTGTTCCACATTGGGTCCTTCAAGCTGACAATTTTTGTAAGAAATAAAAAACAGACCTTCCAGTTGGTCAGAGCATCCGCCCGGCAAGTGGAAGGTTTGAGTTCGATTCGAAGCAGAAGTTTGACTTTTTCACTAGTATGAATAATTATGTCCGAAACGCCATTAAAAATATCAGTTTCAACAAACATCATATATAAACAACCAGAATGGATGGAGTGTCTCGCGGAATAAACGACTGCGAGCTGTTTAGTTAGTCTATTTATTAGGCGACGTTTCGACCCTACTCCAAGTCATTATCAGGCTAAAAACAATGCATCACATAAATATTGCCATTAACAACGAGGAAACGTCAAGGACACGGCAATTAAACTTTGACTATTTGATGTTAAATAAACATCTACAATTTAAATTCAAATTCCAAATTCAAAATTAATGAACTAAACTTCACACTACTAAAAATAAAAAATAAAAAACAACCGAATTCAATGACGCAAACTCTACACGTAATTTAGTAAAAACTATATCCCTGGTAATAAATTAAAGTAATTAGCTGGGAGCAGGTACTCACCTTCTAAATGACTTGTTGACATTCGCAAAAACATGGTGACAGGGAATTAGAACCTATTCATTAGTGGGGTATATGGGAAGGCTGAAGATGCTGTTCCACACTATACTACAACGCCAAGTGACTCAACACCAAGCAATAACATACGATCAAAAAGGCGAGACAATGACAGTGTTACACATGTACAAGACTGATAACCACTCAATAAAACTAGGGCCAATGCTGCAGTTGATCGACATTAATATACATATACTATCAAATACGAGCGTCTACTGAAAAACGGAATGGTACTAGGGCATCGTGGTCAGCCCGAAGCGAAATACCAAACAAAAAAACAATAACAATTAAACTATGTGATCGAAACGGAGCCTGTCGTTCTATATCTGAGGAATAGGATAACTATGTATTAGAAAACAGCAAAACAGCGAAAGAAACCAACATATTACCTCACTTTCTTAACGTCAATTTATCAATTAGCGGGATGTATAAATTAGATAAATTGGCAACATCACTCCTATGATTAACAGCTGTATCTTGATACATCTTTATGTGAATCATTTCACTGAGACATCTCTTATAGTAACCAGCCTCATGGTCGAGAATCTTAACGTCGTCAAAATTGAAATTGTGGGAAAGATCAAAATAGTGTGTGGCAAGGGATGATTTTTCACATTTATTAATGAATTTATCTAAATAATCATATTTATGTTGTGTCATACGAGTGCCTACACACTGTTTTATCTGACCTATTTGCCGCACTCACATGAGATACAATATATAACGTTGGACAATCTATGTACTGGAATGATGTCTTTGAGCCTGGAGAACAAGGAGGCTGTGGTTTTCAAATTATAGAACACCACTCTAAGGTCAAAGGAATCCAACAGCTTCTTTGTTTTATTCGATAATCCATGTATGTGAGGAAACTTATAATATTTTATTTCATTATAGCGTTGGATAATAGCACTAATCTCTGCCTGTTGACAAAATTGTGTATTATTTTATTAACAAAACTCCTAGGATAGTTGTTAAGACTTGACAATTGTTTTATTCTCGCTATGTTCTCCTTCCACTTTCCCTCAGAGCTTAAGTTATAGGCCCTAAGTAACAAATTGTTTATTACGGCAATTTTCTGTCGAGAAGGATGGTAGGAATTATAATTTAACAATATTCCCGAGCCACTTGATTTCATATACCAATCAGTCACCAGACATCCATCCTCTGACCTAGACACTTCCACGTCAAGAAAAGGTAGTGTTCCATTAGCTTCACATTCAATAGTGAATTGAATTTTATTATTAAAACCTAGTAAAAGTTCGTCAATTTTATCTTTCGGAGCGTAAAGGAACGTGTCATCAACATACACAAACATAAATGGCACACAAAAGGACAAAGAGTCCAACACCTTGGTAACTATATAATTCATTACAAAGCTTGCGATGATAGGGCTAGCTGGGTTTCCCATAGCAGTTCCATCAAGTTGGGCATATAATTTATTGTCAAAACAAAAATAACTGGTGTTAAAACAAAGTGAAATCATCTCAATTATGATGTCAAGTTGAAAACAAGTATAGCAAGATATGAATCTCCATTGTTCTTTAATAATTTTCAAAACCAACAGTTTGGGAATATTTGTAAAAAGGGATACCACATCCAACGAAATCAAAACATGGTCATTGGGTATTTTAAAGTCTCTCAAAGGGTTTGCAAACTTGAAGGAATTTTTAATGTTATGAGTGAAAGTAGAATTTCATGTAAAAGCCTAGCTAAATTACACATTGGTGAATTGATACACGAAACTACGGGTCTGAATTTAACACCATTCTTATGGGTCTTCCGTAGACCATACAATCTCAGAGGAACCGCGTTGTATCTTTTTAATGATTTTGACAATGTATCGTCAACCAAACCATTAACCCTAAGATGGTCAACAAACTTATTGACGGTATTTTGAAATTTGTTGGTTGGGTCTCTGTTTAGGATTGCATACGTGTCATGTTCAGACAGTAGGTCTCCCATAGCCACTTTATAGTCCTCCATATTGATAAGAACCGTCGAATTCCCCTTGTCAGACCTAAACACGAAAATGTTGGGATGCTCCTTTAGAAAAGCTTTAGTCTGTCTAACATCAGTCGGTATAGATTTATATCGCTTAAGATCATTAGAATTAGTGCCATATGAGTTACTGAAGTTGAGGACAGTACCCACCACCTTACTCCATAGCAAATTATTTGCATTCTCCGTCCCACCACCCCCAGCAATAAAAGATTCAACATCTTTGATAATGTCAAGGTATGGTAATTCGTTAGGAAAAAATGGTAAACAAACCCTATGCCCTAATCCAAGAACAGACTTTACATTATTGGGTATCATCTGACCAGTGAAGTAAAACAAGAATTTATCATTACTATTCACTACATAAAACGATCAATCCATTACTAAGCCATTAAAATTTCTACAGTTTGTTTCCCTAATCCTGTTAAATAACAGCTCAAAACTATATTTGTTAATATTCTTAAAATGATTAACGGCATGTGTTGGAAGCAACGAATGGAGCCTATGGAACAATCCACCATAATACTTTGCAACTTAATCTTCCATATGGTGATCCTAACCTCAATATTCAAGATGTTCTTCTTAAACCTTGATGTGATAATAACAAACTCTCTTGTAAATGGATGGCCATCCATTAGTGCAGCATAAGCGTACTTGAAGTTGTTTTGAATATGTTTCGGTGTAACATCATTTGAGCGGCAACGCAGCAAAAGTATTCGACGGTTCAATAAAGAAGCCAACTTATCTGAATTTCTCGCGATCGTCTTCAATGTCCTCCATACTTCCTACCCATGAATAGCCCTAACGTGTGCAAAGAAACTCCCAGGTGCAATCATAACGGATGAATGATATCGTCCCTCGTAACTATACAACCAGAATGGATGGAGTGTCTCGGGGAATAAGGGTCTGCGAGCTGTTTAGTCAGTCTATTTATTAGGCGACGTTTCGACCCTACTCAAGGTCATCATCAGGCTAAAAACAATGCATCACATAAATATTGCCATTAACAAAGAGGAATTGGAAATGGAAATTGGATTTAAATTGTAGATGTTTATATAACATCAAATAGTCAAAGATTAATTGCCGTGTCCTTGACGTTTCCTCGTTGTTAATGGCAATATTTATGTGATGCATTGTTTTTAGCCTGATAATGACCTGGAGTAGGGTCGAAACGTCGCCTAATAAATAGACTGACTAAACAGCTCGCAGTCCTTTATTCCCCGAGACACTCCATCCATTCTGGTTGTATAGTTACGAGGGACGATATCATTCATCCGTTATCATACATAAATAAAAATAAAAATTAGATTATATTGTTTCTTGATTCTACTAAAAATTATTGTTCATAATTCTACTAAAAAGATTCGTTGTTATTACAAAAGTTGTCACTTATGTGAGTAATCAGTGCGTGGCGTTTCGCCAGCCACACCGGAGGGCTTAATAAAACGAGCTACTTAATGTATGAAGAATCTCTTCGCCTGTCTGTGTGTCGGGAACAGGTTTGCGTGATTCGCCCAAATTGGGTTTCTTGCGTGTCTAATTTTATTTACGACCAGGCTCCAGTGAATTTTATCATATGGAGGTAACGGCAGAGCTGTTACGTAGTTAGCAGGACTTATTTATACCGTTTTATGGTGTCTTCGTATTATATAGCGTACCCAACAAAAATAAAGACAAAACGAATCGAAACAGTCCGTGACATTCAGAAACACATGCCTTTAAATAAAACTATTATGTTAGAGACTCCGAAAGAAAGGAAGTAACATAAAAATATATGATTCCACAAAGTTTTGAATTTACTAAGTAAAACTCAAGTAAACATGTCTAATTGTGGACGACTGTAGCTTTTTTACGACTGTTACCTACATTTTCAGCGACTTCCCCATCTATACCATCAAAACCAGGCTATTACCGTAGCAGTCGTAAAGTGAGCATCTTACAACTCGCCTTGAAACTAGTTTCCTAAGGACGACAGGAATATACGAAGAAAAAGGAATAAAAAGTTTTTTAGATTATATTATTTTTGGTGCAACATTCGGTAGGTATATGGCATGTCTGTAAGCGATGGAAAGCTTCACTTGAAAACAGTGAAAAACTAGCTTTGGAATTGCAGGAATTTTGCTATTTCCTAGAGTAAAGAGACCACGAACTTTAAACTGTGTCAAGTGAAAATTGGAAATGCTCGTGCTTGACCAAACCTGGATTCTGGATTCATATTGGCTGGCTGTTTCCATAAAGAAAATTTACCTTAAATCGACTGTCACCGTTTCGTGGATTTAGGTAATGGGTCTTTACTTCCCTCGCTTAAAGATAATGGGGAGATACGAGTCTTTCTTCCTGGGCGTTTCCCAGATTGTTGACGTATTAAAATCACGTAGCGGAAATGTGATTTCGCCAGATTTGTGAGAATGCCAAAAACAGAAAGCGATAAGGGTTTATAATGAATTAAAGAGCAACACGATTCGGTGCCACGTATCTACCTTTTCCATGTAAATGAAAGCCTTGTTTATTTAATTCTAAATTAAAATTTGCAAATACATTATTCGGTTACACTTATGTTTACTTTGAAAATGTCTGTACCCCATATCTGTTGGTTTTCCATTAAGTCTCTGTAGAAAGTCCATTAAAACTGTATTAAAATGATATACCGGTAAAAACAACGAAACTCCATAGTTGATTTCCACGTGCATTTAATTCCTACTTGTTTCATACGTAAAGGAGTAATTCACCCCCACGAGAGAATTTTTTTTTGAAGCACGATATTTTGCCTTGGCAAATTAATTCTCACTTCAGCAGGGGGCAAATTTCATCGAGCATAAAAAGTTGCACCACTCCAAACAGCGGAGAAGTAGGAAATTATTCCCCAATTTGGTTGTTCTACATAAAACGCCCTATATAAGAACTAAATAATTGCCTCCAGGGGCAGTTTAGGGTTTCCGTAAGACGTCTATTAACCGGCTGCAGTATTCTCAGCTGCGCTATTTTCACAAACCACAGGCACAGTAGCGTTCGACGATATGGGAAAGTCAAGGGAATAGAAGTCAACGGTGGGAATATGTGCCTGCTTGCTTTTCCTCCTGACTTCAGCTTTTATTCGGTAGAGATTGCTGCGAACTGCAAACGTTTTTGTCTTTGCCTTATAATGCAACAACAGATAATGTCTGTTATGTACTTCGAGCGTGAATTATGCAACAGGAAGGAGGCAACATTGAAAACGTCATCTATTCAGGGCGTGGCAATTGGAAAAGCTTGTGTTGTTTTAATGTTAAATTGCTGACTTATCGAAAGGCCAGATATAGGGATGGAACACAGAACAAATAGCGGAAGATTCCAGATATTGGCGATATAAAAATTAGTATTATAGTTATATGATCAAAAAATGTATGTGAAAGTTTGACCCTTTGATCAGATGAGGTTTTCTCCGTAGCTTATAGCATGTAGTAGCGCCTACTCTGTACAAATTTGGTATAAAAGTAAAAAAAAATAAAACAAAATTGATAACCCCGGTCCTGTTTCAATAAGAAATCTAGTCTCGTCCAGTGGTCAGTGCCAACTGTTGTGGTCTCGAGGGAGGACAAACAAATGTACTCATTACTCAAAGCAAGCATAAGATTTGTTCAAACTGAAAGTTCACAAGAGTTCAGAATTGCTTTAAATCTAAGCGCGGTTCGAATCGTCTCCTTCCAACATAATTCTAGAATCGATTTGAATATTGTTGGAACGCGTCAGTTCAGATTAGTTCATGTTAAACTTAAAATTAAATTAAATGTTGAAGACAGAAAAGTCTGAAGGTAAGTTCATTGTTAAAGTACTTATTGCGATAAATCCAATAGATTCAAATCTCGAAGGTAAGAATATTTCATGCAGGAGTTGTAAGTGTTGGAAAAGACAATATTTTCAGTTGGCTGCTATGAAAAATATAGGAAAAATTGGGTGCTCTAGAAGTCGTTATTATGAACTAATTAGGAGAAGTCATTAGTTGGAAGGAGTAAGGGAGCAACTATAAATTTATGTCAATAATGACAAAAAACCGAACCAGGAAAATGTGTGAAATTTTAACTCGGCATTATTGCTGGAGAGTGCAACAACTGATAGAACAATAATAGAGACTGATGTGAGTTTGATAGGCTAAAGACGTAACGCTGCTGGCAAAATCTCAAGAAAATGTGGATATCAAAATAAAAAAAAGCAAAGAAATATAAGTAAAATGTCTACTTTAAAAATAAAGAATTCTGGTATTAGAAAAAAATTAGAGAAAAGAAAAAGACCATTACAATATGAAATTCAATATAGAATCTGAACGATTAGAAATGGAAAACTTCGAGAAATGAAAATAAGAAATGGTTTATGGGAGGAAGAAATATATTCCAAAGAAATGCACTAGTAACAGGATAGTTTCAAAAGTTGAACAAGAGAAGGTATATATTTTTGTTATTTTCTTGATAATAATTTATTTTGTTGTCAATTTAATAACACTAAAGAAGGAGAAGGAGATGCTGGAAAGCGAAAACACGTTTTATAAAACCAAGGTGAGTTCGTTTTTTCTTTTGTTTTTGTGTAGGCTTGAAGCACCAATAAGGTTTGAAGTAGGTAATATACAGAAAATCAAGTAATATAACAAATTGCAATTCAATACTTAAATACATGTAGTAAAACAATGACGACAAAAATTGTTAAAAACGCATAGTACATGAAGACACAGTATGCGTCACAGGCACAGACACAGTACAGAATATGCATTTTCTTCTGTCAAATAATTGAATTTTTGTTCGAAAGCAATTATTTTCAATTTGATGCAGAATTTTATAAACAGCTGGACGGTTCAGCTAGGGGCAGCCCTGCTAGCCCAGTACTGACTAACCTAGTAATGGACGATTTGATCAGTCAGACACTTAATAAGTTACCGTTTAAGTTGCCCTTCATAAAGCTGAATGTTGATGACACGTTGTTGTTTGGCCCCAAGACCGAGCACTGCAGAGACTTGAAATATTCAATCAGTACCACGTTAAGCTGAAACTTACCATATAACTGGAGGAGAACAACCTTTTCCTCTCTTGATACTTCAATTTCCCGTCAAGCTGATGGTACTTTGCTGACTAATTGGTACCTGAAACCTACAACTTTGGGTAGAGTGGTTCACTTTCTTCCTAACCACCCTACTTCTCAAAGTGGCAATTATAAAAAGCTTAATTTACAGATCAATTATGTTGAGCTCGCCTGACTACCACAGCGCTAACTTATCAGTCATAAGAAATATTCTTAGAAAAAATAATTAGCACCGAGCTGTGGTCAGACCCTTCTAACAAATTACATATAAAAGGACAAAAATAAAGGAACTGCAGCGAGGACTACTGATCTGAAACACACATTAAAATGGGCCGAGATCTGGGTCATTCTTAGTCCCTAATTGAAATTTAAAAAAACTCTGGCATTTCCATGAAAGTCCTTGTAATTTCCCAGTTATTCCAAGAAAAATCAATAATTGAAGACGTAAGTGGATAAAGGTGTTGGGTCGCATTTTCTGGAAAATCAGTTTTATTTGAATAACGAGTATCTTCAATCGTCAACGTTCAATAGGCAATTCCTATTTAAAATTTGCTGTTTAAATAAAATGACCTGTTAAGGTAGTATGTAGTACGAACTATAACATTTTATTGTGGATAAAGGAGTCGAATCGTTTTTTCAGACCTTTTTATCTATCTTTATGAATTTCCAGATATAAGTCAGTTGATTCTATGGTCAAATTCTTGTGCTGGGCAGAACAAGAACCTTAGACTTATTTGCCTTTATCTCTCTCTTCTTCTCCCTCTCTCTTTCTCTCTCTCTTTTTTTTCCACGTTGTCATACATAGACACACACATTTTAATCATCAATGAAGGTTTGTTCAATTCAACTTTTATGGAAAAATGTTTCTTCAAAATACTTTGAAGAGCTCCCAGGAAAACTAAAACAGGCATTATAATTTTGCGACATAACACCTTTCTTTAATTATTTCTTATTTTCAGCTTGACGAGCACAAATTGAAGAAATACCACCTGGCCGCCAAAGACAAGGAAAACATCGGAAGCCCCAATCGGTCCCTTATAGAAAGCCCAAACAGGACCTCGCCCTTTAGGGGCTTACCTTTCAGAGAGAGGAAAAATTTTCTTAAATATCATATAATTTATTTCATAAATTCATATTATAGCCTATTTTTTACAATATTCGAAATTGCACTGCATCTACATTCCGACTTTCACCTTCAAAGTTTGAATTATTCACATAATTCAAGTTTCAGTATAGAATATGAACGATTACAAATGGAAATTTCGAGAAATGAAAAGAAGAAATGATTTATTGGAGAAAGAAATAATATTCCAAAGAAATACCTTGATAAGAGAATGGTTTTGAAAAGTTGAAAACCAGAAGGTACATGTTTTTGTTATTTTCTTGTTCATATTTTGAAAAAATAAATATAATTTACTTTTGTAGATTTCTCGCTGAAGATTACAAGGCGTATTCAGTGAAGACAATTTGGAACCGTAATGCCAAAATGTTGCAAGAAAAATATTTCAATGATTACCAAAAACGGATCAACCCATTCTCCGACATTGAATTTGACAGTTTCCGAAAAGCTAGAAATGCTAAACGTAAGCAACTGGTGTTTGTAAAGTTTATGTCATCTCGATCTTTTAGTCTTAAGTTTTTTTTTAAGAGTTTATACGCTTTTTTAATATTTAATTTAATTTTAATAGATCCCACGCGGGCCCGCTTTTTAAATTAATTTCTACCCCTAACATAAAGAGTAACTAAACCTAACATAAACTGAACTAAACTAACCAGGAAACCTAGAACTGGACTAAGCTGGACTAACCGAAAGTTAACCTGGTCTAAAAATTTTAAAAAAGCCAACCCTCAGGCGCCTGCTTTTTATATTATTATCTACCCCTAACATAATGAATAGAACTGAACTAACCTGAGCTGGCCTAACCTAACCGTAAAAAGTCTAACTGAAACCTAGAACTTGATCAACCTGAACTGATCCGGCAGCAACTAATAAAATGCAAAATTTTTAAGTGAAATAAAAATTTTAATTTACGATACGTTTAAAACTTAAGTTATATCTAAGAATCGAAAAAACCGTGAATTTTATAAATGTAATGTGTGTTGTGGATACAAAAGAAGATTGAGGCTTCCAAGTATGAGTAATGTATTTCCATACCTTCATTACAAAACTCCACCATCCAAGATTTTTTTTACTTAAATCGGCTAATCTTAACAAAAGCTTTCTAATTATATCAGAATTAAGGCAACAATCGTAATGACATTTTCTTTACAATCACCCCAAAGACTTCCTGAAAAATGCAAAGTTAGTGTATAGCAGTATTAATGATTATGATCGTATGATCAATGCTTGTGATGAAGACGTGTCAGAAGGACTTCTGAAGAAGATTTTCCACGTTGCATCGCTCGAATTAGCCTGGAGAGGCAATAAAGCAGCCAATTGCAAGGTTAGTTACTTTCAGGTGAAGCACAATAACGATGGAAGTTTATCTGGATGAATTCAGTATATCTCTATAATTTCCCAGACGTGCCAAGGAGGAGATAATAGTTGTGCAGAGGGGCAATGTGGCTTATACTGAACCGAAACCAGCGTGAAAATTATCTTGTGAGATTACATCAGAAATTAATGGAGAAACGAGGTTCACACATATCTACCAACAGATTTTTTCTTACCCCTAATTGAAATACACCAGTGTGTATCACCTTGGTTCATGTATCATCGTGGTTCAAAAACAGACCTGTTGGAAATATTACTGTTTCAACTTGGAACAGAAAGTCAGACAAAAATTTGGCTCGAACACCAAAAAGGAAAAGATTACAAACCATTCCAGCCGTGAAACCATAATTTCTCACATGGCCAAGGTAGGCATTAACGAAGAGAAGTTAATTAAAATCAGTGGTCACAGCAACAGTTCTTTAATAAAACCCTATCTTCAGCCAAATGATGAGTATCACTAAAACATTATTGAGAGAGTTAGGGGAGCAGCAGAACAATCGTTCAGTGTCAACGAATAGCCGGAGTTTTGAAAACTGTTCGCTTAGTAACTGTGTTTTCAACTAAATATTATGTTATGTTGTTTGAAATAAATATTTATTAAGATATTTTAATTTAGAGCCTGCATGAGTTAAAGCATAAAGAGTCGGGCAGTATGGCCAGGATATGAAATTTATAGACTATATCATAATCCAGGAATTTGTCCATCAGCCGAATTTAACTCGACCACGTATTTTTTTTTTTTTGATAAGTTTTGTATTTCCTTAAGCATCAAAAGCCAGCAAACAAAATCCCTCGCTCTTAAAGCGCTGGGACTTTTTTATCTTTGCTGCAATAATGATATTATACCTACAAACAAAATTTATCCAATAACATATGAGGTCTTGTTATATTATATATTAAAAAAAATGCTCGAAAATGTATCTACTGCGTGAAAGAACAGTATTATAATTGGACTGACTTCTAGTCAGCTGAAGATCAATGAAGATTTCTCCTAACATATCTCTTGAAGACATGGCTCGTGCACAGATCCTGGATATCCAACGAAGACGTCTGTAATTTGTATCGCTTGATCACAGAAACCCTGCATCTGCAAAAAAAATAAAAACTTATTTACTTGTCAAGCCCAGAAAGTAACTCTTAACGAATGGATATCGAACTCACGACCCCATGATCCAAATGCCAGTTCTCTGCCACAGCTCTGCTGACCCGAGCGTTTTGAGGGAATTTCTTGCGAATTGTGTTCACTATTTTCCCCACGATCATGAACGGCACACAAGAAAAAAAAGTTTAAACTGAATACCAAACTCGCGACTTTATGAACAAAATGCCAGTGCTCTGGCACAGGCCTATGGAAATGAGTGTGTCAGGAACTTTTCTTGCGAGTTGTCTACACTATTTTTCCTTCGGCCATAAGCCACATACAGAAAAAATTAAAATAAAAAAAATGATAAGAACTGGATATCGAACTCGCGACCCCATGAAAGAAATGCCAGTGGCCAGCTTCAAGTTTACTGGTCCGAGTGAGCTAAGAGACGTTCTTGTGAGTTGAGTAAACTATTTTTCCCTCGACCATAGGCCATAAACAATAAAACAGAAAAACATTTTGGAACTACACCATTTTCACATGTAGTTTAGAAAGTATCATTTGAAATTTAGAAACATCACACGTCTTTTAAAAACCATTGAGACTTGTTCTATAATATACTATTTCCCTCAACCATAGGCCATAAACAATAAAAAAAAAAAAATTGGAACCAGGTATCGAACCCGCGGCTCTTTGAACGAAATGCCAGTGCTCTGTCAGAGGTGTACTGACCCGAGTGTATTAAAAAACTTTCTTGCTAATTGTGTACAGTATTTTTTCCACGACCCTAATCCACATACAAAAAAATAAAAATGATATAAATTGAAGAATGTAGGGTATCGAACTCTCGATTCCATGCAGGAAAGGCCTGTACTCTGCATCAAATCTAATGACATGAGTGTGTTAAGAGGCTTTCCTGCGAGTTATGTTCACTATTTTTTAAACGTCCATAAGCCAAAAAAAAACTTTCAAGAACTGGGTATCGAACTCACTACCTCTCGATGCAAATGCCAGTGCTCTGCCACAGCTCTGCCAAACCGAGTGTGTTATAGACGTTTTGCAAGTTGTGTTCACTAATGTTCCTACGACCATAAGCTCCATCCAAGAAAACTAAAAAAAATTCACTTGATTTCAAACTCGCGACCCCAAATACGAGATGCCAGTGCTCTGCCACAGGTTTACTGATCTGAGTGTTTTAAGGAACTTTTTTTGCTAGAAGTGTTTACTATTTTTTACACGACAATAAGCCATACACAAAGAAGTAGAAAAAAAGTAACTTGTGGAAACTGGGTAACGAACTCGCGACTCCATGAACGACATGCCACGGCTCTGCCCAGGTCTCTCTTGACATGAGTATATTGAGAGACTTTCTTGTGAGTTGGGTACACTATTTTTCCCACAACCATAAGCCGCCCTTAAAAAAAATAAAAACTAAAAAAATTGTAGGTACTGGCTATCGAAATTAGCGACCCAATGAACGAAATGTCAGTGCTCTGACACGAATGTGTTAAAAGACTTTCTTGCAAACGTGTAAGCCAGACAGAAAAAAGTAAAAAAAAAACAAAAACTACATACAAAAAAAAATTAAATAAAAAATTGGTAGAAATTGGGTATGGAACTCGCTACTCCATAAACAAAATGTCATATTGATCACCTTCATAATATTCAATTGAGTGACTTTGACAGTTCATTAAGTATCGTTTTCTGAATAAAATAACTAATATTTGCTGCTTTTATTACATTACATTTTATTAATGTCTGGGGTTTATTCCTTCTTTACTAAATAATACAGATATGATTTTGTTTATTTATTATGCCTCATAAACGTTTTAACTCTGCCAGGGAAGTCCACCATACAATTGTTTTTGCTAACGCACTAAAAAGCTAATTTCTTTCAATATACGCCTTTACCTCATTATTTGGCCCAGAAAGTTATAGAATAGTAGAAAAATATATGTTCAAAATTGCCAAATAGTTGGGGGCACAGTTTAAAACATTTTTAAGTGTGGGCCAAAATCACCTACAAACTTTCAAAAAGTTGCTAAAAAGAAGTCCCTACTCGGACCATAATTCTCTTAATAATCATCGATTTTTGCTTCAGTGTAAAACTTCTATTTCGGGTCAAAACTCTAAAATATTACTAATCAATAATCGTTAAAAACACATTTTTGTGCCCAAATGGTTTCAATGGAAATGAATCTAAACAACAAGGACAAACAAGAAAAAGTCCAATTTAGATCGATACAAAAAATGAAAGAACAAAAAATTCAATAAAACATAGCAAAGGATAAGAATAGAAAAACATGAACAATGAAAGAACCGAACAATATAAACTATAAAAGCATCGGGTTTAGAAAAGTAAAAAAATTAACAAAAAAAGTTTAAAAAAGGTATACCTTTATTAGAGTTCAATATTATTATTTCAAAATTAAAATGTTCAAATTTTGAGCCAAAATCATCTAAAACTTCGAAAGTCGAACTAAAGCTTTCACAATAAAAAATGATTATTGACTCATTGGAAAAGTTCTAATAACTAACATACCAGAGAAAAACAAGAAGTTGATCCTCAGCATTAATTTTGACCCGAATGGTACTTATAATATTTACTTGTCTCGAAACTTGCTGTCAATGATTCAATGATATTGAATTTCGAGACAATCGATTTCGATTATCTCGAAAATGGTCCAAATAACTGTATTGAAGCATGTACAGGGTGGCCATCGAGAGATGATCCATTACCTTATCTCGAAAACTGTAATTGCTATGGGAAAAATTCAAATACAAAAGTTTCATAATTTAGTAAATAGTTTTTAATTATTTAGTTTTTGTATATACAGGTTGTCTCAATTTTGCGCATTCACTACCAACTTTCTTATTTTAAATTAGACATGACCTTTTTTCTTTCATTAGTCGGCTCTATGTTGGATTCTAAGACTTTTCTATAGTTATCTACTCTTATAGTTTTTGAGATATTTTAAGTTAAATTTTTTTTTATAAAAATTTACAATTGAAACAAGGGCTAGTATTTGCTTTTAGATGCAACAAAAAAACTTTGATTTTTAACTGGTATGTAAACGGTATTCTATAAATATATATATTTTGCTCACCTTGCTTTATCAATATACAGGGTGATATGACCAAATATTTCGATTTTTGAGGCGCAAAATGTCAATTTTTTTAAATGGAACGTCCTACATATTACCTCTAATACTGAATAACATATATTTCCTCTACATTTTTTTATATTTATGACCTATACGAAAAATCAACCGTTTTTGAGTTTTTGATACATATTTATAGTGGCGAACATTTTATTAATTCGACCTAACTTTAAATTTAGAGCTGCAATATACATTTACTTATTGACACATTATACTTATTATAGATGTCGACGAAAACACCAACTAGGCCGCGATACAACCAGGAGTGACAATTTAAAACAGTTACTTCTTTATAAATATTAATTAAGATTGAATTAACGTGGAATAATATCGGTAAGTATAATATTATAGTTTTATGCCACGAAAAATGATTATAATTTAACGCTAAATCACTTAATTTTACAACTAAATTATATTTTCAACATACCCTCCGCAATTGGCTATACAAGTAGTGTATATTAATTCTAATCTATTGATAGAATTGCGAATAAAATTTGATTGGTTTAGACGAATTATTTCATCGCTAATTCTCTGCTTTAGAGTTTCGACATCACTTACTTTATTTTTATAAACAACATTTTTTAGATGTCCCCACAAAAAAAATCTAAAGGTGTCAAGTCGGGACTTCTAGGCGGCCAGTCAATAAAACCATATCTTGCAAAGAAGATTGGCTTGCAAATATTCAGTTACTTCTCTCGATGTATGATACGGGGCACTATCTTGTTGATACACAATATTATTTTTAAGGTCTTCGGGTAATGCGTTTATGAGAGGAGCAATTTCATTACGCAACAAGTTTAAGAACCTTTGGCCATTTAAGTTTTCGTTATAAAACACCGGTCCAATAATTCTGTCTATTATTACACTGAAATGTCCTTGTTTCTTAATGGGTTTCACATTATGCTGCATTGCGACCAGTAGTGGGTATTTTTTCTATTAAAAATTCCATTTGTACCAAATTTTGCCTCATCGGTAAACACGATATTGGGAAACAAATTTTCTTGAAAATGTACATCCATAATTCTCATACAATATATTTCTCTGTTTACAAAGTCATTTTGAGTCTGTTCCTGAACAGGTAAAAATTTGTATGGATGGAATCGGTTCATTTTAAGCACTTTCTGAATATTGGTTCAGGAAATTTGCAAATATCTGGCAGCATCCCTTTGTGAGTTTTCTTCATTTTCTTGAAAGTAGAGCAACCATCCAGTTTCACGTCTTCTGTGAGAACGGTTGGTTGTCGATTTTTATTTTGCAGCGTACCTAGTTGTAAGTCTTTGCAAATTCTACTGAAAATTGACCTTGTCGGAACTCTTTTGTTAGAATACAACAGGTGGTATTCTTTTAATGCCAGTTCGGGGCTTTTATTGTTTCTAATATAGCACTCGTAAAGTCTTAGCCGCTCTTCCGTTGAATATACCATGACTAGGTAAGTTTAGATATATAAATAACAAAAAAAATACGTAAGCGTACTTATAAATAGAAACTGCCAATAAAAACAAAAAATAACAACGAACTGGAACAATAACGACATGAACAATAATATCAAAAACGATAAACAATAGTTTTTCGACAAGAAATTCACAGAAGAATACTATTAGTATTAAACACACTTTCAAGGTTTTAAAAATAACAAATTGATGATATGATGACAATTGATAAACTGTCAAAATATCGAGCCACTTCTCTGTTGTTTTAAATGGCCGCTCAATGATAATCATGGCCTACTTGGTGTTTCCCGCAAATGCGTATATGTCAATAAAAGGTGCTGCTTCCTTGGACGTTAGGGCGCATTAATAAAATTTTCGCCGCCACAAATAATTATCGAAAACTCAAAAACGGTTGATAATTCGTATAGGTCATTAATATGAAAAAATTTAGAGAAAATATATGTTATTCACAATTAGAGGACTATGTAGGACGTTCCATTTAAAAAAATTGACTTTTTGTGCCTCAAAAATCGAAATATTTGGTCAAAGTTGTTGAACACCCTGTATATTGATAAAGCAAGGTGAGCAAAAATTATATATTTATAGAACATCGATTACATACCAGTTAAAAACGAAAATTTTTGGTTGCTTCTAAAAGCAAATATTAGCCCTTGTTTCAATTGTAAATTATTAAGAAAAAAAAATAATTAAAATATCTCAAAAACTATGATAGATATTATATATATATATATAGATAAATACAAAAAAGTCTTAGACCTAGATATAGATTCCACTAATGAAAGAAGAAATGTCATGTCCAATTTAAAATAAGAAAGTTGGTAGTGAATGCGCAAAATTGGGACAGCCTGTATATACAAAAAAAATTAAAAACTATTTACTAAACTATGAAACTTTTGTATTTGAATTTTTCTCACAGCACTTACATTTTTCGAGATAAGGTAATGGATCATCTCTCGATGGCCACCCTGTACAATTAACTCCAGATAGCTTTTGTTGTTTTGTTTTATTTCATATCATTTAATTCGTTCATTTCACATACCATTATCAAAATTTTTAGTAACAAAATAGTAAGGTTTGAGAGCACTCAGTATTAAAAATTCTCGTAAAGTCCCAAAACTTTAAGAACAATTCGGAATTAGATCCGAATTTGATTCACTTGTTCTTGGAACAGTGGTCTATAAATTATGAATTGCTTCCCACAAACTCACAAATTTAGAATAATTTTAACCTTTTGTTGGAACAAACTTATATTTCAGTTTTGATATGGCTCCTAAGTGCAGTTCCAAGGCACTTGGATTACAGTATTCGCAAGCCTATTCGTCAGCTCCGAAACGGCTTACCCAATAAAGCACGTACTATAATCAATTCCTTGCTCATTGAACACTTCACCTATATTGGCAGAAACGGTAAACTCAATAAGCAAAGCCACAAGCCCTTATAAAAATTCAGCTGAAAACCCGTACAATTTCCTAAACTAATTGATATGGACCGAGGCACCGATACCCTAGAGCTTACCCGGCATAAAAGGACCGAACTTTTTGTGTCGGAATTTCTACATTTCCTAAAGTTTACATTTAATTCGCTTTTATCGAAGCCGCCTAAGCAATAAGGTTTTTGCAGCCTCTCTCCATAAAAATAAATCGAATGAAGTTTTGGCTCATTCGCTTTGGGCCGGAAATTTACATTTTGTCATACAAATGAATCTTCCCACACCACGTTGTTCGATAACAAGAAATGTAGTACTAAAGTGAAAGCAGTGGATATTGATTTTTATGTGGAGGCACTTTTCTCATAGTGAAATAATTTTAAGGAAAAATTTGGAGACTTCAAAAAAGCCTAAATAAAAACATTTACCACAAAAAGGTACCTTTACCACTGACAATCGAAAAACGAATCTTTTCGGTCTTTTTACACGGTTTTAACTCGACATCACTAAAAGCTTTGCGGTGTTTCCATTTCAAGGCCCGTTAATTCGAAAAGTGCTCTGGATGAGGAAAAAAGCAAGACAAAAAAACGATTCCTTCTCAGATCCTTCAATTTCATATTCATAAACAGAAATTAACAGTGCGAATTAAATTTCCTTTGTTCGGCTTTAGACCGCAAAAGCTTTCTGTCGGCGAAGCAACAATAATTAAGATGACAAATGAGCCACCCCAGTTTCGTGAGGGCTTAAAACATGGAAAGTGTTTACTTCTTGATTGCCGAGCTTATATATTAATTACTTTTTTTATTAGTAGCAATACCACTTAACCCCCGTCTGTATTAAGGGCCTGTGGGAATATTCAAAGTTGAATGGAATATTTTGTAATAGTGAATGTTGTTTTCGAAAGTTGGCTTCGTGGCTCTTTAAAGTAAATGGGTTAACCGATAAGAACGTTGAAGTACAAACCATAAAAGTGTCGTCCTACACGCCTGCGGAATCGCTAATTCTTCCTGGAACCGCAATATAGCAGAAGGCCTAATTATCGGGTTCGCCGGAATCTGACGGCTCGCATGTAAACAGCTTCATTACCTAGCCCTAGCCGGAGGCGCAGTTTGTGCTCTAAAATGGTGCTATAAATTAGAGCTTTACTACCAAAAACTCAATGGAGTGCTTACTGCAGTTATTTATAACACATTTCAAATAAAGATCTCTAACCTCAGTTATTACTAAATCTGTAGTAAATAAATAACACTTATTTAATATACTAATATCAAAAACCTAGGGGCGTTTGAGTAAGTTGAGAAAGATGATGACATTTATGAGCTGACAAATCTCTACCCATGAATGGTCAGAAAGTCAAAAAAATTGGAAACTTTTGTACTATCATTGTCTATATATACCTAGTCAGACATTTCAAATGGCCTAATTTCTCCAATGCTTTTATTTAGCTAAAACTATGATAGATGTCGCTCGAAGTTTTAACCCCAGAATATTTCAAACATATCAGAAGTGAAGAAATTTTATTGCAGCCCCATCTACCTGCCTGTTGTGTCTGTGTGATAAGATAAGTAAACATGATTTGCCGTCCTCGACGCTGCTGTGGCGTATTTTCTTGATTTGTCTTGACGGAATCAGTATATGTGGATTAGTTTCTTTTCGACAGTACAGGGCCGTATTTTGACTTTCTGTTAACGTTTAAAGTCTACATGTACTGTATTATACTCCATGCACATGACACGTTTCTCCAAAGGAAACTGATGAAATGATAATTCGGGATTTAAAGAATTAAATTAATTTGGAATTTTTACAGTTTCCGTATGACCAGATACTAATTTTTTTCTGTTAATCAACTGAACAGAACACGTATACTGAATTTTTATTTTTAGCCCTATAAGCCCACTGCATTTTGTAATAGAGACGTCCTTTAGATATACATGCAGCTTCCAAATGCGAATATAAAAATACGTAAGCTGAATTGCCTCTGTGGTGGATGTCTAATGGACATGAATATCCAGGGCTGGACAATATATAATAGTTGTAACTAACCGATTTTATAAGTTTTTATACTTGAGAATTTAAATCAAAAATCTTGAATTTCTTACATCAGCTAGAAGTGATAGAATGTGCATATTCAATTAATTCAATTTGGCATGTAGATTGTACATTTATTTTATATATTTTAGTGAAATGTTGGGTTTAACTCCAGCCATTCAACTGATCGCTATTTTTGCTTACACTTCTTTAAGTATACTATTTATTATTATAATTATTATTATTTCAAGTTATATTTTATTTGTTTTTGGCGGCAGGATTTAAATAGCATCTATTAATTAGTGACATCTATTAGATTTTGTGCGAATGACGCGTTGACATTCCTTTGACATGCGACGACTGATAATAAAGACAGAAGAGTAACAAACTATGTGGATCATTTTTAACTAATTTTGGCACTAACTCCAACTTGAATTTTTCCAAAGGCTTCAAAATTGCACTTTTAAAACCTTTAACTCATTTTTTTAATCGATCAAGGCCTTAATTTTAACGTGACTTTTCGAAAAACATAAAATTTTTATTTTGAGTCATCTTCAAATTTCAGTCAGTTTTGTTCACTTTAATGTTTAAGTCAAGAAAAAAGTAGAAAATGAGGATTTTTTGATAGGAATCTACCACGGATTGGAAAAACCAGATACATAATTCTGATATTCTTTTAGTGGATTATAGGTATAAGGGTCTGTAAAAATGTAATTTGCCAAAACAACAATATATTTAGAAAAGTTTAATCAGTTTTGCCTGATTTGGTTATAAAATTGAATTTCTTCAAAAACATGTAAACTTTCATTTTTAGATGCTTTAAGTCATTTTTAACCAATTTTTGCCCTAATCTTCAACAGTTTTTACAAAAACTCTAAATTTGCATTTTTTGTAGTTACTGAACTGTTCTAATTCCATGGCCGAGGTTTTTTTTAATTTAAATTTCCATTATAATTTTCCATAAACTATATGTGAATGAAAACATTTTAACTTGTCCTGGGGTAACCCCCAGTAGACCAATCATTAATAAATTTCAACTGGTTCAACCGCAGACAAAAATTTTAAATGGAAATAGAAAAGAAGAAATCTATATCTTTCCTTGATTTAATGATTATTCGTTGCACAGACGGGTTTTTTAAAACCAATTGAAACATGAAACCTTCAGATTCAGCCTTTTTTGGTCAATTACCTACCTGTCTCTCCACATCTTAAAAAAATTCCTGAAAGTAAAAAATGTACCTGAACTAACTTGAACTAAAAACTCCAATTTGTTCAAACTAAGTAGTACACAATTTACAATTATTACCCACCACCTCGTATCAATGAAATTATAAATAAATATATACACACATTTCTAAACTAATTAAATTGTTTCTAACTGATTTTTGGCTCTAATTATCACTTTTTAGAAAAACACAAAACTTGCATTTTGAGACGTTTTCAGTCAAATTTCACTTATTTTGTACCAAAAATGTAACTATACCAAATACAACAAATTAGAAGATATGATTAATATCCATATTTATAGTCATAATTTGCATGAGCATGTGCTCAATCAAAAAAGTTTGAAGTAAATCCATATATTTCAAATGGAAACTAAATGTCAGAGTTGAGGCTTACTTGGAGTCGAATCATGACTACAAATATGGGCACAGATCAGATCAGACCTGATTTTTGTCATAAAATTGAATTTCTTCAAAAACATATGAAAACTTACATTTTTGGACGCTTTGAGTAATTTTTTACCAATTTTCGCTCTAATCTTAATCTATGTTTTTCAAAAACTCCGAATTTGCATTTTTTTTTGTAGTTTTATGTAGTTTCTGATTTTTGGCTCTAATTATTACCTGACTTTTTTGAAAAACACCAAACATGCATTTTGGGTGCCAAATTTTATCTATTTTGGAACAAAAATGTAACTTTACCATAAACAACAAATTAGAAGATTTGATTAGTTTTGCCTGATTTTGTCATATAAAAAAGAATTTCTTCAAAAACATGAAAACTTACATTTTTTGATACTTTTGAGTCATTTTTACCAATTTTCGCTCTGATCTTAACCTTCTTTTTTTTCAAAAACTCCAAATTTGCATCTTTTTGTAGTTTTAAGTTGTTTGTGATTTTTGGCCCTACCTAATTCTTACCTGACTTTTTCGAAAAACACCAAACATGCATTTTGGGACGTTTGTATTCAAACTTCACATATTTTGGACCTAAAATGTAACTACCAAAACAAAAACAACAAATTAGAAGATTTAATAAGTTTTGCCTGATTTTGTCATAAAATTGAATTTCTGCAGAAATATGAAAACTTGCATTTTTGGACGCTTTATGTGATGTTTAACCAATTTTCGCCATATCATTAATCTATTTTGTTTTCAAAAACTCTAAATTTGCATTTTTTTTTACTCTACAAAACATCAAATAATTTTGTTTACTTTGGTAGAAAATCAAACATTTTTTATCTGTTCAAAAAACATAAAATATTAATTACAGATTCTGATTCAATCAATTTAGCAATCAATATTGATGGTCTACTTTTATGTTGTATAAAGTCAATAAAAAAGTAGAAAATGAGGTTTTTTGAATATGAATTTGAAACACGGATTTGAAAAACCAGATGTTCTTTTAGTGGATTTTTTAACGGAGTGTCAACAGTTAAATATCCGAATTTCCTTTAATGGAATTTTTGTAGATTTTAATGTTTAAATGTTGATAGGAGATTTTCCAGCAAAGTCCTTATTTTCGATCTTGTTTTTGTCCCTTGTTTTTGAATTAAATATCCAACGTGTTACTATTCATGCCATAAATCTTCAATAGAAGATAACTTTAACCGAACTATGTCTTTTCTTGATTGCAATAATGTAGCAAAACGTACTGATTGCTCTTTTAGAGCAAGAACTCAACCTGAACATCATTAAAAGAAACGAAAATCATTGATTGAAAAAATTCCTAATTTTGCTAGCACAAGACTATGAGATACAGAATTTTTGTTTTTTTTTATGTGGTACTATATTCTAATTCAAAGATAGCATATCCCAATCAAAGTGTATAATTGATTTTAACCATTAATATAGCAGAACTAAAAAAAGGGAATGTCAAATTCCGTATTTTAATGGACGTCCAATGGATGTCTACTAAATGTTCAGGTTAGTTCAGGTTAGTTGGATTGGATGTACAATGATGTTAGTTGGATGTACATAATGGAAGTCCATTGGATCTTGGATCGGGCGATAAATTGGATGTACAATGGATATCGAGTGGTTGTCCAATGGATATTCAATGGATATCATTGAGGATATCCATGTCCACAACTGTATGTCCACTGAATATCCAGTTTATATCAATTTGCTATGTGGGAACTTTTTAATATAATTAAGATATCTTCTGCAAACCATTTTACTTAGCCTTTCGTAACACCTATGGTTACACTAAAAGACTTCAGTTGGCAATAGTTTCCGTAAATATAGAAATAATGCCTAATCTATCCTAATAAACCTAAATATCAAAATTTGAAACTTTTTATACATATGTAATACCAAAAATATTTTCGTGATTATTGTTAAAAAAAACATTAAAAAAATCTCATATTTTCACCTTATTACTTCACTTTTGAATTCGTTTTCTAATATTATGAATAGCTCGGCCGCGATGGTAAAATATTTTAATCTCGATTGTAATTAATGACTTTACACGCTGTTATGATGTTTTTTCACTGTTGGTAAAAAAAAGATGATATTAGGTCCCTGGATTAAGCCAAAAAAACTCATAATCTCAATAATTAAAAATGTAGAGGAGTTTAGGTAGATTGAGTTGTTTGTTTGAGGATTTATTTTTTCCATTGACGCTAATAAGATAAAATTATAAAAAAAAGAAAAATTGGATATATATTTCACGTTATTTCAAGGCAAATAAGTCATTTCTTTTTCGAATAACACTTATGGTAGATCTCTAAAGTAAGTACATCCCTGGTTCAACCATTTGAATAATGATATGTAGATACCATATTTACATATTTTCTAACTCTGGCTAAACATGGGATTTAGGATGTTTTAACGAACTACGGAAAAATCGATACGGCCAATGTGAGATTACAGATTCCTTCTCAAATTTTTCAAATCTGAACTGGCATACCTCTGTTTTAAGTACCGTCGCAGACACCAGATGTTGCATACGTATATGTTATACAATTTTATATACATATACATAGATATGTAATAGCGTTAGATTGTCTGACTAGATGTAAATAGACAATGGTACTATCTATAGGCTGTTAAAGAAGCTGTTCCTAGACATGTCAGCTGATTGAATCTCTAGAATTACATTGGTATAGTTCATCCAGAACAGTACCTTACCTTCTTCTCGTCATCTTGCCTTATGTTGAAACCACATCACTATTACTTCAGACACTGAGTAGAATGTAATTATGTTCTCTGTTCAACGTAAATTTCTCAGTGTGACTTGGTTGTTCTTTTTGAATATAGCTCCTCACCTGTTCAAACAAATATTCTAAGGCTCCATCACATGTTGTCCCAGGATAATAGAGATATTGAACAACATCTAGAGAACTTATTCAATTATTGGAATTCTATGAATTCTCTGAAGTTTGAGATAAAAATTGAAATTCTAAAACCTTAGAGTTTTAACCAGCTTTAGGTCAACGAGTTACAATCTTAAAATTGTCAATTAATGTTTTAAGTTTATTTTAGTTCAGTGAGATTGTGTTTTGCTCGGTTTGGAGTAATACGTGCATTACTTTAAGATTATATGTATATAGATAGTATTTTCAGATAGTCCTAATAAGAGCTTCAATTAGAAAATCCTGTACTTCAGTATACGGGGTGTTCATTATAAAACTTCATCTATTTGGCTGTGAAATGTAAAAAGAAAAGGATGGAGAAACAAAAGTCCTATTATTTTTGATTATGGCATCCTTTTCTGTCAAAATTTCATACACTGCTAGATGAAGTTTTTTAATGAACACCCCGTACTTATTTTAATAGATTAGAGAATACAGGGTGATTCACGTTACCCGACACGGAAGATTATGGCTAAACTTTTAGATTTTAAAAAAGTTTTGTTTATGGAATGGATGGGGGTCTATTGGAAGTACATTTTAAAATTATTTTCATTGTATACAGGTGGTCCCAAAAGTATAAAATTGATTAAAGTTGTATTTTTTTAAATGAGACACCTAGTATATTAATGTATTTTCGGTACCTACGGACAAAAGTAAAGGTAGTTCTATTAAGGTTTATGGCATCTAAACCGTACCGTTCTTCAGATATTCGTGATTTTGTGATTTTGAAAATGCAGCATTAAATTAAATGTTTAAAATCTCAGCACTTGGTTTTTTTTCAACCACCAAAATTGGCTGGTGGGCTAATAGTACATTGGATTTTTTGCGGTGTATATTAAATATTAACTAGTGTGCACCGAATGTCGATAAATGAACACCAAATTATTGCAAACTTCAAACAGTAATAACTCGTTTAAATTAAATTAGACACCCTGTATTTTATAGTATCATTAGATGCAGAATTTAGTTTCCTATCAAAACTATTAAACATTCCTATAGCTTGGTCTTTGCGTTTTCTTCGAAAATTTATTTTTTTCTGAATTTGAGCTGACATAACGTCGATCTATACGTGATACCTCGCAACTAAAATTTTGCCACTTTTCAGGGTAACCAATTGCATTTATGTCTCAAAAATAGATGGTCTTAAACATTTCATATTTAAAAAATTTTCGATGATTATTTAACATAATGCAAGCATACAAATCAAAAACAGAAAATGCCTCATTTTGTAGTTACGAGGTATCACTTATAGAACGACGACAAACGAATTAAGTAATCTACTTTACCTGTTACAATACCTGATTTTGAGAAACCAAAACAGTTATTGTAAAAACAAAGTTTGTCAAAAAGCGTGTTGTCAAAAAGTTAGATGCTTCAAAGTTGAAGGCCTGTGTTCACAAAAAATATAGCCATCAGATTAAATCGAATTTGACAAAGAAAAAGATACAGGTAAGTTTAATGACACAAGATCAAAAAAGCAGTCACCTTCTTGTCTTAACTGCGTATTATCTTGCATAAATTGGAAATTTAGTGTCATACTCACAGTAACGTTCATTGGAAAATCGATAAATTTCAGTCGCATTGTCTTATGCCAGTTAACGCGGATTCGCCTCTGAAACTGTGTATTAACCGACAATCCTAAATTGTTAAGCTTATAATAGGTGTGAATTTAGATAAATGATACACCGCCAGCTTATAAAGCGTTTCAACCATATAATGACGCCCATTCCCTCTGCGCCTCTATTGTTTTCTCTATTGTATTTCTCTACTACGCTACGTACCGCTTTCAGTTCAGTCCCTGCTATATACTTCTTTGTTTACCCGTGAAGTTACTAATCAAGGATTTTTCGATTTTCCTTTGAGGGTTAAGTGTTGCGAAGAGAAAAATGAGCGACTGGTTAAGTGCATTCTGCTCATAGCTACGCTGGCGTAGGTACAATGAATCCTTCGTTTAATTAAGTTTTGAGGTAAAAATTATAAACTTCCGTAATAAACAGAGAGCAACTGCAGCGAAATGAGAACTTTCATCCACTGGAAACTTTGCTGATATTAGTTCTGACTTAACTACCTTACGTGCGTCTCTTATAAATGCAAGGTTTAAGTTTCTGCAAGCTATTCCCACGTCAATATGTTTTAGGCCGGAATTTATGTTCGTTACATGAATCTCTTTCTAAACCCAGTTCGTTAGCCAATACTACGTCTAAAATAATGGCGAATTCCTTTATTCAATTTAAATCCCGCTGTGGGGTATGCAAATGCTCATAACACGAAATTGCATTTGAGGCAATCACCTTTAAGTACTACAGTAAATTGGAATTCGGAGCACTTTGTTAAGAGTTGGACATGTCCTGTTAATGTTGTGTGCCAGCGACAAAAATTTAAGGTAAATATTGCGACTCTCCGTTCGATATTCATGTCAGTCATTCTGAGTGGAATATTGAATTTTGAAGCGTGACATGGGCTGCGAAAGGAAATGGGAAATGAGAGTGTGTTTATGCAATATCCGGGATTTTGACGGCACTCAAATCAGGCTCGTGCTTGAGCCATTATCGGGGACTCTGGGCAATTTATATTTGATACTTTCCTAGATTGAACGACGTAATATGACAGGGGCCATATGACAGCTGGGTTTCTGGTAAAGTCATAATTTTACAACTTGGGCCTGACATCCAAAGGTATACCGTTCGCAATAGTATTGCGAACGGTTTCAAAACGTACACAACTAGAGTTGAATTTAAATGGTACAAAAATTAAAAAAAAAATACAATTATTTTCGAACTCTGAAATAGAAATAAATGAATTCAATAGATAAATGTCTGCAGTTTTGTATTTATTTAAACAAACATGCAGTTATATTTACTTTTTAAAGTACATTGCACTGTTTCGTAGTAAATCATAAATTTTTGAAAGGTGAAATCAAGTAATTTTAAATAAACTGCTGATCAATTGCTTCGCAACACTCGATATTTGGGCCAAGTGTGAGAGAAAATAATTCTGAAATGGAACAACGGATTTCTTCGAGCGAAGCGAATTTCAGTAGCCCTATACTAATTTACATATTTTAAAAGAAGGTAGGTTTTTCAGGTGAAATTATTCAGATTGGTAAGTAAAGTGATGTAACTTTGCTTATATACATACAGATACTTAGATACAGGGCCATGAAGAATGATGTAACATCTTAGGACAAGGGTTTTTTTGCGATATATTGCCTAGTTGGATAAATATACCATATTTTGGTTATTTTTAATCTGAAAAATTCCCCCCCCCCCCCGAATGAAATTTTTATTGCTTTTTAAATGATTTTGTAACGTTTCTGAACAATTTCCTAATTACTTGTTACTAAACGAAGGATCTTTGAAGATATTGAACCTGAAACGTCTAGTACATCATGTTGCAAAGGTGCATTTCGTATGTTACTGTTTTCAAATGGAAGTTTTTAGAACATTGAAAATAAAAAAAGGTCCCGAGAAAAAAGAGAGTTTAGCAACTTTCCACCCTCCAATTTAAAAAACGAGAAATATTACCCGTGGTATATCTAACAGATGCTGAAGTCATTCTCAGGGCCTGATTAAGTTCCTGTGATCTTACTGCACCGATCATGAATGAAATATTCATAAAAACATTAAGTGGAATTTACTTCATAGTAAATTGTTCGAGGAAGTGGAATTTTTCGAAAACATGGTATATCGAAACAAATCCAAGCATGTCCCAAAATGCTACATAATTTTTTCTGAAATTTGTGAAAACGAGAAATGTAAGCAAAATTACTTCACCTTATTTTCAACCCTGTATAATTTAGCCTGAACAACTCTTCTTCTTTAAAGTTATTATGTAAATTAGAGGTAGTGCTACTCAAATTCACTCCGTTAAAAAAAATGCATTCCGTTTTAGATCAAGCTCTCTCATACATTGTTCGAAAATCGAGTGTTGCAAAGCAATTGGCCAGTAGTTTATAAAATTATACAAAATAATAAAGTTTTAATAAATTAACTTACGAAAATACCCTTTTTATTTATACATTGTAAAATTATTCAAAACAAGTAGCTGAATGTAGAAAATTTTTTGACATTAAAAGGGTATAGGCATTACAGGTTTAGAGTAATAACCAATAAATTTTCATTACAGGTTTAGAGTAATAACCGATTTTTTGTTTAATTTTCATAAAGTTAATTGAGAGAACACACTTCTGCACACCACTGTGGGGTAATGCTAAAAATTAATTTCACAAATATGAGAGAAAATTTTCTAGTCAACAGAATTTACATAAAGGTATGATTCATTTATTGAAAACTCAATACGTTCCATGCAGCTTAATTCGTCTTTGAAATTTTTTGTTAAGTTCGTTGTTTATTAATATATTCAGATATGACCAAAATTGTTTGGTTTTGAATAAAATGCTTAAACTGTTCAACAGGATGCTTTAACTTTTCGGATTTCTCAACATTAAATTTGGATAAAGCAAACAAATATTTGCAACTTTTCGAATATTTTACGTCTTTCTATACAAAATTCAATATAAACATTGAGTCAGTTATTTTCAAATCTGAACAAGCTTCCTTTGATTAGTTGTGAAACTAATAATTCAGTTATTTATTCTAAATATACAGGGTGACCGTTTGGAGTTTAACCATGGAGATTTCAGTTATTTGCAGAGACACGAAGAAGGTTACATTATGGTAAAGGTGCGTAATTCGAAGCCTATAAATGTGGCTTTTTTAAATCGAAAATTACTTCAGCTAACTTAAACTAACCTAAGCAAGAAAAAGAACCAAGTTTCTCAAACTCCATTTTCTGCCAGGTTTCAGGTATACCTTACTGATTAGCTCCAATAAGAGCGAAACCGGTCTATGTTTCCTCTGCCTGATGAAAATTGAGTTTTTTTTCAAGCGGACTAAAAGTACGTCATTTGTTTTCTCCATACGCACACCTAAAGTGGGCTTTCAAATCCTGAGACCAAAAAAGTAGCAAAAAAGTCCTAGGCAGTAAAAGTAAAGTCAAAAGTCACCGCTAGTGTCATGGTGGCGCATATATAAACGATTTTCATTCACCAAAATTATTTTAGTAATAGATGACACCAGATAAACCGATCTGAGTGTATTGCCATCTTTACATTCTTGTTGAAAAAACAAAGGACAGAAATACTCTCAGAGCACTCAATAGCACCATCCGAAACCGTTATTAGTCGAAATCGCATAGGTTCTCGAATTCTGAATTCGTCTGTTAAATGTCATGCGCGTCATCATATTTATCTGTCAATGTGACATTTATTAATCTAGTATTGAAAACAATGCTACAAATTCATAGTTTACTATAATCGTTGGTTATTATTTAATACATTAAAACCATTGAACATTGAAAACCACCATTCTAACATATTCTATGTATTTTACAAATAATATACACAATTGGGTAAGTACCTAGACCCGCTTAAAGAGGATGAGAGAAAATTGCAAAACTGAACCACTTTTAAATAGATTTCTTATTTATTGCATGCTTGAAAAAAAAATAGTATATGTTACTCGGAGTAAAAGGTCTTTTTGTGCTTCGCCCAGTTGCAGGCCTCAGCTTCGCTTCGGCCGTCAATCTCTGGGCTCAGCACGAAAAAGACCCACTTTTACTCCTAGTGACATAATCTACTATTATTAATACTCTGCTAAATGTCGCACGGAGACAATGGAAGTGCGAAATCTCCGCCTCTGTGGGAAGTGACAAGTTCGGCGACAATATGCTTTGTTTGACTTTACGATTTCTCTCACATATCCTTTGTGGAAGAACTAGCCGTCGTCTGATGGCGCCACTTGCATTTACTAACAAATATTTTAACGAACATGTAACAAAATTATCAGAATCTAGCCTAAAAGTTGATAGAATTAGTAATTGAATGTCGCATACCATCGATTGCAAAAAGTGTAAGAAGATTGAGAATCCGCCCTAAAATATCCAAGACTGCATTGAACAAAATTAAGTTGATGATGGTTAAATAGAAAGACAACGTCGAACTTTTGTATTTGAAAATACCACGTTGAAGAGAGCAAATAGTGCCAATTAACTTTAATTACTTCTTAAAATTAAAACTAAAAAAAAAATAAAAACGTTTTTTTCAAATTTTTTTGCACTATCTCTTAAACCGGTGTAAATTTTCAAAATTTAAAAACGTCATTTGTATAGACTTTTAATTATGCCACTTTACCTAATTTTATCTTCTTCATAATGCTTCAAATAACCCAGACTCCCAAAGTTAAACTCTAAAAACGGTCACCCTATATAGGTCTTCATTGGGTAAGTATTTTCAAACATCTAAAGGGTTAATATGTAAACTAGTTTTTGCTTTGCCTACCTAGTAATTTCTCATAAATCCTTTAAAAATTGTTGTCAGCCAGTATATAAATGTTTTTTTGTATTTTTTTTTTCGCCTGAAATTCCATATTCAATTTATTTATATAAGGCAACTTGTATGAAAGAAATGTCAAGCGCTACTTGACATTTCTCTCATACATATCTTTAGATCTTTGAACTATTATGAAAGGCAAGATGGTGTCTTTGCTTTCAGTGGACTCTGATATAAAACTTAATTTTAGTTCTTCAAATTGTTCCAATATACGTAAAAGAACAGTCTACAAAAAGAATTAAAAGTACTTTGAATCTTAACTTTATAAATTTAAAATATCTTACTTCAAGAGACAATCATCTGGTTTGGTAATTTACGTGGTTTCAGTTCAATAACTTGTTGAAAATTCTCATATATTTTTAAGCTTCTTGAAATGTGATTGTATATATCTTGGAACGATAGAAGGAATCTTTTTGACTGCATACGAGCAACAGAAATGTAGAAAGTGCCCCGACTATCACCTGTCTGAAATTATAGGATCAGGATCCTTCCCTTGCCCTTGAAAGGAGTGGATATAGAATTTGACGAAGGAACATTTTTCGGAGAAATTTCATCATTTCTACGACGTTTTCTGAATCTTCGAAAATAATCGCAGAGACTAGGGGTCTTGAGTACTTAAATTTTTATCAGCCATAACAAGGTATAATGATCAGTAAAAAAGTTTTGACTCTTTCTAAATATAGTCTTAATTTTTCTATGGGCTACAATACTGCTTACCACTCTCTTTCAGTTGTTATTCTTTCTAGCTTTTTCTGTTTTTTTGCTTCAATCTTTCAGTTTAGAGTCTCTTATTCTTAGTTAAGGATTTGGAGCTATAAGCGACAATTTTTTTCAATCAGGGTACTGTTGGCTAAGTCCGGCTTTTCTTCCAAATCCAGAGACATTAGTTTGCACAATAATAGGTCGGCTGAAATCAAGGCAGGTTCAAACCTGAGGACTTACTAGCGCATATGCTTTACTAAAGAACTACATCCGAAGAATCCAACCATAACAACAAGGGTCCAAAAGCACCAAAGTTCCAAATATTTGATGGCTATTGTCCGTCACAAATAGTCCTTTAAGATGAAAACATTTGAGAATGAAGCTTCTCGGCTTTCAATAAGTTAACATTATTAAAGGTAATACTGACGTATAAATCTTAAAATGCTGGTCACAAGCATACTAAATAAAACAAACAAAACTAGAAAAGCCTTAAAAAAAATATGTGGTTGCTGCTCTAATCGCACCTTGATATCAGCGAGAAAAGTCGCAAAAAAATTTCCCTTTACTTTGAAGCCTCTATTCATTTATTAATCCTGGTTTGGAACACTTATTGTGGCACCAAATATTCTGATTCTATAACCAAACTGAGGTTCAAATTTTAAACTTGGCAAAATTGTAAACTCATATCATTATGTGTAATTAACGATTGTGCTTATTGTCACGCCACTGATAATCAATTCGCGATAATGCACGACGTCGAATCCAATGCATTGTTTGCTTATTAATTTTAGCAAAACTGTGCGCTTAATGAACGCTTTCGGTTTTCTACTAAATTCAATTAAATGAGCACCGAATATCGCCCGTTCATAGAACAAAACTCCAATCATTATTATTTGATTTCTAAATTGCAAATTATCAGCGTCCGATGAAATTAATCCATTAATTTCGAAGTGATCTGTCGATGGCAGTAATTCCCTGGTTTATTATGCCAGTTCTAATAACAATTTCGTATCACGTCGTCAGTCGATAACTGCATTGTGCCACATTAAATGAAGAAACGATCATCATCAATTTTCCCCGAAATCCGCAAAAGGCATTTTTAACTCTGCGTATTATTCACGTAGACGATGAATCACGACTTGAAAAGTGGATACCGAGACTGACGCTGAATTGTTTTAATAGTCTTTAAAGACCCCCAGAGATAAGGTTTATTTAAACTTATAAAAATGCTTCGGAAGTGCCTTTCGGAAATATATTTCCACAGATTCCGTCGTGCGTGACTTTGGGACCCCCAGGAAATGTCACAGGCATGGCCTGGAATTGTTCTTGGCACGCGATATCTGGTGCTTGATTTTAACCCTAATAACTCAACGACAGGTTGGTATATTTATTTCCTAGTGACAGCACGGACCAGACAAATAATAAATTAGGCAGACATCATTCCCGCTAATTTATATCCGTCTTTCGTTTCTTTAGTTTTTGCATCAAATTAGTTCGTTTTTGGCTTTGGCTCTTATAGGAATTTGGAAACTTGAAGAGTGAAAATCGAAGTTGCTTATATCCAGCAATGTTTAACCAAATATAACAAAAAAAAAACATATATTTTTGTCTTTTTGGTTCTTCCGCTTTTCAGTTAAACTGCAGGTAATCGAAGACAAGCAAAACTGACTGTCCATTTTGTGATATAGCAAAACCTTAAGATCAATGTGGTTATTTAGACCAAAATATTAAGAATTTGATGGTTTATTAACAAATTGTTAATAAATGAAATAGCACCAGTTTCTCTGTCTCTCATAGATGAAAATGGCTAAAAGCGATCACAAAACATTGATTTCTGGCACCTTTATATCTATGTATAAAGGACCAGACCATCATGAATCTCGACTTCTCTTTCACCCTTGTGAACACGATACACATTTCCCTAAATTTACCTTTTCATTTACGCGATAATTCTTTAGAGAATTGCGGCCTAGCCGGGAAATTAAAAAGCCCAATTTTGTTGAGTAGGTTTATCCTGCGATCCTGCGAACTAATTACTTAATGGCCGACTATAAATGGTATCCGGCTTTGGGAGGGCACATTCATGTAAGATTTGCATTTGGCATGCATTTTTCGATCTGATAAAGATAACCGCAATGGCATAATAATATATTATGGCAGCGAAGGCAAGTAGATTTTAGGGCAGAAGAGGATGTTGATGGATATGTCAGCAGTTTTAGGCTGGCTCGTAGAATTTATTGGCTTTCAATTGGATTAGTCCTTGAGTTCCATTGCAAGTAGGTAGTAACATTTCATGAACTAAACTGTTGAACTTGCACATTCTTATCTTAGTTTTTATAACCTTTTAATGGGGCTAATTAAATATTTCATACAAACAAAAAAAATTGAAGTAGGAATGTTTTTAATTGCAATCATTAATAGCACCGTTAAATATTGTGATGTGCAATCCATTTTTGAAGAAGTTCAGAGTTGAATGTTTATGAAGTCTTAAATGTTCAACATTCCAATTTTGAGCCGCCATTTTCTCGGGAAGGTTACATTGCAGGCTTATTATCCGCATGACAAAGTTTACTTAGGATCGAAGGCAAAACAAATTTCAAAGAAAACAGACAGGATGCTCCATTAAAACACACGTACCACGTGCACCTTTTACTTGCAAACACAAGGTAAAAATTAACTATAAATAAAAAAATAGCAAATATCTCGAGAGTAGGGTTATAGTAATATAGTGATATTTCAGGTATGAGTTTACAGTAATTGGAATAGATCGTTGTCTTAGTTGGACAAATTAGGCGGAAAACAAATACAAGTATCATGTGTTCAGCTTGAAAAATAAAAAGATTCTCCTGCTCTATTTCGGAAGGATGCAAACATTTTTTCTATCTGAAAAAATAGCCATTATATTGGAAATGCTCTGAGGTTGCAAAAATTGGACTAAACCATCGCCTTAATTAAACAAAGTTAGCGGAAAGTATAAGTTTGTGTTGAGTGAAAAAATTGAGTTCACAAACATCATGTTTGTCTTAGAAAATAACAAAATTCGACAGCTGCTGGGTCCATTTTGAAAAATTGCAAAAAATTTTATTACCTCAACAAATAAAAGCAGATCTTGAACACTTAGATAGAGGTATAGATAATGGTGAAGTCAATAGAACTGAACATAAAAACGCCAATAAAAGGTTACCAAGAGTGACACAATAAGAAGAAGAAGAAGAAGAAGAATGAGAAGTAGACAAAAGGACAAAGAGGTATAGAAAACCAGCACAAAAGTAACAAGATTATGTGAAGTTGTCTTATGAAGAAGCTTTGGAGAGCGCTAAGAAGCAAAAGTGGTTGAAACAGATAAAATAGAAAAATTGTATAAAGAGTAAGACTGGAGATTTAGAGACAGATCAAAGGCCGAAGAAGTTAAATAGATTTTTAATGTAAAGAACGATGGAAAATAAAAAGCCAGATTGGGACTAGATTTCAAGGAACATTTGTTCCAGTGATAAATGTTGTGTATAAGGTATTTTGATATTTTTTGAGACACTTTAGAATTTTAAACAATCTTTAATTGTGCCTATATAGAAAAAATATAAACATACGAAAAGAAAAATATTTTCATTAAATAGTTTTGCCATAAAGCATCGACGCGAATACCGTGATGACACTATGGGGCGTATGACAATATTGGGTTTTTTAATTTTTGTTTGACTTATTTTTCGGTTAGTCGATTTTGTTGGCCTTCTTTTGCCTTTCACTTTTCCAATTTTGCTGGAGAATAAATGGATTTTCAATTTATTATCTTTTTCTTTCATTGTGTATATGCTCATTTCATCTTTTCTCCTATTTTTGCTAATATTGTTGTTGCATCTATCGGTTATTCCACTATTTATTGAAATAATTTTGAAATAGTAATGATAATAGTAAATTGACTTAAATTGGTACCGTACCTTTAACTTTATTGCCTCAATATTATTTTGTTTTTAACAAGTTTTTGACTATTTAAGTATTGATTGTTTCATTTGCTACATTTTAAAAGTCTTGTTTTTCAGTCTTTTCGTTTCAGCTTTAATACCATTTGATATGCGCAATTCAATCGTCAGTTGTTTAGTTCGTATTTTACTATGATTTGTACATTTTTATTAGTTTTCAGTGTCGCCTAAAACTCTTCTTTAATCACTTTATTGTTCTTTTAGAAAGTTACACAATACTAAATTTATTGATTCAATTCATCTTTTGACCCTTTTAATTCTTGTACGATGGTTGAAACTTTTAAATCCATTGGGTCTCTTTAGCTTTTGAATGTCGCATTCTTTTTTTTATTTTATTTTCTTTTAGTAATTTTATTTTAACTAATTCTTAAGGCTTTTGATTTCAATCTTCCCACTTTTGCCCTTTATATGTTCACTTATATTTTTACTTTGTTAGCATTTTAACTGACTCTTTTTAATCATTTTATTGTTTTTAAATTTTTGCATCTGTCGACTTTCTTTATTGGTTCTCTTCACCACCCTCCTTCAGTTTAATTTATAAATTTTTACTTATGTAAATTCACAATTTAATTTTGTGGCATTTTCAATATTATCAGTTTTATTGTTTTTTTACTGCACTTTAACCTTCTTAGTAGGTTTTTCTCTAGTTCGGATGATGCTGTTTTTGACTTTATTAGTTCTTGAGCTTTAATTTTTTGAAGTAACTGTTTCCCCATGAACCTAAAGGTCAGTTTAATGCGTAAATGCTGAATTAATTATATTTTCAAACACCATTTTACATGCTTTTAATTTTAGCGCCAATGGCAAGCTGGTTTTTACATTCAATGTATGTTTTTTATAATCCAACATCAGCATTTTAAGTTATGCCTCTACTTTAGCTTTTGAATTTTACTTGCGCAGTCTTAGTGGGTCTTAGCCCCTTCAGATGGATTTTTTTTTGTTTTAACCATTTTTATAATAATAACTTTAAAATTTCTCAATTACCAATTTAATTTTGTCCATTTATTTTACTTATTTTTATTCAAAATTTTTATTTCTCTGTTAGTCAGTATCTTACCCGGTTAACTAGTTTAAGTTTACTGAGTACAGAAGTATGCGTTTTCGTTTTTCCAGATTTAATTTTTTGCTTCTCAATTTAATTGTCTGTCACAATTTTGTGGCTTTATTTTTTACTTTTAATTTGTTTTTTTTTTTTTTGTACACAATCTCATTACAATTTTTTTTGTTCATTTCTCTCTCCGGTTATAGTGCTATATCGCAGGTTATTTTTATTGAAATTATATTTTACACAACTTAGTTTCACATTTATTTTCGTTTTAGTTTTGATGTCTTAATTCTTACAAGTCTGGATTGATTTTTCAGTTTTTAATATTCGTCTTACTATTATTTGACTTTTGCTATAAAACCTGATATTAATTTCAGGTTTTTGTTTCTATGTTTTAATATGGGATTTTTCATATGAATTATTATTTTCCTGTAGGAATTCTTGGGATAAAATATTATTTGCAAAAAAGAAAAATTGTGAACCCTCAGTTTAGAGCAGGATTTCTCAGAACTGGCGACAGCGCCCCTCTGAGGGCGCTGGAAGCATACAGAAGGTGGTAAGAAGTTCTGATAAAATTGTGGGCGCTAAAGGCCTAAAGTGAGGCGGTAAGGAGCCAAGAGAAAATTGGGCTTGTTGAAGTGGTTTGGGGTAACAATGATTAATTTGCGTTTTTAATACAATAGTCAACAACAAAAACGGATACCGCAAAATTTTAGGTCACATTCAAATTCAAATATCTCATAAACCCCTGCGTTGACTTCGATGCGTTTGGAAGGTTTGGAGTGGGCAGAGATTTTTCTTCATGGTTGGTTATGAGTGGCCGCTAATAATAATTTTATTTAAGTTAAGTAAGTTTAATTAAGTTAAGTAACATACTGCACAATTTTTAAATTTACATGCTTTTGCTCTTCTTAGAAGAAAAAATATTTTTTTATTTTTTGTCAACCGACATGTCAAGGAGCATAATATCGCTAGACCATTTTGATTTTTTTTCGAAATTTTTAGTATAACCGAACTAAAACTGTTTATCTGAATTTAAGTTACCTGTTAATTGGCAGTTCCTCATAATCCATATGCATGGCGACATAGTTATTTCTCTAACAAGTGCGGAAAGTAATACTTTTCCGCATGCGACTGCAGTTGGCCGAACGACGCGTAGCGGAGTTCAGCCATGAAGTTGAGTGCGGAAAAGATACTTTACGCAAAGGTTAGGAACAATATTTTTTCTACGAGTATGAACGACTTTTACAACTATCAGTAAAATTTCAGTTTGAAGTTAAACACCAGATACGGCGTTATTTATCTGTCAGTTAAACAATGCAATGTACGTCGTATCTGGTATTTTAACTTGAAACTAGTTTTACTGATAGTTGTAAAAGTCGTTCTAAAACTCTGTCAATATATTGGTATTTATTGCCTCAGCTCCGCGATGAATGATGTTTGCTTAACTTTATCGCACATAGCAATTTCATTTAAAAAATGTTGTGATCGATATCCTACCTGTTTTGCAAAATTAAAGGTGCAGTACAGGTATAAGTAAGATGGTATACCAGGCACCTAATGCCACCATTCCTCACAACTATAAATCATGGTAGTTTTACTGGTTCTTATTACGTTCTTCCATACCAACCACAGTTACCAAGGTTATTTAAAGCAAAACAGCACCCAGTTGAGGTTTTTTATTTTTCCGCACTAGTGCCAGTCAAATGCGTGCGGAAAAGTAAGCTTTCGCTCACGCAAGTAGAAAAAGTCTTTGCTAACTTTGTACTAAAGCGAGAGGTGTTAGATTTTATAAAACATATACGGGGTCAGTAAAAGTTCAGCTCTAATGAACAAACTTTACTTAGTCATGTCTAAAGCAATATTTTGTAAAAGCACTTATAGTGTACTGTTCTAGCTAAAGCAGTTACTGGCTGGCGATACTGAAGAAATTTTGGCCATGTAGAAACGTTAATCTTGGCATCATCGCTAGACGTCATTTACTTTGTTATCTCTGATATTAACGGAGCTTTACTAAGCACTACAGTGTATCCCCGTATAGGTGGAACGACTCTCCTAAGATCTAAAAAAATTTCAGTTTAAATTGTAATTTTTTGGAGTTTAGTTCTGCTTGATTAGAGACGAATTTCTGAAATAATTTAAGTTTTAAAAATTCAAGGAAGCCTTGGAAATTGTCAGAAAATTTCTTCTTCGATTGAGTAATGTTTCCTTTCTATTAGACATACGACAAAAAGTTGTTAATAAAAGTTACTTAGAATCAAAAACTAGGCCAAAATACCAAATCTCAGAAACCTTGGGCTACTATGAGATTTTTCAACTTTTATCAAACTATTTTTTTTTACTCGCGTGCGCGAAAGTTTACTTTTCCGCACGCATTTGAGTGCGGGAAGTTGTAGGAAGTTGTACTTTTCCGCACTAGTGCAGAAAAATAAAAAACCTGTTTTATTACTATTTCTGGTATGGAAGAACGTAATAAGAACCAGTAAAACTACCATAATTTATAGTTATCAGGAATGGTGGCATTAGGTGCTTGGTATACCATCTTACTTATTCATGTAATGTATATTTAATTTTAGTTTTACTAAAAAGGCAGGATAACGATCTCGCGTTTTTTAAATGAAAAAGTTGATTTCCTTAATTATTGCTAAGTGCGATAAAAGTAAGCAAATATCATTCATCGCGCAGCTGAGGCAATAAATACCAATATATTGACAGAGTTTTAATACGACTTTTACAACTATAAGCAAAACTTCACTTTGAAGTTAAAATACCATATATGACGTACATTGCATTGTTTCAGTTTGTCAGGTAAGCAATGTACGTCATGTCAGGTGTTTTAACTTCAAACTGAAGTTTTACTGATAATTTTAAAAGTCGTCCTTACTCGTAGAAAAAATATTGTTCCTAAAACTTGCGGAAATAACTGCAGTCGCGTGCGGAAAAGGATCACTTTCCGCACTTGTTAGGAAAATAACTATTCTTTTTTGTAGAATATATGGCAAAAAGTCATTCTTAAAAGTAGCTTAAAAGAAAAGCTAAGCATAGAGTCTCAAATTTGAAGAACCTCGGCCAACTTTATTCATTGACATAATATTCTTCCCATAAGCAAATTGAAGTGACAGTCGACCTGTTAAAATTTGGTATAGACCTTAACTGATGATTTTAAGCAACTTTTGATAATAACTTTTTGCGTATGTCTCACAGAAAGAAAACTTTGCTAGATCAGAAAACAGGCTTTCTCAATAATTCCAAGGCACTCTTGATTTTTCAAAGCTTAAATTATAACAGAAATTGGTCTTTGACCAAGCAGGGCTAAACACCAAAAGAATTAATTTTAAATTTGATTTTTTTTTACATTTTACATGATCCGTTTTAGCTATCCGGGTACACATAGTGTACCATAATACACCGATACTAAAAAAGTAAAGCGATATTCAAGAAGACAAATTTCTACAAAGTTTCAATAAATTTTGATAAATTTATCAATACGAAATCATTGGTCCAATGAGATTGCAAGTAACTAGTTTTTTTTTTGGTTATATTGTTATATTGGTCATTTTATTACAATATATTATTGGTCTTTGACCAAGCAGGGCTAAACACCAAAAGAATTAATTTTAAATTTGATTTTTTTTTACATTTTACATGATCCGTTTTAGCTATCCGGGTACACATAGTGTACCATAATACACCGATACTAAAAAAGTTAAGCGATATTCAAGAAGACAAATTTCTCCAAAGTTTCAATAAATTTTGATAAATTTATCAATACGAAATCATTGGTCCAATGAGATTGCAAGTAACTAGTTTTTTTTTGGTTATATTGTTATATTGGTCATTTTATTACAATATATTCAGGGTAAGTAAGAACACAGCATTTGGCAGTATTTTCCATTCCACAGCCAAAAATAATTAAACAAAATAAGCTACAGATTTTAGACAAAATCATTTTGGTCAACTCAGGGTATAACAGTTTTCTTGGTGCATAATCCACTAATTTTAGCTTACTTCATAAGGAAAACTTAATGAGGAATTTTGTGATGGAAATGCATCTCTAACAGACCAGGTCGGTATGTCGTATGTACCTAATACATTATCAAACTCTTCGAATCCAAAGCAAATCAAAATTATTTCTTCCATAACCTACGAAATAATTTATCAATATTTTGTCGGGCCACCTCTGGCCCTACCAACGCTTGCCACCCTAGAGGGCATACTTCTAACCAAACCGTTAATAGACTTTTTGGGAATGGCCTCCCATTCTTCCAACACAGCATTCCTTAAATCATCCAAATTTAGAAACTCTTCTGCACTTTGCCTCAAACTCAGTTTCATCCTACTCCACACATGTTCAATAATATTCATATCTGGTGACCTAGCAGGCCACTCCATTCGCTCTATATTCTTTTGACGCAGCACCTCACTAACAACTCGGGCTCTGTGTGGCCGGGCGTTATCGTCAATAAGAATAAAGTAATTTCCAAAATTATTGGCAAGCGGCAAGCAATATCTCTTACACATAAATTCAAAAAACTTTCTGGATTCATACTCTCTCCAACTAAAAGCATTAGAACTGTTTTTCCATTCATTATTATACCAGCTCATACCGTTATACCATCTCCACCAAATGCAACCCTAGCAAAGAAATATTTCTTTCATGAACTCTTTTATTCCTCCGTCTACATACTAAAATTCTTTCATCCGATTGACACAATGTAACTCTAGATTTATCTGTACACATGCACCTAGACGATTCCATCATTTCCCAGTTCCTATGCTCAGCCGCCCATATGCGTTTGGCCGCACGATGTTGAAGGATGCTCTGGAGCAAAGGGCGAACTTCACAACGCCTTGCTCTCAAACCCGCTTCATGTAATCTCTTTCTACCGGTTTCACTCGAAATCTGCACGCCCGTGGCAGCTCTTAAGACGTTGTTAAACTGAGTATCGTTACTGGTTGGCACTCTTCGAGCTGAAAGTCTTATAAACCGGTCCTACGCTGGTAAAGTCTTCCTTATTCGACCCCCGCCATGTCCATAGTTCACCAAGCCTCTTTCATTGTAACGCTTGTATTGCACGATGGATCGTAGATGCCGACACATTAATAATTTCCCCCAATTTCTCTATTTTGATTGAGCGCAAGTCGCTATTCGACAATCTGGGGATATTTTTAAAAATTCTGCTACTGCACATTAATTTGTGACAATGTCAAAGTATACTTATAAACAGTCAAAATATTTCCATGGTTACCGTGGTGGTTACATTAAGCCATTCACTTATTATTGTCGTCAAGTAGGCGTTGAAAATTTGACTTTGACATTTTTATCATATCTTGTCAACATGTGCTAAAAGGAAAGAGGTATAAAAAAATGAAGGTTTCAAAGGTAACCAGATGACAAAAATAAGTGAATGGGTAATACGTAAAGAATGGTGGTGGTGGAGAAACTTTGAACGCTATTCCCCAAGAGTCCGTTAAGGATTTGGTTAGTTTTTTGATGCACCGGAGAGGGCATATTAATATAATGTTGCACAGGCTTAAATATTGTGGAGTATGCACCAAGAAAATTCGGATATTCCTAGCTCACCGAGATGATTTTGACTTTTGACTAACATCTTGAATACATAATAATTTGGATAATTTACTTTGAAAAAACGAGTCATGCCAGAGCCAATAAGCAGGATTATAGAAAAGGAAATATTGTTGAATTTGAAATAAAGTGTTTTGACATCCTGTATATGTAGTAATAAAATAAGAAGCAAAACGGTAAATGTTTGTCTTAAGAAGACAGTTTTTGAAGGATTAGAAAATACTGCACTTCCAGCAATTGGTTCTGTACGAATTTAAGGATGGATATTTATTAATACTTGTAAATAAAACACCGATGTTTCCAGTTCGACCGCCTCCATAGAATAACCAAGCCTCGTCCGCTTATCTTTCCGTACCGAGACAGGTTGATCGATCCGTTTATTAGTCATAGGTAAACAATAACAAACTTTTATATAAATTACGTTCGAATAAATGCAACTTTTGTTCATAAAAACTATTTTATTGGCGAAAGGTTACAATTCTTGAGAGCGACTACGGTTACCTCAAACTAAAGACTGGCTGTAACATTATGCAGCTTTCTATTAATATTATGATAAATGCAACTTAAGCACAAATACGTTAACAATAGTAACATGAGCCTTATCTTAAGCTGAATACTCATAAGTGGTCATATAATTCCTCCCTCCTTAAGTCGGGGAAAATCGGGGTTGATTTTCAAAGGGATCCAACTGTATGTCCACTTTTACTTTTTCTTTCGTGACCCTACATTTCTTATAAAAATAGTATATAATAATTAATGCTATAATAATTACAATAATCACAATAAGTATGGTTACTGACACATTAGAATATGTCGTTGTAAATTGTTTTAAAGGATGTGCCGTCATTTGTATTGCCCTTTCTACATCCTCATGTATTGTGTCTAGTTTAATTTCTTTTAATTCTAATGGCTCAGTATCTTCGTTTATAGTAATTTTTGGTAGCTTAATTGTTAAATTAAGAGTTTGAAACATTTGGGAATCATAACTTCTATTTTGTATTTTTACCTGACATTCAGATGGTAATATCAAGGAAGTTTGATGGATTGTCTCAACAGTTCCCTGTTGGACAGTGGAAATAAATATTCTCGTTAGAGTATGGGATAACCAAAATTGAATTGACCTCTAACTGAGTAATAGAAGTTTTCCTGTATTGAATCGGGGTCATGGGACAGTGATTGGTTAATTTAAGAGTTTCTTCAATACAAGGTTCGTCTTGATTGAGGATCTCGGTTGGACACAATGAGATATTTTCGATTTTATAACACTTTTCCTTGAGATTGAAATAATTGTCCGTAGACTTCATTAAATAAGGATTGCTTACAACTGCAATCTTATTGTCCATGGGTATCGAATAAATTCGATAAAATTCATAGGGCGTATTGGAAATCAGGGGTATTGCAACATAAAATATGATTAAGTCATTTTTTATGGTGACATCTGCATGGGCTACTTCGTAATATCGAATTATATTATCGAAGGGAATTCTAGTTGATTAAGCACTTCTCGGAGTTCTTTGTATTCAAAGATACTGTGGTGCATTACGTTTAGCTTAGCAAAATTAATTGCGTTCTGTACGTTGGTTCGTATTTCGTTTATTGAACGAAGATTGTTTTCTAGATTGTCAAGTATTACGATAAAGCACGTAATGGTCGTTGTTGAGTGGGTTGTACGAATAATTTCGTCTATACGAGAGGATAAATGTAACTGATTCGCTTTAATGTCTGTTAACTTGTTATCAATGTCTTTTGCCAGTTTTTTCACGATTGTTTGTGTTTCGGTTAAATCTTGATGTAAGGTATTTTGGTTTCCTTGGAGAGTTTTGATATAGGTATCATATCTTTCTCCATCGTCTGCGTCTAATGTGCTATAGAGGTATTTTTGTACTTTTCCTAACAAGTTAAAAAGTCCTCTTTTGGTTCTTTTGTGTCCACTAGTATAATGATTAGCAAATGATTTAATTTGTTCTTCTTGATTAAGGAGATCATTAGTTCTTACGATTAAAAAGTTACTTAAAAGTGAACTAACGGTTTTTAATGTATCTCTAGCTTGAGATAGTGTTTTTTGAATGGAATTTACACAATCATTAATGTTTGTTAAATTAACATGATAATAAACATGATGATAGCTAGTTACTATATAGCTAGTTCCTTGATGAATTGGTAACAGTGGGTTTGTCACTTCTTCAATCTGATATTGTGCTGTCACGAGTACGGGTATTAGTAAGAATATAGGAATGATTTTCATTGCCTGGAAATTAGGAATGTCTTTTATATCTTTAGGATGCCGTTGATTTTTAAAAGTAGTTTGTTTGTATTTGTTTTGTAACTTACTAGGGAATTTACACGGGGTTGTTAACAGTTGTTCTGTGTTTTCAGGTGTTTCAGGGTCGATTTCATGAATTTCATTGAGTTTAGCTAGAGCGTTATCTATTAGTTATCTATTATTGTTAGATACTTTTGTGACGACAAAGAGTAGATATCCATGTAAATGTGCTCAAATGGTTTGGAACCAATTGGGGTAGGTTTGAAGATAACCTTATATGGATGTCTATCGTACTTTGATTTTTGACATGTAATACAAGTATTAACATAATTAATAACGTCTTTTTCAAGGCTTGGCCAGTAATATTTTTGCTTGATATTTTTTATTAAGAATATCTAAATAACAACGACAACATTCATTTGTATGTAAACCAGTGGCAACCAAAAATTATTTTTCTATCTGAGACACATGTTTGTTCTGAAATAACTTCAAAAGAGTTGCACATAGAGGGAAATAAGATTGAATCGTGCATATCTGATAACAGGAGAACTGGTGGTGTTATGGCACTAATTAGAAAGGACGTGAAGTATAGTTTGACTTCGATGAAATGTGTTCAAGACTTTGTGTGGCTTTTGTCTGTTGAGTTCTCTGAATTCGGTTTGAAATATCTTTGTACAGTGTTGTACCGTCCACCCCATAAGGAGGATGTTAAATTTGTTGGAGATTTTGAGAATTACCTTGACCGGTGAGTACTTTTGGGGGAGTAAACTTGATTTTTGGGGATTCTAATTTTGATTTGTCAAGACGAACATTTTATGGTGAAAAAATTCTCAACAGTATTTACTCTATTCTATTTACATATAGAAGTCAAACGCTAATTGACTACAAAGTAACAAACAATAAATATATAAAACATAGAGTGCATCTAACACCAAGGATTGGCGATCATTGTATGTTGTCTGTACATCTCGAAAACAGGTCGTTGGAGAGTTCCCGAGTGACAACTTATCGTAGGTATATGAAAATATATGATGAAGACAAACTGCAGGAATGTGTCTATGATACCCCATGGGATAACACTATCAGTGATGTAAGTCTCTTGGCCGATATTTTTATAAATTATATAAAAAATATTCTAAATAAAATGTGTCCAGTACTGAAAGTGACTTATGAGCAAAAGTATGCGGACAAGGGATGGATCACTGATGATTTGAAACGGATGATGCGTGAGCGGGATGGTCTTTATGTGTGGGCGGTAAGAGAGGGTCGCGACGAAATCTGGAGGGAATATAAGAGAAAGCGAAACACAATTGTAACCAAAATAAGGTTTGAAATGGATAGATCTTATAAGGAAATTATAGATGGTAACGAGAATAATTCCCGGGAGTTATGGAGGAGCTTAAAATCATTATTGTCTGAAAAAAATAATTCTCTTCCTGATGAGGTCAACTTTGGAAATATTATATTAACGGACAAACTAAAAATTGCTAATGAATTTAACAAATATTTTATGGATAGTGTTTCGGGTATTGTGGCTAGCATTCCTGTGTATGACCTCCATGATGAGGATGAAATGCCGCATTCAATAAACTTGATTGAGTTCTCCCATTTCGAACAACTAACAATGGTCGAATTGAGGAAAGTGTTAAGGAATCTAAAGAATGTCGGTCGGGGTGTGAATGGCATTTCGAAAAGGGTCCTGTGTGACGTGTGTGATGTCGCTGGCAATCGCTTGCTGGACATCATAAATACCTCTTTATCGACTGGTACGTTCCCGGAGGCGTGGAAAGAGTCAACAGTAGTGTCCAAGTATACGAAAAAGCTTTGGAAGTAGTAGTAAAATTGCAACTACAACGACACTGTGATGTTAATAATATTTTGATGACAAATCAGTCCGGATTTAGGGAGGGTCATTCATGTGAAACTGTGGTTGTCAATGTGTGTGATAGTTTTGTCAGTAGTATGGATGGTGGTGATATGATTCTTGCCATATTCTTGGACCTAAGACGAGCATTTCAGACAGTGTCTAGAGAGATTTTGATAAGTAAAATGAGCAGGATGGGAATTGGACATTGCGTTTTAGAGCGGTTTAAGTCGTACCTGACTGGAAGATGGCAGAGGGTTAAATTTGGAGATCAGCTTTCTGAGTCGCTACCGGTCGAATTTGGGGTACCACAGGGCACGGTGCTGGGCCCTTTGCTGTTCTTACTATATACAAACGATATTACCAGAGTAGTAGAGCGGTGTGCAGTTGAAGTGTTCGCTGATGACGCAATGATATACATAACCGGAAAAGACATGGTGCAGATGTAGCGTGATGCAAATCGGAAGTTAGAAAATATATTTCAATGGCTATGTAAAAATAGTATGAGTATTAACACTAATAAAACTAAATTTTGTGTCTTTGGACGGAAACAACAACTAAATGACATTAACATTGAACTTATAAATCTGGAAATAAATGGCAATCGTTTAACATACGAAAAAAACATAAAATATCTCGGGGTAGTCTTTGATCCCCATTTAAGTTTTGTTGCACACGCTGATTACATCAAACGAAAATTTTCTAAGAAAGTACATTTTATTGCAAGAGTGGGACAACATCTCTCCATGCATACAAAATTAATGTTGTATAATAGTATAGTTTTGCTCCACACTTCTTTACTCTCTGCCAGATTATAAGATCCGTGAATTTCAGATAGTACAAAACAGGGCGATGAGAACCATTTTGAAGTGCAATAGGTATACGCCGATAAGCACAATTCATGGGGTATTGAATATACTTTCTGTGGAACAGAAGATAGTTTTTGATGTTCATGTGTTTCTCGTCAAACTAAAAAATAAATTATTGCCTGACTATATTTGCAACAAGGTAAGATTTTTCTCTGAGGTGCACACTTATAATACTAGACACGGTAGAGACTTCATTGTTGAAAAGAAATATAAAACATAACAGGCTGTGAATTCAATTCTTTACAACGGACTTTTGAAATTCAATATGTTGCCACAAAGTATAAAAGCCTGTACAGATCTGAAGAATTTTAAAGTGATACTGCGAAAACATATTATAAACATGTAATGAGTGCAATGACTTTGATAATTTTTATTTCAATGTTAAAAATTTATTAATTGGATATTAGGTCTTTTTAATTTAAGTTGGACATTTAAATGATTATTTTAAACTTTATTTGTATGACTAAGTACTTTTAATATGATGAGTAGGTTTGGGAGTGTTTTTTTTTATATTTATAGATTTTGAACTTTGTAATTTTTAATATTGGTGAATTTTGTTTTTTTTTTTTTTAATTATGATTATTATTATGTTTTGTCTACTTTTTATAGCATTATGCTAAATAAATCAACATTTATTTATTTATTTTCCGTCATTCCTCGATGTGACGTTTGGGTGGTGTGGTATTTTTCAGTTATTTCTTTTTGTTCATCTTGATCAAGTACATCTTCTAATAATATGTTTGAAATAACTAGTTTAAAAGTATTGTACTTAAAAGTTTCCTAAAATATTTTTATTATTACAGCCTTCAATTCTTTGTTTGGAAAATGTAAGCAATATGTATCTGGTGGTAGATGATCTCGTAAAAGTACCTGAATTTCTTCAGTAATTGGTTCTTGGTTAATGAATATTATTAGTCTTTTCTTTGTTCTAAATAACTTATACGTTGCCACGTAAAATGGTTTTTTTCTCTGTCCATTTAAATATTAATTGATTTTTAAAAGTATTCATTGCTTTGGTGACGTAGGGTGCTCCTAGTATTGGATTTTCATGTGATGTATGTATTGTTTCTGTTTCAGAGTTGTCGTGTTATTCAAGTTGCTCTGGGATTGAGGGACCTGTTTCTGTTTCGGAATTACTTTGATTTTTGCTCTGACTATCTTGATTTATCTTATTTGGTGGTTTAACTTATATGTCGGAGATTATATTAACTTTTGGAACTTCCACTCTTATCTTTTTCTCATTTGGATTAATTCTATTCGGAGAATCGAATAATCTTTCTTATGCATCAAAGAAGTCTTTAATCCTATCATACCATAAATATTGGTCTTTGTCTTTCTTTTTAGAGCATGATGCTAACATGTGACTTAACAGTGATTTATTTATTTCTAAAGGATTGATTTCTTTAGGTAAACGCGAAAGAGCATCTGCGTTTGCGTTTTGTGTTCCTTTTTTGTAATGTATCGTATAATTATATTCTTATAGTTTCAATTTCCATCGTACTAGCTTGGAATTTGGCTCCTTGATCGAAAATAGCCACTGGAGTGGTTTATGATCTGTAGCTATTTTAAATTCTCTTCCAAAGAGATAGGGTCTGAAGTATTTCGTTGCCCAGACTATTGCGAGGAGTTCTTTCTCTATTGTTGAATAGTTACATTCAGCTGCGTTGAGAGTTCTACTGCAGAATCCTATGGGTAAATCATGACCTATGGTTCCTTGTGAAAGGGTAGCACCTATTGCGTATTGCAGAATAAAAGGTTTTGTAACGTCAGGGTGTTGAAGAATTGGGTCGTTAATTAATATATTGTTGCAAAGGTTTACGGCATTTATGAAATGCTTGTCTTGAATTACTTTTGAATTTTCTTTTAAACACAGGGTTAGTGGTTTTACAATTTTCGCGAAGCTTTTTATGAATTTCCTGTAGTAACCTACCAGGCCAAGAAAGGATTTTATTTCTTTCTGTGTGCATAGAATCTTTAAATTTTCTATTGCTTCGACTTATTAGGATTAGGTTTGATGCCGTTTGGTGTTACGTTGTGTCCTAAAAATTCAACGATATCTTTTAGAAATTCAGACTTATCTAACTGAATTTTCATATTAAAGAATGACAACCGCTCAAACACTTGTTTTAATGAGTCTAAGTGTTTTGAAGGCTGGTCGACAAGATTATAATATCATCGATGTAAACTAAGCATATTTTTCCTATCAGTCCTTTCAGTACGTTGTTCATTGTACGTTGGAAGGTAGCTGGAGCATTCTTTAATCCGAAACGCATTCGGGTGTACTCATAATGCCCGTCTTCTACATTAAATGCTGTTTTCGGAATGCTGTCAGGATCCATTTCAATCTGATGGAACCCGTTGGCCAGATCGATTGTAGTAAAATACTGGGATCTTCCTAGTTTATCAAGGATGTCTGATATATTGGCTATTGGGTATCTATCAGTGATAGTCTTCTCATTTAACTTGCGATAATCTATCACTAATCGCCATTTTTTTTGTCCTGATGCGTCAGCTTTCTTGGGTACGATCCACACTGGAGAGCTCCAAGGAGAATTAGAAGGTTGGATTATACCATCATTAAGCATTTTATCAATTTGTGAATTTACCTCTTGTTTATGGACATAGGGATATCGAAAATTTTTTGCATGTACTGGTATTTCGTAAGTAGTTATTATAACACGTTTAACTTGATTAGTAAAAGTTAAAATGTCGCCAGGTTTATGGAAAATATTTTTAAATGTCTTAAGGAGTTTAAAAAGTTCATTTCGTTCTTCTGAATTTAAGAGTTGATGTCTTATTAGTGATCAAAAATCTACTTCTTGTTGTTTACAATTCCTTTCTGTAGTTTGACTATTTTTCAGGTACTAACAGTTCGGAACTAAAAATTTCGTAATTATTAATTTCTGTTGGTTCTAAGGTTAGATTATCATTTCTACTTCCTTCGAGGGCTATATGTCGTTTAGTATGATTACAAATCTCTACAGTATAGGTATTCTCTGTAATTGTTACTATTGTTGGTAAGATCTCTATTTCGTTGTCACAGTGATAGGGTATTAACCACGTGGTATCATTTGGTAGTTCAGTTTTAAAAGTTACTTTTTGTATAGTATCGAGTAACAACTCGATCACGTAATTGTCAAAGATTTCTCTAAAATAAAAGGAATTTCTAAATCAATATTTAGATTTAGCTTGCACAGATCTTTGATTCCTAAGATTCCGTCGAAGTAATCATGAAAAGAGAAAAGAATAAATTCAATAGGTTCTGAAATACCAAAGCATAGTAACAGAGGTATGGTTGCTTTGCTTGATGATTTCTTTGAACCTGCGCACGTTTGTAATGTGCTGGTAAAGGGTTGAATTAGTTCGGGAAAGTAAGTTTCTGCTAGAGAAGGTCTGAGAAGTGATGTGTGAGATCCTGTATCTATAAGTAGACGGATTCCAAAATTTGGAATTACTATATAGGGTAACTGATTAACTTGAAAGCTATATTTAAAGTCAAACAGGGTTTGTTTTGTCTGAGGCTTGCATTTGAAAATTTTCAAATTGTTCGCTTACGAGTGAGTCTTCGGGTTCTAGGGGTTCTTCCAAAGAATTATACAATGAGTAAGGATCATTGTTGTACTCTGCATTACTGTAGTCATTGATATTACTTCCTTCTTCTGGCGAGACTTGTTCCAAGTGTGTTAATTCTTGGGACGTAAAATTGGGCTTTCCTGAGGGTTGGAAGTGATTTTGATAAGGGGATATACTGGGACCACCTGTGAAAAGGGTTTTCGCGGTTGTTATGGGTATTGTTGTACATTTCTCTGAGTTGGATTTGGACTGGGGTTTTTATTTTGAACTTGAGGTTTTTGATTGAAATTTGGAGATTGTCTCTGATTTTGAGCTGAGTGATTCTGGTTGAATATCGAATTATGCGCTCTAGGTTGTTAAGTAGTGTTATTAAATCGATTGATTGGAAAATAATTTTGATGAGACGATGATGGATTTGAGTTCTTTTGAGCATTCCTCAATAAGAAGCTATTTTTGAAAGTAGTTTGGCTCGTCAAGATTTCGTAATTAGTAATTATATCTATTGCGCTATTTAGGTTTTGAGGATTTTGTACAATCAAGAGAGTTCTCAGTTCACTAGATATATTGGCCAGTAAATTCTGTGTAGCTGTTAGCTCATTTTGATTGATTAGGATTGTTCTGGTCCCCATATTAGTAACTTCAGAACAGATTTTAGTGTTAATCTTAGTAACTAATCCTTTTAGTTTCAATATATAATCTTGAGTTGACTCATCTTTTCGTGTCAAAAATATTAATTGTTGCTGTAGATTAGCACGAGTGATTGGATCACTGAATTTTTGTTTCAAAGCATCTTTAATATCATTCCACGACGTTAAATCAGATCTAGTTAATAGAAAATTTTCAGCTGGTCCTAACAATTTTGATTTTATAGCGAGAATGACAAATTCCTGCTGTGATGCGTCATTATTAAAATATCTAATATGAAAAGTATCAATTTGATCTATAAACGCTTCTAGTTGAGAAGGTTTACCATCTAATATTTTCAAAAGAGATACAGTTAGTTTTAATGCACTAGCCATGTTAAAATTATCCTGCTCTACTTCTAATAGTGTTTGTTGAATGGAATTATGGTTAAATAACCGAAAATTATACGCAATATAGGAATATAACGTAACTAAATTATTATTTACAGAATTGCTAGGATCGCAATTTGCTAAGTTTCCTAAACTTCTTCTTCTATGTGAATTCGTAATACTACGAGGATATGTTATATGTTCAACAATTCTCTTACTAGATTTCTTCATGGAAATATATGTTGTGATCAAAGAATATGTTCTTAACTAACAGGCTGTTCAACTATAAGAAAACAAATCTGTCACTTACAGAATATTTGTTTCTAGTCTTGATCCTGTATCAGGTGACGCCTCGCTGAAGAGATACACTCCACAAGTTGGTAGTCCTCTGTCGGTGACACTAGCATACGCCAATATGTCGGATAGGTGGGCTGGTCGTCTCGTACTGCTACCCCACAATCAATGCAACCAAGAGTCTAGCTTGAGTTCCGTAGGGCTCCGTTCACAATCACTACACAGATTTAGGTGTTCCAAAGAATGCACAAAAATGGTAATCCAAAAGCTTTGGCACTCCGATGGTTGTCCTGAAACCCGCACGATCGATTTATGCACTCCGAAAAGGATCCTACCGACTGCGCCAATTACGTTCGAATAAATGCAACCTTTGTTTTTAAAAACTATTTTATTAGCGAAAGGTTACAATTCTTGAGAGCGACTACGGTTAGCTCAAACTAAAGACTGGCTGTAACGTTATGCAGCTTCCTATTTACATTAAGATAAATGGAACTTAAGCAGAAATGCGTTAACAATAGTAACATGACCCTTATCTTAAGCTGAATACTTATAAGTGGTCATATAATTGATACTACATCTTTCCCTTAGTTTTGACATACTTATCAAAAGTATAGACATTTCACATTTAACAATAAGTATCATTGTATTCAAGTTCCTTAGCCTACTGAAATTCAGCTTTGTTGCCACTTCTATTAATAACATAGCCGTTAAACAGATGAATAGAATTTATATAATATTTAGTCATAGTAACAACTGAACAATAAAGAAAATATATTTACTCCTAATACCTATACTAAGAAACAGTCTAATCTAACTATACTTAAGAAATATTTAGAATTAACAAAATATTTAGAATTAGGGCTGGAAGCAATAGTAACACAAAACAGGGTTTAATAGGGAGTAGAAACTTTACAAAATATATGTGTGTAATACTGTACTATTCATACCTCATACATACACGCATACCACCCTTTCATTCTGGTGCCTGCTCTTGCTTATCAGGTAATATCTTCCATTCATCTTCATATTTTTTTAAATGTTCAACGTTTCGCCTAACCTACTGACCCGTGTGGTCATTTTTCAATTGGGTATCTGCGCCGGCTTTATTTAATACCGTATGGGGTATAGGAACAAAATCAGGAGATATCTTCTTCTCTCTGTGTAGGTCCTTTAGACAAACTTTGTCGCCTTCCTGGATTGTGTTCTCCTTAGCACTTAAATGCATTTTTGTTCCTAACTTCTCCATCTTACTTATTTTCTACATCATTCAAACTTGGCATCTTATCGCGAAACTGCCTTCCGAAATATAGTTCACCTGGTCTTTTCCCTGTTGTCGAATGTGGAGTACTGTTATAAATTACAAGGTATTCCAGAAGGTCCGCTGTCCAGTCTCGTCTCAAAGAGTGACTTATTCGTTTTAGGATATCCCGATTTTGTCTCTCGATTTCGCCATTTTGTTGAGGCCAATATGGTATGGTATGGAAAATAGTTATTCCGCTTTCCCGGCAGAATTGAGAAAACTCCTGACTTGCAAAGGGGCGTCTATTATCTGCGGTGATAGATAAAGGGTATCCATTTCTGGAACGCAGAGGTTCACCGGATATTTGAATTTGAATGTGACCTAAAAATTTTTCCGTTTTCGTTTCAATTGTTGACTACGGTATTATTAACCTTTAAAATAAACACCCTCCTTAAAATCGAGCAATAAACTGGCGACATTTTCCAAAGTAAACTTCTATTTACCACAGAAATCATTACTTGATTTCATTAAGCAGATTCGCATTTGCGAACGAATACGGGTGACATTTAATCTTAAAAAGGACCTTTAAAGCTTGAATAAGAGAGTCGCTTTTGGTACATTAAGCACGGCCGAAGTCAGCAATTTACTTTCAGCTTAAATGTCAGGCTTCAATTTTGTCACTGTCGATGCTCCTTGGGGAAAATATTGTTTTCCACTGTTGTTCGTAGCTCGGGGCGGTTTCAAAGAACACACGCCAGTTGCCAGACCTTTTGCTTAATGACATATATAAATCGAATCCCGAGTGTTTTTAGCCCCCGTTTGATTTTAGGTTACGCATAAGACTAAATTGTATAGAGGAAAACTTTCTTGACTTCAGCTCCAAGCTTCGCTCTTTTAAAGTCAGAAATAAAGACAAATATTTGGTATTTCTTCTTTTGTAGAATGGAACGTTCAATGTGACTATTTTCCTAGCAAAAGAGCGCTTCGATGTAAATATTGAACGAGTCAACAATGCTCAACGTGAAGCCTACTTGTACCTTCCCTGTTTGTTTCGAAATTAATTCCCGGATCGAAGGATTAACGTGAACGGTACACAGCAATTTAGCCCCACTACGATTTGTAGGACGGATTATGTTTTAATTATTTTCACCTTGTTTCGTATATATGGATTCATTTTTAGGGGGCACGAATCGAAACAAATTTTATTTTATATAAGTATGGAATTCAACTCATTGATATTATGTGGGTATAGAAATCAATGTATGACTCTGACTATAGATATTCGTATTTTCAGTTTCATCTAATTACACCTGCTTATTGTGAGACGACACTGGATTCCATCTCCATTGTTGCCTTTAATCCTCTTTCCACGGCTAAGGCTATTAAATGTAAATAGACACGTTTTGAAAGTCACTGAGAACATGGAGGAACCCCCAAAACAACCGGGATAGACAAATTAAATCATACGATACATTTCATACAATAAAGCAAACATAAATTTCAATCGCGAGGAAATGGCAGAGGTATTATTGTCTGACAGTAACTTGAGAGCATTTGCATAATTTAAAGAGATGTTTTAACATTTGCGGGCTCTGCGAGGGAAGATGCAAAGAGCGGCGGAATTTCTAATGGATGGAAAAGCTTCAGGTTGTTTGACAGGTATATCTAGTGCTACCTAAATTTGATAGCTTTTTCATGTTGAGCACTCAAATTACAGAACGATAAACCAGAAGTGCAGACTGACAAAATCCGCAATAAACTGTTAATTAATTTAAAGTGAGCGAATAAGTTCCGATAGAAAAGACTCGACGAAGGTTGGCGTCTCTCCCTGAAATGGAAGCTTAGAGAACCTGTTGAGCCAAGTGATGATCCGTCGGGAAAGGAATATCCTCCAGACATAACCGTCACTAAGGATTTACTTCGAAATTTAAGTAAAACGAGCAAAGAGAAGAAATATTTAGCAGGAACTTCGAAACAAATTATTAGAAACGTTTTTAATGTTTCTAAATTACTATATCTAGATGAGCTCAAGAAAAAGTCCTTTCAGTTAGAAGGTATAGAATAAAAAGATGAATAACGTTATTGGTTGTTAGAAGTTACAATACATGCAAATATAGACATGTTAAAATAAAAAAAAAAAAACAAATTTTGGTTGATCCATTTTTAGTTGTAAATCTAAGACAGGAAAAAAAAGTTCGTAATGATTGTTTTCATCTAACTTTTATCGAAAAAACTGGTACCTCGATTAGATATAAGAAAACGTAACAAATCCTTGTAATGTTGCGCTAACAATAACTTGTTTTCCCTCCTTTAATTTTCAACAATTTGAAATTATTGAAACCTTTTTTTTTAGTAAATGTAATAATACAAATTTTTAAGACACAAAATTTTACGATCCAAGAAAACTTAAAAGGCTTGTTGCTTTTTAAGGTTAAATCTTCTCCACAACTCACCACAAAATTGACAAATGGCAAATGAAACCTAGATTGACATTTGATATTACATATCTATAAAAGAGATACTGGAAAAGGGTATCTTCTCAACCAAGATACTCAAACCAGATTAACAAAAATTAGACACTCGAATGTATTAATACTTTCGAGAATGGTTTGCCGTTGTAGTTAAGTTGTTTGTTGACATTTGTAATCTAAAATTCACTAATATTACCTTTTTTTTGTTACGAAAATAAATTTAATTATATAAGCCAACGTCAAAAACAATAATTTGTTTTTTTCTTTAAAATCCTGTTAACTTGAAGATGTAAAAATCTATTTTTTTAAGTGAGTAAAATACTACAAATTTGTATGATACAAAATTACAAATTTAAAGATTCAAGAAAATCTAACCGTAAGAGGCAACACAACTGACAAATACAAGACAATTGACAAATAACAATGACAAATGAAAACAGAGACTGACATTTAACATTACTTCTATTGACCATTCCAGAATTACGTCATTTGACATTTTTGCCCCTCCGGCAATATGGCGGATCAACCTATTTAAATATCAGGCTGGACTTAAAACTTGATCTTGATCAATATGTTTCATGTTTGATTTGAGATATATTTATAATATATTCCTAAATTGTCTTCTTTAAGCAAAAGCTTCAAAGCAGAATTTATAGGTCTGTAGCTGAAGATAAATATGCTCTTTATGATTGTCAGAACGCCAGTGAGGATTATAAAGATCTCATATTTTGTTATACTTGCTGTAGTAAGTGCGCTTAAACCGAATGTATCCGACGTTTCGACTTTTTGCTTACTATACGCGATCCTCAGGGTATTATCTTTTAATACAATTATTGCTTTATAAATGTCCCCTGCCCAAACAATCAGTGTTTCGTATATGACTGACAAAATAGCTTTAATGAAGACCATTCCACTGGTACTAACTGTTCGATATTGGATTGGATTGGAAATAAGAAAAAAATTAAAATAATGACAGTGACAAAACTGTTTTGCAATAATATGACCGCCTTGAATAAAGACAACATATGGTTGCTTATGTTCCTAATTATTTGGGCTACATATCTCAAAACTGTGGGAAAGTAGAAAAAAAATTATTAAAATTTTAACAGTTTATAGCTCGGTAACAACGCATCATATATAGGATGAAAAAAGTCTTATTTTAAGCCCAGCAATACGCCTTAAAATTTAAATATCGAATTTAGGACTCACCCTGTAGATTCCACTACTCTGAATCAGTTCCAATAATTTATTTAATTTTTTTTATTTCTATAATGTTTATTTTTGTGGTGGTTAATTGACGGATAGGAACTAAAAACAGCAATTATTCCATAATCTCCTTGCCGACGTTTTGTTTAATCTACTTAAACCTCTTCAGGGCTCGAGATTGATGAGGTTTAAATAGATTAAACTAAAGGTCGGCGAAGAGACTATAGTATAATCCTTGCTTTTAGTTCCCATCCGCCAATTAACCACCACATCGTTCTTCCCGGGACGCATTTCTTATTTCAATTTTGTATTTTTTTACTTCAAAAACCGCCCTAAGATTTTAATTTAAGGGTAATAGATCAGGAAGTTTGAATATTTTAATTTTGAAAAAAATACATTTGATTGACAGGTGACGCCTAAAGCTTAACTCGACAGTAACCACCAGGGCATAAATATAACGTAACTTCGAGCTGCAGGTTATCCCAAGGAAATAGGCGTTATGTATTAAACAGAAATACATGGAAAAAAATATTACCTAGACCAAACTACTCAAACCACATTAACAGGAGAGTTAGCCCCTTGAATTTCTTCAATCCGTGGCCTATTCCGTGACGTAAAACTTAACTAGACCAACTGACCTGCCTCCGAGGGTGGTTTGCACTTTTAATTAATTTTTTGTTTACAATTGTGCTGAAAATCTACCATATTTACGTTTTTTTGTTGCAAAAAACTGTATAATTCTGTAGCCTCGCGTCAATCGTCAAATCATCATTGAAGATTGTGAAACTGCAAACTTCAGAAATGTCGTAAAAAGAGGCGCTAAAAACCTATAAAATGTGTTTGATATATATAAGCATATGCCCAAAAAACTGCTTTTTAGATGTCGCTAAATACTCCCTGTTCATTACAAAACGTCATTTTAGAAGGCTATGAATTTTTGACAGAAATGGATGACCTAATCAAAGTAATTAACTTTGGTTCTTTCGTCCTATTCTTTTCACACTCCACAGCCAAAGAGACGGCGTTTTCAAATTATTTATATTCACCCCCTACTTATGTGTTATCTAGTAAAGCCGCTCATCAAACCTTCTGGGAAAGGCAAACCGACGTTTAAGTCATCATCATGTACACTGTGTCCGATTTCATATGCAATTTTAGTTTTTTATATCTAACATTAAACGAACTTTTCATTCTGAATTCAACAATATATTTAAACAATGGGCAAAATTAAACAACAAAGTAGGGTCACTACGCAACAGACGAATATTCTTACTTCGATGCAGAAGGGAAGGCATCACACCAAAGCACATCAACGACAGAACTAAAAACATCAATATATTGATCAATTACCAAGAGGGACACACAGGACAAATGGTTAGTAATTTTAAATCCAAACTACACAATAGATTGATTAACCTAGAAATAGACATTACCATTAAGCGCCTTAACATAACAGAAAAAGATCTTTCCTCTACGCAAGAGCAGTTAACAGCTTTTTTTCCCAATCACATCTCTGACGAATTTTTTAAAAGACAAAAATCATATGCTGAAAAGCAATTTAAAAGTATAAGAGCGAGCAATGTCCGGAAATTTCACAAACTTGAAGATAAACAATTTTCTCATAACATACCAGTTGAAAAAAACTGGGTAAAAAACCTTACGGACACTGCTGTCCCTGACGATATAATGCAATTTTTGTCATTAGGCTTTAAGTTCGGCATTCATCCAACCAAAAAGAATGTTTCCTGCAAGCAAATGTTATCTAGTTTCGAGAACATTCTTACGCAAGTTCCATCCAACAAAGACTTGATTAGAGCTAGATTCACTAATATCTTGACTAATTACTTCAACAGCCCTATCAACTATAGCCCTTTAAACATAATGTATGAAAAATCAAAGGCCTTTCTAAGTGTTGGCTGATAAAAGGAATGTCACAGTAATTATGAACAAAACCGCCCTAAGATTTCAGTTTAAGGGTAATAGATCAGGAAGTTTGAATATTTTAATTTTGAAAAAATTACATTTGATTAACTCGACAGTAACCAACAGTTATGGAATAAACAGAAATACATGGAAAAAAATATTACCTAGACCAAACTACTCAAACCACATTAACAGGAGAGTTAGCCCCTTGAATTTCTTCAATACGAGGCCTATTCCGTGACGTAAAACTTAACTAGACCAACTGACCTGCCTCCGAGGGTGGTTTGCACTTTTAATTAATTTTTTGTTTACAATTGTGCTGAAAATCTACCATATTTACGTTTTTTTGTTGCAAAAAACTGTATAATTCTGTAGCCTCGCGTCAATCGTCAAATCATCATTGAAGATTGTGAAACTGCAAACTTCAGAAATGTCGTAAAAAGAGGCGCTAAAAACCTATAAAATGTGTTTGATATATATAAGCATATGCCCAAAAAACTGCTTTTTAGATGTCGCTAAATACTCCCTGTTCATTACAAAACGTCATTTTAGAAGGCTATGAATTTTTGACAGAAATGGATGACCTAATCAAAGTAATTAACTTTGGTTCTTTCGTCCTATTCTTTTCACACTCCACAGCCAAAGAGACGGCGTTTTCAAATTATTTATATTCACCCCCTACTTATGTGTTATCTAGTAAAGCCGCTCATCAAACCTTCTGGGAAAGGCAAACCGACGTTTAAGTCATCATCATGTACACTGTGTCCGATTTCATATGCAATTTTAGTTTTTTATATCTAACATTAAACGAACTTTTCATTCTGAATTCAACAATATATTTAAACAATGGGCAAAATTAAACAACAAAGTAGGGTCACTACGCAACAGACGAATATTCTTACTTCGATGCAGAAGGGAAGGCATCACACCAAAGCACATCAACGACAGAACTAAAAACATCAATATATTGATCAATTACCAAGAGGGACACACAGGACAAATGGTTAGTAATTTTAAATCCAAACTACACAATAGATTGATTAACCTAGAAATAGACATTACCATTAAGCGCCTTAATATAACAGAAAAAGATCTTTCCTCTACGCAAGAGCAGTTAACAGCTTTTTTTTCCAATCACATCTCTGACGAATTTTATAAAAGACAAAAATCATATGCTGAAAAACATTTTAAAAGTATAAGAGAGAGCAATGTCCGGAAATTTCACAAACTTGAAGAAAAACAATTTTCTCATAACATACCAGTTGAAAAAAACTGGGTAAAAAACCACTGCTGTCCCTGACGATATAATCCCATTTTCCAACCAAAAAGAATGTTTCCTGCAAGCAAATGTTATCTAGTTTCGAGAACATTCTTACGCAAGTTCCATCGAACAAAGACTTGATTAGAGCTAGATTCACTAATATCTTGACTAATTACTTCAACAGCGCTATCAACAATAGCCCTTTAAACATAATGTATGAAAAATCAAAGACCTTTCTAAGGAGTCACGAGGAGCTTTTAGTGGTGAAGGCTGATAAAGGGAATGGCACAGTAATTATGAACAAAAATGATTATCAACACCTCTCAATGCAAATCCTGTCAGACACTGCTCACTATATTCAGCTTCCTTCTGATCCAACGAATGCCTACCAAAGCCGCGGTAATAAACTGGTTACCAATTTTAAAGAACGTGGTCTCACCTCGCTGGAAGAATCTAGCAATATCAGAATATACAATCAAAGTTCTCCAAAGTTTTATGGACTCCCTAAAATTCACAAACTAGAAATTTCCCTCAGACCAATAGTCTCTTCAATCAGCGCTCCTAATAGTAAACTAGCAAGTTTCCTAACTCACATTCTTACTGAAGCATACAATAAAGACAATCCATATTATATAAGGGATAGTTTTGAATTTGCTGAATTTGCAAAAGGTTTACAACTCCCGACAAATCATGAACTAGTTAGCTTCGATGTGATATCCCTATATAGCAACATTCCTCTCACCCTGATCAAAAAAAGCATTCACGGGCACTGGACAGACATTAGTGAAATAACAACACTCCGCCAAGAGAACATCTATGAAATATTAACAACTATATGGGACACCACTTACTGCACATATAACAATCAATTCTACAAACAGATTCTAGGCACTCCCATGAAAGCGACGTTATCTCCCATCGTCTCTCAGTATGTGATGGATGACTTGCTGAACCACTGTCTAGGCAAATTAAGTTTTAAACCACCTTTTTTAAAAAAATATGTAGATGATATTATCAATGCAGTTCCAAAGGACCAATTAAACAACACACTCTCTCTACTCAATAGTTACCATCCACACATACAATCTACAGCAGAAAGAGAATCAGCAAACAGAACAGTTTCTTTTCTTGACACTTTGATAACCAGAAAACCAAACCAAGAAATAATCCTTGACTGGTACCAAAAACCTACAAATTCAGGGAGATATCTCAACTTTCAGTCCTCTCATAGCCAGAAAACTAAAATTAACCTTGTCCTTGCTTTAAAAAAACGAATGGCATACTAATCTCCCATGACTCACTGAAACTCATCAATTTGAGAAACCTCAGAGACACACTCTTGATAAATTCCTACCCTCTAAACTTAATTAACAAACTCTTATTCAACAGTTCACATCAAAACATAACCGAAAACAGCAGCAACAATTCTTTTGCTAATATGGAAGACAGCACCTCTGGCATGGTAGAATTAAACTTCCAATTCACGAATATGGAGCTGAGTGTCGCATCAGCCTCAATTGACGCTACCTCCCATTTCTTCTTCTTCTTAAGGTGCCGTATCCATTAATGAATGTTGGCGACTATTCTGGCATACTCGCTACGATCTTGTGCGATTCTAAAAAGTGCGTGGGCATCGAGGTTTGTCCAGTCTCTTATGTTCTTCAGCCACGAAAATTTCTTTCTCCCGATGCCTCTCCTTCCTTCGATTTTTCCCTCCATAATCAACTGTAGGAACTGGTACTTGGAATTTCTGAATATATGACCGATGTATGCGGCCTTTCTTCTTTTTACTGTCTGCAGCAGTTCTCTTTCTATACCCATTCTCTTTAGTACTTCCTCGTTCGTTGCGTGTTCCGTCCACGGAATCTTCAACATTCTTCTCAGCACCCACATTTCAAACGCCTCTAGTCGGTTCATGACATTGGCCTTTATTGTCCATGTCTCTACTCCGTACAACAGTACAGAGTAAATGTAGCATTTTACAAAACGGTACCGTAATGCCAAAGTTTTTCCCAGATATCTAAATTTTGATACTTGTTGGATTTTCTTACCGTTCACTGTGATGTTCAGGTTCACATTTGATGTTCTGCTAACCATCATCACCTTCGTTTTGTCTATGTTAATTCTTAGGCCGAGTCGTTCACCTTCGGTAGATATCTTTATGATGAGACGTTGTAGTGCTTCCTGGCTATCCGCTACTATAACTGTGTCGTCAGCATAGCGTAAGTTGTTAACGGCCTGTCCGTTAATCTTAATGCCGTCCTCTGTATCTGTCAAGGCTCTTTCGAAGATTGCTTCAGAGTATAGGTTAAAAAGTAGGGGAGACAGAACGCAACCCTGTCTCACCCCTCTCTCTATCGGGAATTTCTGTGTAGTTTCATTGCCCACTTTCACCGATGCTGTTTGATTTGCGTACAGGATCTTTATGAAACGTGCATCGTTCTTATCTATCCTCTTGTCTTGAAACATTTTGATTAACTCAACGTGTTTGACACAGTCGAACGCCTTTTGATAATCTATGAAACACATGAATACGTCCTTTTACTGATCTCTGCATTTCTGAAGTAATACGGTCAAGCTGTAGAGTGCTTCTCGTGTGCCAAACCCTTGTCTGAACCCAAACTGGGTAGGACTAATATCCATTTCGCATCTGTTATAAATTCTTGTATGGACTATCTTTAGGAAAAGCTTCAAGACCTGGCTCAGTAAGCTGATCATTCGGTACTGGTCACTATGGTTTGCATTTGGCTTCTTTGGGATCGGAACAAAAATCGACTGGAGCCAGTCCTGCGGTATTTCACCCGTCTCATATATGTTGTTAAATATTTCTGTCAAGGAGTCTAGGTTTTCATCATTTAGCAGCTTTATTATCTCTATATAAACTTCGTCTGGTCCCACTGCCTTTCCTTGCTTGCTTTGTTTAATTGCCTTGAGGACTTCTGATTTTAGTATCTTTGGGGAGGGTTCACCTTCATAGTCTTCTGCGAAATTTCTTTTGTTTTTCTCCGCATATAGTTGCTGTGTGTATTCCTTCCAATGGAGAAGAAGGTCCTTGGGATCGGAGATGATTCGGTTGTCCTTCACAATATTGTTCATGTTACAAGACTTTTTTCGGCCTGTAACTTCCTTCACTAATTTATGTGTGTTAAAGTGGGCATGTCTCTCCTCCAGTTCTTCTATTTCTGAGCATTTTTCTTGCATCCATTGTTCCTTGGCTCTACGGATCTCTTTTCGTATTTCCTTGTTGATTTTCTTATACTCAGTCACGTCCCTGTTTTTAAATGGTCTTCGTTTCTCCATAAGTGCTAATATTTCCTCAGTCATCCATTTCTCCCTTTTGTTGATTGGAGGGCCTATTTCGTTGTTTGTGACAGTTACTATGGCCTTCCTAAAGCTGTTCCAGGTGTCTTCTACGCTGCCTGGGCTTTGGTTCAGTGACGAGGTTCCGGCGATTGCCTCGTTTACTCTCTGTTTAATTTTTGTTTGTACTTCAGGTTTCTTTAAGTTGCTTATGTCGATTCTCTTGGTTGTTCTACTCTTAATTTTCTTTAGTTTTATTTTTAGTTTTCCCAGTACAGGGTTATGGTCAGACCCTATATCAGTCCCAGGGTAGGTTCTGACTCCATGTAGGACATTCTTATACCTTTGACTGATCAGTATGAAGTCTATCTGGTTTCTTATAGGGTGTTCGTTCGTATGCTGAGGTGATTGCCAGGTGTAGAGTCTTCTTGGTGGCAGTTTGAACCATGTGTTTGCAATAACTAGTTTTTCTTCCTGGCAGAACTGAATTAGCATGTCTCCCCTATCATTGCGGTCTCCCAGCCCAAAGTCACCCACTATATCCTCAACACGACCTTGTCCAATCTTGGCGTTGGAGTCACCCATAATTATTAGTCCTTCGTTTTTCTTGACAACTCGCATTAATTCTTTTATTTCTTTATACAGTTGGGTTACCTCATTATTAGGTTTATCTTTCGTCGGTGCATAGATTTGAATTATGTTAAGATCAACCGGATCTGCCCGAACTTGTAGGAGCGCTGTCCTATCTGAATATGCTACAAAGTTTTTTACTGCTTTGTTGGTCTGTCTATTTACTAAGAGGCCTACTCCATTGTAATGGTGCGGGTGGTTGTTTCCTGAGTAATAAAGCGTCGCCTTTTCTTTTGTACATTTTCCGCTGTCTGGCCATCTGATCTCGCTTAGGCCTGCAATGTCTATGTTACATCTTTCCATCTCTTTTATCAAGTTGTCCACTTTTCCGGTGGCGTATAAGCTTCTTACGTTCCATGTACCAATTCCCAGTCTTGGAATCGTTTCCACTTTCGGGTGGCTCCTAGCATTGTTTTTCCTCGCGGGGATTCTTAGCACCCCCCGACCATTCAAGGTCTGCCGCGGACTAGGGGCCATTGATTGTTGAACCTGTGCCATACTCGTCTTTCTTGGGATGTCCTTGTGGACCCTTATACCTATACCGTTGACATTGCTGTTCATCCGCCTTTGGGGTCGATTTCTCAACCCCAGGACAAAAGGGTGCCCTTGCCTCAGCTGTTCCTCCGCCCTCTAAGAAAGAGGCCGTTGACAGCTTGAGGGGGGATAGCTTATTCCGGCTATCGTTCGGTCGTCAGAGCCTCGTCAGTTATCTAGCAGGGTGTGCCGGATAACGATAGTTATCGCACTTGCAGGTGAGGTTGACATTTGGGCTGGAGTTTCTGTTACCTTCGCCCCTTACACCTCCCATTTACCGACCAAATACTTTTCATTCCCACACTGAACTCACCCACACAGTGAGCAAGCTATTTCACAACCATCCATCCATAAAACTAGCACCTAAAAATCCAGTAACTTTAGGCGACTTGAGTACCGTAACAGTCGGGAGTGGTATATCGCATTTCCTGCTCTATCTGCGATCAAGTGTACATAGGTCAGACAAAGAATTTATTGCAGAATAGAATTGCGTTACATAAAAGTGAGTGCAGACTTACAAAAAACACCAGTGCACTGACTCAATATTATATCGATACAGGCCATAAAATCAATTTCGACGAGGTAGTAATACTTGACAAAGAACCGTCATATCATAAAAGACTTTTCTTGGAAATGGTAGAGATTGCAGTGGAAGACAAATCGATCAACAAAAGAACCGACATTGAAGGCCTTAGCAACATATACTCAAATTTGATCAACAGATGTAAGGCGAAAAGCAAACCCCAAAGCACACAAAACACAACCACGGACTCCCTTGATTACCTAACTTTTTAAAAATTTAAAAAAATGACTTCCACATAAAATAATACAACCGGAAATGGTAAATATGTAAAAACAATAAACAATACAATAGCAACATAACAAAACAACACATC
>OX638297.1:43330218-43519383 GCA_951812265.1 Taphrorychus bicolor | reverse complement strand
ACATTTCTAGGAAGATTATTGGCAAAATGCCCGGTCCTCGAGAATGTTTTCACAAAGACTGGTCGATTTGAAACTTTCGTGTCCGGATTTATGTAAAGAAAATCACCTAAATCAAAGACCCCCTGTTTCAAATGTACAGTTTCAACTCGAATGCCAAAATATAGACTAAATATACGTTTTTTTTTAAATACCGGCCATAAGCGATTAAAAATATCACTGATATCTTAACGATTAAAGTTAGAAAGCTGAAATTTGGTATGTGTCTTACTACGGCTACATGGTGCGATACGACGTTTTGTTCGTTCATTCTACGCCATCATCAGGCTTTTATATTATTTCCGTTTACCAAATTTGAATGGTGTGTAATCTACTGAGGTGCCGTAAAATGTGAAAAGCTAATGTAGATATCATAGCGACCCTAGTTGAGATATAGCTGTTTCATAAAGTTTTATGAAAGGTTATAGCTGTTTTATTGACCGATGGTGATATTGAGGAGAAAATCCTTTATAGTAGTAGTTACAGTTGGTTTCCATTATGTAAAATTCTGAAAAGTTTAGGTTTTAAGACGATATCTCTGGAATGGTTTGAGCTAGTAAGCTGAAATTTCGTACTTTTTATGAGTACGAAATTTCAGTACTCTTACTTCGTACTTTATGAGAAGGGTAGAGGTCTCTGGGGTCCGGAACATTGCCGCGGGTACCGAAGGTTCTATTTTGGAAACTTTTAAAATTTATTGACACTTTTTTGCTACATTTTAATTATTTTTTCTAAAGTGCGCTGACACTAAATATATCCGACGTTTCGACTTTATGCTTACGCCATCATCAGGGTTTTCTCTTTTATTACAAATATTTCTTTATAAATGTGTCACGCCCAAACAATCAGTTTTTCGTATATGATTGACAAAATAGCTTTAACGAGGACCATATATTCGACTGGTACTAACAGTTCGATTTTAAAATTTTTAGCTTCCGATATTTAACAGACAAAATTTTTCATTAATAGGGGTAGAGGGACATTTGACATTTTATAGCAAAGCCATTTATGACAATAGAACAACAGGGTCTCAACTAAGTGTGAGTCGTCTCAAATACTGCTCAAAACGTTAATAATTACGATTGTGCTTAGTGTAACAAGAGTCTTATAGTAAGTGAAAAACTGTTAAAATTGTATGAAAATTTCCGAATGTTATAATTTGATCGAACATTATGCCAACTAAATTAAAAACTTGGAACGACAAATTAAGCAGGTATTTTGTGGTCGCGAATGCTCTATTCTGGTGTCTGATGTCAATAGCATCGTTATACCATGTTTATTTTTTGAACTACATACATATAGGTATTAAAATGTCGAGAAAAAGTGGAAAAATTACCTTTGACGTGCCATTTTGAAGGGGAAGAAAATTACTGAAAATTCCATTTTCAGTAATTTTTTTGCATATTGTCACGACAAAATGTGCGACCGTATTATTATACAAAATTATTATATTTGAATGTGCGTTAATTTACGCTTTAAATTGCTTTTTTTTTAAATGAGTATCGGGTAGTCGTTACATCCCCCGAAGGGTCCGAAGCTGTCTTACCCACTGAATGGGACTTTCAAAACTAGGGAGTTTATATTTCAAATGATGAGATGGGATTCAAATAAACTTCTATTTTCTGTGCCTTTAAATTACCCTAACTATGTTTAAAGGTGATAGACAATGATCTACTATTAAGCGAAACATCTTGGACTTCCATTGTCTTTATTGAGTTTTTTACACGACATTTCGAGCAGCTCGTTTTCAAGTGAAACTGAACATTAAGCTCGAGGCTACTTGCTTATGTACTAACACAGCTAACCACGCTCACCATTCCTATTGGCCGATCGTCTCCACTTTCGCGAGTCCAGCGACCAGAACTTGTCCGCCGTATCAGCGGATGCCATACCGAAGAGACGTCTCAACTTGGTTTACTAAAGACGCCCTCATTGATTCCAATGAAGACTGCTTCCTTAAACTTTCGTTTCTTCCAGTGTTGTTCCTTATGCACAATTTTGGCTTCCGACCACTTAATATTATGGTCTTCGGACCAAGTGTGCTCTGCAATTTCCGATTTTGATGTTTCTCCTCTTATTGTTACAATGAATGAGTTCTGTGTTCCTGAACTCTTACATGCAAAGGGCTTGGTTTCTCCTATGTACGACATGCCACACTCATACGGGATCTGATATATACAATCTTTTTTTTTGTATATATCAAACGGGGACGATAACAAATTTATATTATAACAAATTTGAGAAAACACTTAATTAGGCCACATTCCAAGATTTGAAGTTCGGGTTGATTTTTATTGGGGGCGTTACGTCAGATAGACGAACGACCATCCATCGAAGAGTAATTAAGTGTTTTCTCAATTTGTTATCGTTCCAGTACAAGGAAGAACCACCCTTGTTGTCTTAAAGGAAGCCACGGGTACTCATAAGACACCCAGTACTCCTAAAGTACGTTAAATTGGTTGGCACGATACGGTCCTCCTCTACAGTTAACTTAGGTAAAACCCATTTGTTGTAACGGTGTCTGTCTTCATATTAGTCATTTTCTTAAAATAGTTATGGTAATTTTAAGGCGCAGAAAATGGAAGTTTACTTGAATCCCATCTTATCATTTTAAATATAAACCCCCCCAGTTTTGAAAGTCCCATTCAGTGAGTAAATCATCATAGGACCCTTCGGGGGAGGTAACGACTACCCGATACCCATTCAAAATAGAAATTTAAAGCGTAAATACGATCACACACACGTTACTCGTGACAATATTTTTTGACATATTTTTGTCCGCTCTTTCATATGCGACTATATTTGATAAAATATATGACCGTTGATTTCGGCCGAAAATTTTGACGACCCCCCTTTGAAATTTTTTTAGTTTTTACATTTTCCTATTTATCTTGGAAACGCTAAGGTTTTTCGATATGGATGTTAGTGTGATGTATAAAGAGGTTATTGAGGACTATCAGATTCATGAATCAGAAAGAAGCTGCTTTTCATGGTTTTCGAGAAAATTTTAAAAAACTACAAGGTTTGTACCTTATATTGTACCACACCCGTGCTCAGTTCTGGTCTAGGGAGACATTCGAAAATGTGTTCTGTGTGTAGCTCTGTTCTTCTACTTTCTTAGCTCCCCTTATAGATTTTCGGATAAATCTTCATCGAAACGAGATATCAGCTATTAAACGCGGCAATCCACGATTTTGATCTCAAACTTTAGGTTTTTGGCAAAAAATCAATAGTAATTGATTTTATTCGTTGGCTCTAGTAGTTTTATGATAAATAGGGCATAGATTTATATATTAGATAGTATAGAGTGTCCCAAAAAAATGTTGTAGCATGGGATTTTAGCATGTAAATCGATATCGATGTAATTCGATTATTTTTATGATAAATAGAGCGTTGATTCTGCTGTAGATAGTACAGGGCGTGTCAAAAACTTTATGTTAAATGCTGTAACATTTAACTTTATATTTTTGTTTGTTTACCAATACATTTTTTTGTATGTTTTCAGCTACTTTTAGGCATCATCAGGTTCTTTTTTGAAAAGTTTACGGTTCTTTCGGCAACATAAAACGAAAAAAAATATGACGCACAGAAAAATTAATATAAAAAGCACATCATAAACAAACCAACTCAAGTTTTCTGCTGACCAATTTATTAAGCTTAACTCAGCACATGTAGAATATTTAGTTTCATGGAGAAGCTTGTCTATTTCCAAAATTTCAGACGAATATCCCGAGAAACGAATCACGTGAAATAGAAATAGGATACTAAATTTCTTTCCAATACGATGTTTCACATTTTTGTTCACGTGTAAACTCCCATCCGTCTTTGCTGCCTGAGGTGGGCGAAATTTCCACTAACTATAGAAAATCAATCAGCCGCTGAACCTGAGAAAAATTGAGTTTTATTTTTCCTTCAATACTGAGCTTAGGCCCTAAAATTCCACAGAATATAAACGCAAATGTGTTACAGAACTTTCATATGAAAAGTTTGACCCCAACAATTTACATGCCTACTCCCAAACTTCTAATGTTTCGACCGCTCGTATGGGTAAGTATGAATATATTGTGTTCATAAAAACTTTCGGGCAACGAAAATTAAAGGTAATTATTTCACATAGATGTCAGAAACAAGGCTTACAACAAAAACAATGAGAATTTTCCACTTTAGCAACAACGTAGTACGCAAGAACAATGATGTCTCTCAACTAAACTTTGTCACCTAGTTTCAAAGACAATAGAAGATCTTTAAGTTTTCTCAACCGTGTTTCAATGCTATATTTTGCCGACAAATACATTCTATTTGTTTTATGTTTGGAGCGATTTTCTCAGAGCTTTAAATTCCATTCCCTCAATAAATGAAATGTCTTTGTATTGTGTTTTCGCTGCAGTCAAAATAAATTTTGCACTGTATCGATTTCTCCGAAGTTTTACTCTAGTCAAACGATCCTTTGTTCCCAGAGATTTTCGCAAATTCGCTTTGAATTAACTGCTTTAATAACTTTCTAAACTCATCTCAGCATAAATGATCTCCTAGTCATAGTTAAGATAATACAAAATGGTGCTTTGTACTTACATCAGCCAATATCCAGGGAATCGTCCATAGTATATGAAGTCTATTCCAACTCCTGCCAGCACTGCAATAAACATATAAACGTTAGTAAACAAGGACGTAAAAAATTATGAAGCGCTGAAATATACATTGTTTCATAATGTTGTAAAACTTGTAATAAAATATAAAACATTTACGTGTTTCCCGTATTTTTCTCGATTTATAGTGCAATAATTCCCACATAAAGGCATCGAATACGTCGTTATATTTTTCATGTGAAAATCGTTTCCATCGCACCTCTTTGTTTCCAGAGCCTTTGGTTCTGACTCTGACAGGCTATTGCCGCAATTCCAGTGAATTAATAATCTCATTTCCGTTCAATTAATAATTTGCAAAAAGCTGCCAGGAATTATCGTCAATAAAAAATCCACTTTCAAACGGATCATTTAACCGGATCTTTTTTCCGATAATAGGTCCAGCTAAAAAGAGCCGAATAGCGCTTGCATGGCACAAAAAAAGGGGCCGGAAAGAAGAAGCAAAGTGTTCAGTCCGCTAAATGACTGAGATAACGATTAAGTCTATAAATCAATCGGAGTCGGGTTGTATGTTGCATTTTTATTAGCGAACCCGAAAGAAATCGGCCCGTAATCGAATCTTGGGGGATTTGCTCGTAATTTATATTTTTGTTAGAATTTCCTGGGGAAAAAACCACAACGCTGATAAGAATCGCTAGATGGGCCATGAGATATTTAGGTGAAATCGCACGTAAGATCTTAATGATATGAGTTTATTTTTATCACAGAATCTTTTCGATATTATGGACTTATGGTTGAAATTTTTGATTAAATGAGATACCTATAATGCAAAATAAGTATCAAGTGTTTCATCTCAAACGAAGCAGTCCATGTTTTGACGTACATTTGAGGCTTGAACGAGCAACCCCCTGAGAGTAGGAGCTTCAACCTCTCAAAATTGAATAGGGAAGAGGGGTTTAGCGATACCTCAATTGAGAGATATTGGAAGCGTATTTAAAACAGTGTATGACAGAAGTGATGTTGACGAATCGTTTTTGGGAAAAAGAAACAACCAAAATAAATCAAAACTGTCTAGAAGGAAGGTGTTTAGCTAATTTGTGTGTTTGTTCGATTGTTTGATACTTTAGCAAAGAATCTATCAAGTTACTAATTTACTGATTAGATTTTAAATAAAAAAAAAATAGTATACACACTACTTGAACGTGTTGAGCTGGTAAGCCTTTATTACCAAAATCAAAAGGGTGGCCGAGGGTCTGCAGGGATATTTAACCACAATTGTTCCAGGCGTAACGTTTGCCATAAGCATGTAATAGAATTAATTTCAATAGTATATTATTAAACGAGCTTTTTATGATAGCCATTATTCCCTTAGGGGACGTTTGCATCACGAGCCGTAGGCGAAGGGAGCAAGTCTTCCGTGGGAATAATGGCAATAAAAAGCGAGTATAATACTATACTTTATCCACGGCCATTGTCTAATAATTACAAATTATAAAATCTTATAGGTAGTGTAAAGAAAATAATTGAAATATCAAAGTGACACTCGCGTTAGACAGCAAAACCGGTGCCACCAGTGCATTTTTTATGCTGCGGCGTTTGATATTGCGTTGTTGCCTACTCCTACTGGTTGCCAAGGCAACATTTATAACTTAAATGGCGAGCGGGAATAATGATATTATTCCCGCTTGTTTCAACTCATATATCCCTCTGACGCTATATGAGCCCTATTTAACTTTTGTCAACAAGCTGAATATCAGTATATTATTAAGGAGTCGTGGACAAAATTAGTTTATACGGCAGTTTATACGGCAGTTTATACGGCAGCTTCTGGTGGTAGCCGTTCTAATGTGTTTAGAATTCTACATAAGCGTAAATTTCATCCATTCAAAATTAAATTAGTTAAAGAACTAAACGATAATTTTTAAGGTAAGGCAGTAGTTTTCCAAAATTATGGTCCACCGTATCAGCAATAACCCAAATTTCTTATACAACTTTTGTTTTTCTGATGAGTGCACTTTTTCACTACAGAGGAAGGTTAACCGATATAACTGTATACTTTGGAACGACACAAATCCTCACGTATTCGGAGAAGGTCATGTTTAACATTCCGAGCAACTAAATCTTTGGGTAGGAATTTTAGGAGACAAAATAATTAGAGCTCTCTTTATTCCTGTTAGTTTAAACAGTGAAATTTATCTTAATATGATGGAAATTACGATCGCTTCATTGATAACATAAATTTTTGAAAACGATCCTCCGCTACTTGAACAGCAACTGCATTTCCAACAAGGCGGAGCTCTTCCTTACTACGCCGCCCTAGTTCGCCAAAACCTCAATTTCTAATGCCCTGGTCTTTAGTTTGGAAGATGAGGGCCTATGGAGCGGCTTGCCCGATCTCTTGATCTGACCCTTCTAAACTTTTTCTTTTGGGGACATTTTAAGCCCAAAATTTTTGGTGACTAAGCCCGAGAATTGTAGTTGAGTGTCCTCAATCAATCCATCATAATGTCCCCAATTATGCTGAACCATGTTAGAGAATTCTCAGTCAAGATTGCATTATTATATGGAAGTCAATGGCAGACAATTTGAATATTTGATTTATAAATATTAGATTGACAAAAATTGCATGAAATGTTAAACAGAATTGACTTTTTTTATTATTAAATTAAATTTCTCTTACACGATTGTAAAGAGGTGTAAGCTTCCAAACCATTGTAAAAAGCTTCCAAAACCTTTCAAATGAGGCATCTTACCTATTCGATTTTGAAGGGCGGAAGAGCCTCCTCTTAGGGAGTTACTCGTTCAAGGCTGAAATGTACATCAAAAGTTGCCTCCCAGATAATATCAATCGGCGTGTTTCAGGTTAGTCACTACAGTATAAGAAATATACGGGATGGCCCGTTTGAGCTAGAAAAAACATATATTGGTTAAATGAGGCTCAATATGTACCTGTTCGTCCTTTTTTTTGTGGTCCACTTTGGAAACACACGAACAATGAATGCCGAATGCTGCCAAGTCCGAATGCCAGTGAGGATTATAAGGATCTCATGTTTTTGAAATTGTCAATTTGGGTGTACTTTTCTCACATTTCACCCTGTAGATTCCACCTTTTTGCAGTAAAAATCTGATCGAGAGAGGTAGTACACATATGGGCCCCGGACCTGACTAGGTTTGAATTTGAAATTTTGACGCATTTTTAAACTTTAAATTTGAAACTGCTCTTTTAAAGTATATTTGTGCCGATACCGTGCATCTAATCAAATGGCTTTCTATTTCAGGAGATACCTTGGAATGTTTTCTTTTTGGGACCTAGGAACCACTTTACGTTGAGACTTCGCAAAATGGTCTTAATTGGATTTCGAAGCGAAAGATGCATATTTTTGCAAATTTTGGCCTCAAAATCCTGAATGGTTCCGAAGATCGCCACCTAACTGGTAGTCGGAACTATTCGGCGGCGGCGGATTCTGCCAATGACAACTGAGATTTCCGAAATGTAAACATTAACTTTAAATGGCTTAAACCAAGGAAAATCGGCCGAAAAGCGTAGAAAACTGTGTGGCAGGAGAAAATCTGGACATTTCTAGAAAGATTATAGGCAAAGTGCCCGGTCCACGAGAACGTTTTCACAAAGCCTGGTCGGTTTGAAAACTTCGTGTCCGGGTTTATGTAAAAAAATTCACCTAAATTAAAGACCCTCTTTTTCAGATGTAGAGTTTCAACTCGAATGTAGAAATGCAAACTAAAAAGATTTTTCATTAACTTAGCGGCCGTGACGTAAGCGATTAAACGATATCACTGATATCGTGGAAACGATTAACGTTAGTTTGGGGATTACAACGGCTACACGAAGTTTCGTTCAATATACGCCATCATCAGGCTTTTATAATATGTCCGTTTACCCGTTGGTTCAAATTTGAATGGTGGGTAACCAGGTTCCGTAAAATGTGAAATAGCTGATATAGCTAACATAGAGACGATAGCTGACGTGTGTCAATTTTATGGGACGGGCTAGAGGTCGCAAAATCTTGCCAATGGTACCAAAGGTTCCATTTGGGAAACTTTTCATATTATTGACAATTTTTTGCTACATTTTAGTTATTTTTGTTAAAGTGCTCTGAAACCGAATACACTGCTGGACAATAGGTTGGAATAACGCAAATTTCTAAGGTTATTTTGAAAGCAGATATCTTCTAGGCAATGTAGAATATCAAAATGAATTTTTGAAAATGCCATTGATAGTAACTGGTCTTAATACCAGTTTTTCATTGTTCTTACAAAACGCATATACAGTATGTAAACTCAGCCCTTCACAAAATATCAAAATTTCTTTCTTACCGAAGATTTAGAAAAACCAAAATCAATTTGTAATTTCTATTCTAGGGTAATCTAGTATCTAGTAGTGGAAAAATACGTATTCAGCCGATTTTTGATATCTCGCTTATTTTTGAATATAGGAGGTTTTCATTAAAATTAACACAACTTTTCAAAATGTACCTCTTACTTTTTTTAGAGCAATGCAAGTAATGGATTTTTTTTTCTTTTCAAACATCCTTACGTTCATATAACTGTCTCTCTATTCAGAATTGTAACTGCTTATACGTGGTGGTTTCAAAATTTGTGGATAAGCTTGTCTCACAAAAAATCCGTGAAATTTAATAAACTGCCTGTTGTGCGCTGTATAATTATAAAGAGTGGTAATTTTGAAGTTTTGAAACTGTGTAAGGAAAGCCTGGACAAATACCTCAAATCGGGTTTTTATTTTTTTAATAGGATTAGTATTACTATACAGGGTGGACCTATAGGACCTGTTATGTTATGTGATGTTACCGGAAAATTAGAAATGGTAAAAATCAAACTACCAAAGGCGATGGGGGCACTCTAACAAAAAAATTTCAAGATCGTGGTTTCACTGCCGGTTATACCGGACACAGGTAACAACTTCCATTTTTTTAATGGGATATCCTGCATAATGTTGCATTTTTGGATTCTCCTTAAAATACTAAGATTTTCATATATCGTACCCTATGTTGATTTGGACCGTCTTCGTCATATTGACGTTTGAAAAATATCACCGATAAATCACATTCATATAACACGCAAATCCCTATAAAACGTCCAAACAAAAAAAAGCCTGCATAGTAACAATGAGGTATACTTAATATCGCAATAGTCAAGTTCGTTATGACAAACAGATGACTTGAAATTTCTAATGAGAGAGGAGGGCCTAGTCGATATCAGATTTGTGAAAATTTGGTAAAATGTATGTAATAGTCACTCTATAAAAATCGTTTTGAGATAACTGTGTAAGTGTTCGTAAAACGAACAAAATCAGCATATCGTACGTTCTATGAAAATAATCTTATAATTTTACGGAAAATCTAAAAATGCAACAATATACAGGGTGTCCCATTTAAAATACAGAAGTTGCCATCTGTTTCCGGTATATCCGGAAGTGCCAATATCTTTAAAGGTGTTGTGTTTGTGCGTAGGCGCTGTGAAAATTTGTAGGTAGAGTGCCCTTATCGTCTGGTTATGGTATCCTAACGATAACATTTTCAGATTATTATCATTTCTAATTTTTCGTTAACATCACGTAACGTGCAGTTCTTGGAGGACCACCCTGTATGGTAATACTAATCTTATAAAAAAAATTAAAAAGCAGTTTTGTGGTATTTGCCCAAGTTTTCCACACAGTTTCAAAAATTCAAAATTATTACTCATTTCATCAAAAACCTCGCATATTCAAAAATAAGCGAGATATCAAAAATCGGCCAAATATGTATTTTTCCATTACTGGATAGATTACTCTAGAATAGAAATTACAAATCGATTTTGGTTTTTCTAAATCTTCGGTAGGAAAGAAATTTTGATTTTTTGGGAAGGTCTGAACTTACACCCTGTATATGCCTGTCGTAAGCACAATGAAAAACTGGTATTAAGACCAGTTACTATCAATAACAATTCTAAAAAGTCCTGAAAAATTCATTTTGATATTTCACATCGTATAGACGATATCTGCAATCAAATTAACTTTACAATTTTGCATTATTCCAACCTATTGATCATCAGTGTATATTTGACGTTTCGAATTTTTACTTACCATACGCCATCATCAGGAAATTCTTTTTTATTACAAATATTGCTTTATAAATGTGTCACAAATGGGAACCCTGACATGGATACCCGTGGTACCATTTTACATCTTTTCATGAATTCTAGCTCCTTTTTTTTACCATTCTTCAGAAGCTGTTAGGTTTGCGAATATGAATTACAGTTTTTTCAGACGTTTCGACCTTTCAGCTACTTCAGGTCTTTTTTTATAATTCTGCAGTAGTTTAAGCTACAAAAGAGAAAAAAAAATGACTCACGAGTGTGACAAAAGCACACCATAAACAATCCAAATCAAGATTTCTGCTGATCAACTTGTTTAACTCGGTAAATCACATAATTATTAGTGTGCCCACGTTTCGTTTAATTTAGGAACAAACATTGAATCATAAAGCTAAAAACCGAAATGATCGGTTTAGGCTCTAAAACTATTTAATCAGTCTCACACAAAATTCAAGTTAAGCTCTTTTTTCAGCAATCAACGCTAGGAGTTTCAAGAGCGTAATATCCGAAAAATAGTGTAACCAATTTCTGACACCAAAATGAAGACCAAAATCTAATAGTTTTATAACAAGTCCACGTAAGGGGTGCAAATTACAACTTTCTTCGAATTATCTTAAGTTGAAGGTGGCAATCAATAGAAACACTTAATAAATTTTTGTGCAACTGAGAATTTTCGGGACATGTCTAGAAAATAGGTAAGATGGATTAATATATAATGTCTTTCTGGTAAAGAATTTTCCAACATATCGAGTTGTAGAAAATTCATTTAAATCATATTAATCATTCTTTTGCTTAGTGGAAGTTACACAATGTAGTGGAAATTAGAAGGCGTAAGAAACAGTGGACATAAGTAAGGTAAAAAAGAAACACTTTTATATTTCATTTCTAAACCCTGGTGTCAAAGGGTCTGTTGCGATATATTCCGAAATTATAGTTTTATTTAAAACTTGCTCTTTGGAAAATTAAAGTTAATATGAATGGGTTTCATATTTTGTGTGCACTTCGGTTTCTCTCGTTCGCCTGTTTCATTGAACGTTTTGTTCTTTCCTCTTTTTAATGATCTAAGTAGGACTTTTACAACTAATTAGTTGTAATGTAAAATTCAATTCCATTGAGACAAATTTAACACAAACTGCGTTTTTATTTGATATAATTGCAACATTTGAACGTGCGTCGTGCTTGGACCCTGGTTGTATTATATAAGGGAGTAGTTCTTAGGATTGGTTCTGATGTGGTGAGAAAAAAACAATGTCTTTTTTCGAAAGTTTTTATTTTATTAATGATTCCTGATTTTTCAATTTTTTTTTATACAGTTTTTTTAAATATAAGATCGGAACTGAAAATTATTATTTTAGCCTCTAAAATTATTAAATCAGTCTCAAGGAAAATTCTGGTTAAGCTCAGTTTTTCGACAGAGAGAGGATAATAGAGGACACTCTCAGTGGAAGATTGTTGCAATTTTTTCCGCAACCAATAATAGGAGTTTCAAGAGTCTATATCCAAAAAAAAGTAACAAATTTTTTGGCACTAAAAAAAGTCCAAAAGTTTTTTAATAAATCCAGGTATAGATTATAAACTAGTTCGAATTATCTTGTTTAAATTTGAAGGGGAGTAAAGTTTTGGAGGTTGCAATCAATGGGAATAATTTAATCAAGTTTCGTGTATTTTACAAATATCGAAAAAGAGGTAAGCTGGCTTAATATATAGGGTCATTGTTGTTGAGTTTTCTAACATATCGAGTTGTAGAAAATAAGAACCAAAAACTAGTAAGGTAAAAAACAAAATACAGCCGTTAAAAAATCAGTAATGATAGACACAGTTGGACACTTTTATGATTTTGAAACAAGATTTTAATTTTTTAACTTTGTGCCTCTACTTACTTCTTTTGGACTTTTTTTTATAATTTTGTGAATTTTCCACTTTCTTTAACTCGGTGCTCCGTGGTTTTAAGTTTTTTTCTTACTGTTTTTTATTCTTTTTATTTTTTGGTCTTAATTCCATGTTTCATTGAATGTTTTGTACTTTCATTATTTTTATCGATCTAAATTAGGCTTTGCTTGTGTTTTAATTATTTTAATAACAATAACTTTTTTTCATCAAAAATTAAACCTTAACAATAAGTAAATAGTTGTAATGTAGTAATTTTGACACAACTCCGCGATTTTAATTTATTAGTGATTCCTACTTTTTCAAGATTTCAAAACTTAAATGTATTTTATTGTGACGTGTTACATCACATCTAGAAAAAATTATTAAAAAAAGTAAAGTCTAACATTCTTAAAAAGAAAGCCCCGAAATGTAAAACCGGATATATGTTGTTTTATGTATTATGTCAGGTAGAAGACATACATCTAGCTTAGGTGACATACTTCTCAAACTGAATTAAGGTGAACAAATCCACTATTTATCAAAGTATACCATCCTTCCCTTTGACAATAGAAATATACAAATCCACGGTTTCTGTTTTTACTGTATAAAGTTTATGTGTATTTGTTAACTACCACATCTGCTTTTAACTGTTAAAATGTACGGGATGTTCATTATAAAACTTCATCTAGTTGGCTGTGAAATGTCAAAATCAAAGGATGGAAAAACAAAAGTCCATTTATTTTGATTATGTCATCCTTTTCGGTCAAAATTTCATAGCCTGCTAGATGAATTTTTATAATAAACACCCCGTATTTTTATGCTATTTTCTGTTTATCGGTGCGGTATGGTCTAGGGTTGATTTTGTTCATGCATTGATTATTATTATAGATGGTCCATTGAGCATATTTTCTTAAGCCGTGAATAACGTTGGCGTATTATCGATTGTAAAGTTGCTTTTTCACTTGTCCTACACCCGCTATCTACAGTTCAGGTTTGACCAAGTTTTTTTTTTATTATAAAAAGCAATTTAAGAATATTCTTAAATGGTTATTTTTGTATTGTTAAGGCTTTGAAACTAAAAGAAACGAAATAATAATATGTTAACATCAAGAAAACTAGTAATAAATTTATCCAAGGAACGGGGTAAAATTGTGACAAAGTGAAAAGAGGAAAACCAATGTAGTAGACAGTTATGTTAATGTCAACCTATAGCTGAAGAATAGATTTTCAATAATTTTTATTTCGTATTTTTTTATCAAAAACACTCATAAAAAAGTCAAAAAACTTCAAGAACTGTCACAAAGTTTCTCCGTTTTTGAAACTTAAATATCTGCTGCTTTTATTGCTACATTAACTTTTTCTGGTTCACCTGATTGATAAACACTATGACTATGACTCTCTATATGGATATGCATTTTGGCCTTAATACGATTTATGCGTATCGAGATTAACATGAATAAACATCCCTTCGAGAATTCCGAATATCGTAATGGAGCCAACTAATATTCTCCATACTTCCGCCCCCATTATTACAGCGGAAATACATTTACATTTAATTCGAAGTGGCACCATGTGCAGATATCGAAAAGACAAGATTGCTTTTATTAGTAGAGCGTATAAGGAGCAGATAAGGAGGATTAACTTCTCAAACGAGATTAGGACTTAATATAATTGTGAACTTAATAAATCTGAGGGAATATTTGATGATATCATCAGGTATAATTTAGTGGCAACAAATATTTTTGCACGCCTTTAAATCCGTCTCGTTGGCTTCAGCGACTAATTTCTACTTCCTATTCAAAACTATCCCTATTATTAATTCTCACCAGCTTCTAAAATTCACTCCCCATTCATGAAAAATAATGAAATTCGCCGTATTCGAGAGCTCAGTCCGATGAAACCCTTTAATGACGGCCCCAACATTCAAAACTTTCCCAAATAGCTCCCATATGGAGTTTGAATTGCGGATTGCAGTTTTGGAGCTTCGTCCAGTTTCGCTAATTTTATTTCAGCAATCGGGAAGAGTTTTGTAGCGAAAAAGTTCTGCCATCTATGGACATTTATTAGATTTTTATAAGACAATTTATTTTGGAATAATGTAAACAGTTGGGTGCACGTGTCCGGCAAAGTGGAGTCATCAAAGAGCAACGTAACTTTACTAGAGGTAATAATGTAGGCCTTGGGGCTAATTTAAACCGTGTTAAATTACTAAAGGGCTCAGCTTCTGAGTAATTACACTTCCCAACTATTCACCCTAATAAAACGACGGCTTAAGTGGCTGATCTTATGTATATCACATTACAAGTTTAAAACTAGGCCCTCATTTCGGGTTCTATTGCTTGTCAAGCGCACTAAATTCTTATCTACAATTACTACAGTTTTAAAGCGCTAGTCAGATAAAACTTAGTTGGTTTAAGTTAATGGAGCTATAGAAGAAAATTATCAAAGCGTGGCTCAACAAGGGCATTCCTACCCAGTGATGCTATATTTTGTGCAAAAGTATTTAAAAGACGTTTTATTATGTTTTGCTGACGCCTTGGATATAAATCAACAAAGTTTAAGCGGAAGTTTACGCTTCAAAGTGAGGGCAAAGTTTGTTCTACCAAAACAACATGACGCTTTCAGGTTTTTTCGTCAATTTGTTTCCCCTTACCTCATTCTTTGTCGAGCGCTTCACCCGTTATTAGAGAGGGGAAATTAAACTCTTGCCACAACGCCCCACAGACTTACAATTTAAGAGTTTATAATGAATAATAAAGGAAATTGCTCTGCTATAAGTAAACAATATTTACAAGATGTAGCCTAATTAATTGAAGGTACCTTCTTCATTTCAAAGTAAAATCCCCTGTACACAAATAGGGGTCTTAATAAACAACTAAAGCCTGCTTTGACAAATTGTTCGAGAAATTTTTCGATTATCGTTTCAGAAACCTCTAATTTGAGAATTTCAACGAACAAAACTTATAAGTAACGGGGCAAATTTCGTAAAGGCACAGTTGGGAAAGGATTCGCTTCGATCTAAAATAAAGTCGTAAACTCCCCCAAGGAATCTTGGCAAACATCAAACGCGACAGCGTGGGTAATCCATCATTCGACAAAAGTTTGCCTTTACGGGACAGGCCGACATCGTTCAAGTTGAACTACCGACGTTTACTTATTTAATATTTCGTTGAACATGTCTTGAAGCTCTAAGGATAAAAGACAAGATTTTGGGGAATTACACGCACGAAAATGGATATTAAAGAAGAGCGGAATGTTAGCAATTAACGAACTCTCATTTATGTTCCTTTATGTCTCAAACCACAATTATTTTGAAAATTGTGATTATATTGCCGATCACGCTATTTCAATTTTTTTGAGGGAGGAGTGATTCTAAGTATTGGAAAACAAAAATTTTTCTTATTATGCCCGTAAACCTGAACTAACCTAAAAATCTATCTCCTTACGAATTCAAAAAAATTCTCTTTGGTTTTATTCCAAACACGTACAGCTCAACTATGGATTTCTCTTCCTCCTCCTTTAAAGTTTCGTTAATTGCAGAGTTGCCTAAAGTGCAAGCTGTTTCCGTATAATTAATTAATCGTGATAGTCTTTGCAGTTGTTTTGATATGTCGCAAACAAGCATAAAGTTATGTTCCTTAACTACTGCTGCTACAGCCAAAATTTAGTTTACTTGATGAGTGTGACATAAAGTGCAGTGCATGGATCATTTCAACAATTAACAGAAGTTGTAGATAGAGAGTTAAATATAATTTCAAAGGAGCATTGTAACATAATTAGTGGTACATGCTTGCAAGAGTACAGATTTTAGTGTCTGGTTCAATTTCCACCGTACAAATCTCAGAACTATTCCTCACCACTTCACGATTCCCACTAAATAAAGCAAAATGAGCAATGGATTTTGATGAGCGATTTAAATAAATTCCATAAAACTTGATAAGTCTAAAAAATAATTAAATCGGTTTGTGGGCAAGCCTCTGAGAGATAAGAAATGCGATTGTTTAAAGGTGGTAGACAATGATGTACTATAAAGCGAAACATCTTGGACTTCCATTGCCTTTATTGAGTTTTTTTACACGACGTTTCGAACAGTGGAATCTCTGCTCGTTTTAAGTGAAACTAAGCTTTAAGCTCGAGGCTACTTGCTTATGTACTAACACAGCTAACCACGCCCACCATTCCTATTGGCCGGATCGTCGCCACCGTCGCGCGTGAAGCGACCACACTCGTCGGCCGTATCAACGAGTCATCGAGTTACCTTTGGAGGAATTGCAAAGTTCAATCCTTTGCTCAGCAGTTTTTTTCAGTGGAACTCAAGATTGTCGATAATATGTTGACTATTGTCCTCTGACCTAGCTGGTGGTGGTCGATTGTTGTCTCCTTTCTTTGAAGCTTCATAAGCTTGTAATTGTGCTTTTTGGCCAGGTTCTCTTTCTGTTTTTTTGTAGTTTGATGCATGAATTCTCTATTGTCTGGAAAATAGGTGTGTGTGGTCTTCCTCCAGTGTATTTTCCTTGATTTCTTCAAAGCTATGTAGGATATCGTCCAGGAGCTGTGATTTTTTTCCACCACCATCAGCAGCAAGGCAGCATCTGTGGTAGCTTATTTGGGACCAAATAAGTCTGTACGTCTGGTTAAGTAAGTAAGTCTAGAATGCGGCGAGCTCGATCACCAGAGATTGCTGATTTTAACCAAAAGCAACATTGGAATGATGTGGCTGTCCCTCGCTGTGCAAAGGAAGTGGATGCGTTCTTCCTCCTTGGTAAGCTTGATCATTGCTTTTTCGTATCTTATAAATTTCTCGCAAAATTGTGCGTAGGGAACAGCACTGAAACAAACGAAAGTTTAAAGAAGCATTCTTCATTGGAAACAAGGAGGGCGCCTTTAGGAAACCAAGTTGCGACGTCTTTTCGGTATGGCATCCGTTGATACGACGGACGAGTGCTGGTCGCTTGACGTTCGATGGTGGCGACGATCCGGCCAATAGGAATGGTGGGCGTGGTTAGCTGTGTTAGTTCATAAGCAAGTACCCTCGAGCTTAATGCTCAGTTTCACTTGAAAACGAGCGGAGATTCCACTATTTCGCTTACTTGTAAATACTTTGCAAAGGCCTACAAGTAAAAACATATCAGACGATCAGTATCGTTAAAGAAGGAAACTTAATAATAAGAGTAAACAGATACATGGTTGCGATATCCCCGTTTAGGGGTCGAAGATCTTGCACTGTTATTGCTCCTTGCTCCTTGTAAGTTTTCTACGCCACCCATTGTATACAATAAAACAAGGAAAATCTTTACGATCTTGATATAAAACATGAGCTCCTTCTCGTGGCTCGCTTTTATTTGCCATACTGTCAGTTATTCAAGTCAAGACTGTCAGTCAATTGTCAAACAATTTGACTGTCAGTTGTCAAATTTTTTGGTCGGCCTTTTTTAGTTTGTTCTAAAATTATTTTAAACTTATACGGAGCAAAAGAGGGAAATAGCAGGATAGTTTCATACACAATTAAGGCTTTTTTCGCTTTACACTTTAAAGTGACTAGTTTTTTTATGAATGTGTATTTACAGGTGTACTGTAACTCCTCATAAGTGTTAGTTGTAAACTGGCAAAAGGTAAGTAACTCAGAAATAGTCTAGATCCCATTCAACCGATGGGCGCGTTATTTAACAGAGCACGCACATCGGTTGAACAAGTTCACTCATCGGGTTGAACAATCGAGTTATTACCCATTCAGTTATTTTTGTCATCTAGTTACCTTTGAAACTTTAATTTTTTTTATACCCATGTCCTTTTAGCACGTTGAGAAGATACGATAAAAATGTCAAAGTCAATTTTCCAACGCCTACTTGAGGACAATAATAAGTGAATGGCTATACATGAAGTAGCTTCGTGTCCATCATAAAAAGTATGTTAGTTACCATTACCAGTTTCGACGCTCAGGCCGGCATCAGCACCAATATTTATAGACGAGCAAGTGGTTGATGAGGAGGGATAAATTCTAGGAGTACGATTCATTGCTGACTTGACTGGTGTTATGACTTCTTCTCAATATGGTGTTGGTTGATTATAATAATTTGCCCAGGTATGTCTTGTGCCGTCTTTCAATTTTGGGATTTTTAGTTGTTGTTGGTAATTTTCTTTCCAGATGAGTTGCTTCGATTCCTTAGTCCCCTTCAGTTTGTTCCAAGTTGCAAGTCTTCTGAAAATTGAGAACTGCAAATTTGACCAGGGTAAATCAGGATGTCGTCTCTTTGAGGTGGCAAGTAGTTTTTACTTACAAGAACGACTAGACTGGCCCAAATGAAGCGACAAAGCCTGGTTATGTCGTATTTTAGCATTCTCTTTTATCTGTGAGTCTATTATTTCTTCCTCTTTTTGGAATACTCTGTAGATTTAGCAATTGTCTGGGTGATTGTCTAGCTCTTTGTAAGTTATCTGACTTCAATATTTAGAAAATGTATCGGCGAACGCTTCCAGTAGATCCCCTTGATAGATACTTGTTCTTCATCTCAGCTATGGGTGTATATTCGCTTAATTTTGTTTAATCCGTGATTTCTTCTTTGCATATGTGCTAACATGTGAAAGATTTTTATTCTGTCACAACAAGTTATCCACTTGTATAATATACCACCGTTAGGTCTTACTGACTTGACTTTGATTTGCAGTTGTGAATTTGTCATTGGGTTTTGCTGATATTTGCAAAATTTCACTTGCGCATCTCTCATATGGTAGTTAAGAGATCAATAGAGAATATAAGAGGAATCCCTCTCCTGCTCCGAAAAAAGCGGGAGGAGGGTCACCCTTACATTGTCTACTCAGATCAAAAGCTACAGAGCAAAAAATATCTGATCTCGTTGTCTTTAAAAAGATGCATCTTTCTGGAATAACTAGGTTTAACCTAAACTAACTTCAATCATTTTTCTACAAACTCGACTAAGTCATTCCCGAATATAAAAGTTTAGTACTACTAGTTGGTTTGAAGAGTGTTTGAAATCTCAAAGAATACACTGAATATTTCCCTCCCTTCTTTCCCTTTCTGGGGTACGTCGTATCTATGCGTAGGTCGAAATTTAGTTTTGTCTTTGATTTTTGGCATCTGTATTTTCCTCTAATTGCTGGTATGTCGTAGCTGATTGCTCCGTTTCTAAAATTTTGGCCATTTATGCCGTTTGATCACTCTGAATTTGAATAAAACTAGGTTGTGGGTGTTAACCCATTGTTATACAAATTTGTTAAGGTTAGTTCAGGAGATCATTTACCTCCAGCCCTTTCCTATCATACAGTCCGAGGTCCTGGACTATCAATGTGACTGCCTGCTCATTTCCACTTTAGAACGTAGCAACTGCATCGAAGCTCTAAGTCGAGATTTTAAACTCGAAACCAATTTACCTGAGCTGTACTTGCAACCGTGCTGTAGATAATAAGATTCTATATGAGAAAACACCCCGCAGTTCAATTTTAGATTCGACAACTCTGTGACATACACCTCAATCTGAAGATCGCGCCCAGTTCAATCATCTGAGAATAATTTTTACCTTGGTACCTCTAATAATATATCTTGTTTTCTCATCTAACTTCTTAGATCGGACCCTGAAGGACCCTGTTTATTACCACAAAATTTTCGGAATTGAATTTACATTGGTCATTTGAATTTTTTCTTACTTGGCTCATTCACCAAACCCACCACTGAGAAATTCTAATTAATTTATAGATCTTGTTCTGTCTTTTTCTTTTATTAAGTAGTCCTCACTTTCAGTTTAATTCAACGATATCTCATCATACATGTGCTTTAGTTCTTTCAATACAATTTTCTACAAGCAAGAGCTTCCTTGCAGAATGCTGCTGCAGGTCGTTTCCAACACAATGCAACATTTCAAAAGACATCCTTGAAGCACTTTCGAAGCTTCTTCGGCAATACTAAGTTTTCATAATCGTGTACATCGGATATTAGATATACAACACTAAAAAGAATCTCGACAAAGAAAACTTACTTTCTGAACACACAACAAATGAACTAACTATAACTTAGCAAGGATCTTTTTATGACAAAATACATGTAATCACCACTATTTTCAATTAATCATTGTAAGAATAATTACATTATTGAGAGAACACTAACTTGATATTTTTTGTCCTCTTCTTCTAAAAGGAGAAGATATAAGTTGATATCAAAATCGTCATCAACTAATAACTATAAAACATAAACATTGATTGAAGAGTCAGCAGAGCTATTTAACTATTAAAACGTAGGGTGTATGAGCTTGCTAAATCAACAACGTTTGGTAATGAACTTGTTTGCCAATATCTCTCCCTCTTTTATATTTTATCTTTTTTATAAATTCATATTTCAATTAATCCCGCAGAGTGCGTGCTGCATAACGGAATCATCTTTCTGCTGGCGGTTTGTACGTTTTACGAAATTAATTTTACAATTTCCTTTTCAGTTTGTCAAAGCTGGAAAATAATAACACAGCATATTATGGTGTGTGTGTGTGTGTATGTGTGTATCGCTTAATAATTTACAACTTTTTTAAATTATTTGTTGTTATATATTTAACGTTAAACTATATCTCTGTAGTAGCTGATTAAGACGTAAATCAGTGTCAAACTTTTAGAGACGTGAGGTCACAGTTTTATGAACTAGCGACTCTTCATTTATTCCACGAACCCCAACCCAAGACCATCACAACTCTCAAAATATTAAAGAATCATTTTGTTGTTCAAATCTTGATGATAACATGGCCCAAAAGGCCCCAGAATTCATACTTAGGTATTGGGTTTACTGGTAAATGGGATTCTTTTCCCAACTGGTTATTGATCTTGATAACGTTTATCATTTTGTTTGGTAACAACAACCAAGCAGAAAGTAAAGTGACTAAAACGACTATATTATCTGTTTTTAAGGGAATTTTCAGATATAAAATTGGTAGTAACAATTTTGAGCCCTCCCTGTGAGGTCCCGCTGGGGGAAGTAATAAATGGTGCAGTATTATGCACGGCTCACATACGTAAAGTAAACATAATATTTCCTGGAACAATATACTAGCTACCGTCCATATTTTAAACTCTACTGTCTACGTGTGCAGTTTATCGCCCAATATTTTATAGTTATGAGAATAATGCAAACATTTTAAGTGAGAGGCAAATAGCACATTTTGTAAACGCTTAATCTTCTCAGGAAATTTGTCCTATAAAATTTCCTCTCGATCGCATAACAAGAATAGTAGCACACGCAAGGGTCTGTCTATCGCCGTAATAATAAAAATTCTCCCTCTATTTCATTCAGTTTCGATCTAATTTACCTCTTTTCCGGTTCCGTTTCCGGTAAACACCAGCGAAATCCCTTTTATTTCGTTTTCGACCCAATGAAATACAGAAAAGGCACTCATTTTTCCGTTCTTTAAGCCTTTTGATCCAGGGTGTATAAGCCGCTTTGTTCTTTGTTATTGAATAAAATTTTAAAAACTGCACCTTTATTAACCTTTTATACCACAAAAAGTAGCTGAACTCTATCCTATTTACACGTACATACTGAAGAAGAACATACCCGAAAATCGATTCATACAACCTAAATTGCTAGGGACAAGATAAGGTAACTGCAATCCATTGGGGTTCGAGACATTGACAAAAATGACTGCCAAGAGAGGTCCCAAATTACAAACCGAACTGATTGCCCCAGTGCCTCTCGAGAATTTAAAGGAACCCTTTATTGGGTTGCCATTTTTCAGGTCAGGTTTCGCCCCACATCGCGGTTAACCATAATATTCCGCATTTATCTTGTCTCTGTTCCCTTTCGCGTCCTTCCTTAAGTAGGCCCCAGTTTGCTGGTTTTGTTTGACACAATTGGAGAAAAACAAATCGAGGTTCCTCGGAAAAATAAGTTTGGATTCTTTTGTGTTTTTCCTCCCACTCGAGGGTGTCATATTTTATGAGAATTCCAATATGTGAGAAGGAGGGACATCATTTATTAAATTAAGAGAGCTAAAAATAGAAATTTGCCACTCAAGTTTTGGCTGAACCCTCAAGTTTTCAAGTAAAGTAGAAGTATTCTTTAGTTTGATCTGAGATTCACAAAAAAGATACCAGTGAAGTGAATATTTAAGTTATTAAAACATATTGTCATCTAGACGTATTTTTCTAACCTTCTTGAACATGGCTCTACTCAACATCGAATTTTCTCTATTTTATTCACAATTTTATTCACATTCTTCTTCATAAAAATTCAGATTTCTTTAGAAAATCCTTGTTCAAAAATGAGAGTTAAAAAAACACTTTTCATTATACATTTTTAGGAAATTCATAAAAATTAATAATGTTTACGTCCATTCATTTCAGGTAGCTGCAACATAAAGTCGGTTTATATATATTTGCATCAGTTCAAATATGGATTATAATCGACCTACAGGGAAGAAAATTTAAAATTCAATTGGATAGTGACAGGTTTTCCGATATATTTTGTTCCGACTTTGTATTTCAATATTCCTCCCACTACCAATGAGTTCAGTGCACCAGCACATCAAATGGAAGGTGTGTGCTGGTATATTAAAAATCGACAACCGAAGGGTCGATCTCCGAAATTATTGAACAATACACAAACTTTTGTTTGTGTGGGAGGAGAAAGAGAATATAAAGAATAAGAAAAAACAATTGAATGGAAAAAAAACATTCCTTCTAAATTTATAGGCGGTCAAGTTGGAAATTGAAAAAGAAGACATAAAAGTTGCGTTTTTTATCAATTTAAAAAATCCTTTTTTTATATATTGTTTTTGATCGAAATGGGATGATTTTGATCTTTTATGGACGTATCAAACCTAATTCGAACAAAATTCATTAGTGAATTTTTTTAGAATGGCAAAAAGTGGATTCTAAAAGTATAAATATCTAAAACTCAAGAGGTCTACCTCCAAAACTATTAAACCAAAAGAACTTTCGTTTCTGGCAGGAGAGAGAGAAAACATCAAGAATAGAAGAAAACATTTGGATTTGTTCTGATCGGTCCATTCATTCTAAAGTTATAGGCGGCAAAAATGAAAATTGAGAAACGTGACACTTTGGTCAATTTCAAAAACATCTTAGAACATTTTTTATGCTGCTTTTGATCCAAATGAGACGATTTTGATCCCCTTAGCAAACTTAAATCGATTGAAATTGGCTTATTAATGATTTTTTTTTAGAATAGCATAAATTGGATCCTAAAAGGGCTACCGAAATCGACCACCGAAGCGGTCTATCTAAATTTATTGACCCAAAGAGACTTTTGTTAGTGGGAGGAGAGAGATAAAATCATGACTGGGAAAAAACTGTTGGATTCACTCTAATCGGTCTATTCGTTATAAAGTTACAGGCCGATACAATTGAAAATTAAAATTAAAAAAATCCCCAAGTTCAAAAAATTCTTAAGAATTCTTTTATGCTAACTTTGATCGGAATGGAACGATCTTGATCTCCTGTGTACGAATCAAACTTAATTTGAACGAAATTTGTCCCGTTAGTGAATTTTTTATGGAAGGCAAATAGTGGATATTAAACGACTTTCGTTTATGGGAAGGGAGAGAAAGAGAGAGAGAGAGAGAGAGAGAGAGAGAGAGAGAGAGAGAGAGAGAGAGAATATCAAAAATAGAAAAAAAAAAGCAGTTGAATTCATTCTGATCGGTCGATTTATTCTAAAGTTATACGCGGTCAAAGTTGAAAATTTAGAAAAAAGACGTAATAATCTTGATAAAATTGACGTAATAATCTTACCTTAAGAATTTTTTGTGCTATTTTTGATCGAAATGATTTTCGAAATGGTTTGGAATGGAATTTTTAGAATGATGATTTTTTTAGGATTCTACAATATCGACGATCGAAGAGGTCTATCACTACAATTATTGAACAGAAGAGACTTTTTTTGTGGAAGGAGAGAGATGACCTCACGAATAGGAAAAAACAGTTAGATTGACTTTGATCCGTCTATTCGTTCTAAAGTCTCACGCTGTCAAAGTTAAAAATTGACGAAAAATACGTAAATATAACCGCCTTTGGCCAATTAAAAAAAAAAGGCATTCTTTATGCTGTTTTGACCGCAATAGAACGATTTTGATCCCTATGGACGTTTGAAACTTAATTCGAATGAAGTTAGCCCCGTCAGTGAATTTTGACAGCCCAACGGGTCTATCTCCAAAATAATTGAACAAGAAAAAAAGTTGGATTCAGTTTGATCGTTCAATTCTTTCTAAATTTTTAGTAGGTCACAGTTAAAAAGTGAAAAAAAAAACGTAATACCATCACTTTTGGTCAACTTCAAAAAAATTGTAGGAAATTTTTTATTCTCTTTCTGAACAGAATGGGAGTGCTAAGCGAAATATCTTGGACTTCGATTGTCTTTATTGAGTTTTTTACACGACGTTTCGAAATGGAATCTCTGGAGATATGTTGACTATTATCATCTGGCCTTGCCGGTGGTGGTCGATTGTTGTCTCCTTTCTTTGAATCTTCATAAGCTTGTCAATGTGCTTTTCGGCCAGCTTCTCTTTCAGTTTGATGCATGACTCCTCTATTGTGTGGAAAATGGGTGTGTGGTCTTCCTCCAGTGTAAATTCATTGATTTCTTCAAACCTATGTAGGATATCGACCAGGCGTGGTTAGCTGTGTTAGTACGTAAGTAAGTAGCCTCGAGCTTGATGCTCAGTTTCACTTGAAAACGAGCACAGATTTCACTGCTCGAAAAACCGTGTAAAAAAACTCAATAAAGACAAGGGAAGTCCAAGATGTTTCGCTTAATATTACATCATTGTCTATCACCTTTAAAAAACGTCAAAATGGGAATGCTTAAAAATCGACCACCGAAGAGTTCTATCTTCTAAAATATTGAACCAATGGATTTAAGAGAGAGATGACATCAAAAATGCGAAACAGTTGGATTCACTCTGAAATCTTGCAAAATCTTAAGTACGATTTAACTGTTAGAAGTTTCTCGAAATATGATTTGCCAGGTGCTGTGTATGTTGCATAATAGTTGAAAAATGTGACAACTATTCTCAAAAACATTTACATTTCATTTCATTCAATCAAGAATTTAGTGACAGAAAGTAAAACAGGGAATATCTTTCCCTGTCTTACTTAAAGCAAACTTACAAGAGGAGCAATAAAATTATAATTTATGATAAATATTCAGTATTCCTTACTACTAGTCCGCACTCTATATGGCAATATCGTATAATTTACTCAGAGCTACCTGTATAGAATGTTGTTACCATATATAAAGCGATCAAAGACAGGAATTGCTAAATTTCCACATAACATTGTATATCCATTGGATATCCCAAATAGGATATCGTTTTGCGAGGTTCATTAGATATCCATGCAGCATCCAAAAGCGGATATAAAATTACGTGAGATAAATTGCCTCTCTGGTGGATATTCAATGGACATCTTATGAATATTCAAGGCTGGACAATAAGTGTAGTTAACCGATTTTCGTATTTTTTTTTAATAAAAATTATGAAAGTTTTTATGCTTGACAATTTAAATCAAATCTTATCTTGAATTGCTTACATCACCTAGAAGTGCTAGAATGTGAATTTTCAATTATTTCATTTTGGCATGTAGTTTGTATTTTAAGTATACTATTTATTATTATTATATTATTATTTCAAGTTATATTTTATTCTCCTTTAGCGGCAGGATTTAAATAGCAGCTATTGATTAGCGACAACCATTAGATTTCGCGGGACGCGTTGACGTTCCTTTGACATGTAATGACTGACAATAAAGACAGAAGACTAACAAACCTGGTGGAACATTTCTAACTAATTTTAGCACTAATTCTAATTTGAATTCAAAATTGCGTTTTAAAATCATTTTTACCCGATCTTGCCCCTTATTTCAAGGTAAATTTATCGAAAAACACCAGTTCTGCAAAATTGAATTTCTTCAAAAACATGGAAACTTGCATTTTTAGACGCTTTGAGTCATTTTTAACCAATTTTTGCCCTAATCTTAATCTATTTTGTTTTCAAAAACTCCAAACTTGCATTTTTTTTTACTCTACAAAACATCAAATAGCTTTGTTTACTTTGGTGTAAAATCAATCAATTTTTATCTGTTCAAAAAACGTAAAATATTAATTACAGATTCTGATTCAATAGTAATTCAAAGTAAAAGCTCTTGTTTTGGTTTGGCCACTTTTATGTTGTATAAAAGTCAATAACAAAAAAAAGTAGTAGAAAATGATTTTTTTTATAGGAAAAAACAGATAATTCTGATGTTCTTTTAGTGGATTTTATAACTGAGTGCCAGCAGTTAAATAACCGAATTTCTTTTAATGAAATTTCTTTAGATTTTAATGTTTAAATGTTGATATGTGATTATCGCCACAAAAGTCCTTAATTTTGAAAATTAAATATCCAACTTGTCATGCCCTAAATGTTCAATAGAAAGAAACTTTAACCGAAATATGTGTTTTCTTGATTCCAATAATGTAGCAAAACGTACTGATTACTTTTTTAGAGCAAGAACTCAACCTTAACGTCATCAAAAGAAACAAAAATCATTGATTGTCCAACGGATGATTGACAACTTTATGTCCATTTAATATCCAATGGATATCAATTTATTATATTGGTCTAAATATTCTGAAAATATAATGCAAGATACAAAGTTTATACCTACTTTATACTTTTATAGTTCCTCTTCCACAAAAAATAATTAAACACAAGGAGAAAAAAATATTTTCTTTAGCATCTTTTGCACATCAAAAGAAAAATTCCTTTGAGTAACTTTCTAATGCAATTAGCGAGCAGATTAAATTATTCCTTGACTTTATGCGGACGAAAGTCAATTCGAAAAATTAAGAATATTTAAGCGGGGTTGATTGTTACGCTTATGCATTATTCATCTTTCAGAAACTTGTTGCACGGAAGCTTGATAGCACAATTTAGAGCCTTTTTCGTTTTAGTTCCAAGCCGAAAAGAATTTAGCAGGTAAAGCCAATCAACGTCTACGAGAAAATCTGTAATTGCCGTCCCCTGACGCCCTAAATTGCTTAAAGCGGAGCAAGCAAACGCTCACAAAATGTTTGTTGAAGGCTATCCAAACAATCATCATCGAACGACTGAATAAACAGAAGCGTTTTAGAGGTAACTCCGTAAGAATCCTCGGCTTGGAAGCTTATTGAACTAACCTGAACAGATTGGTCGTTAATTCCAAAGTAAAGGTTGAGATTTAAAACTTTAATCTTCTCCAGGATTCACTAATAATTGTGCTTTCAGCTCCTACTTATTTCAATCAGAGGTCAACATCTATTAATCTTTGGCCATATCCACTTACTAAATGGTTTATTAGAAATAGGATGCCGGCCCTTGATACAATGAAAGTCGGAAATTCAAATCTAATATCTCGAATCTGCTACTAAATTCAATATCAAATCGTGTTCGCCTAAGTTTATTACAGTAGAAATGCCACGAATTCAATAGAGTCTAACAATGTACACCCGGGCTACAAAATTGCTTCCATTATTTATAATTAGGCTTGGAGAAACAAAGCAGGACCCACACCAGGGCGATAAGCAACAATAACTGGGTAATTTGTAGCGATTTTAGGTGTTAATATAGTATATTGCTTCGGACGCCTTCTGCATATGTAATGTAATATTGCTTTGAATTAGGTTTTGAGAGCTACATGAGATTTAGCCTTCCGTATCCGCTACGTCTGAAATTACGTTTTAATAAAAGGGGGTATTTATTTAAACCTTCTAGATGACCTTTTTCTAATAAACACCCCTTTTGGTACCAGTTAACAAAGGCAGGAAGTACCTTAGATAAAAATATTGGTAAGGTTGATCAAAAACACTTTTTTGTAAATTATTTAATTATAGTATTTTGTTTAACGAGTAACGAAAATAGAAAAACGCACCATCGAGAACATTACCAAACTCGGCTTCGCCTCGGCTGGTAAAATGTTTTTTTGAAGAGTAAATCAGAATACTTTTTCTTTGACCGTAATAACATTAAGTCTTCATTAACTTTAACAACAATCTCTATAGAGTATTTCTTTGAAACATTAATGGTACGTCCTCATGTACAGATATGGCGCATATTGAGGTTTTGGCGCTGTGTTTCTTGCTAAGTGTTGCCAAATTTCTGCATTCTTATTAAAGTGATATAAGTCGGCAAAAGTTAACTTTTTTGGCGGACTGATTTGGATCATTGGTGTGTGTTTGTCAAATGTTAATTGTCAAGTTATTTTGTTTACATGACCTTATTATTTTATATATTATACTAGACAAATCATCAGTCAAAAAGTATAATAGGGAAAAAGTTGTAAAATTTTGAATTCACTATTCCTGCAACCATTCATACCATTATACATATATTTCATGCTCAACATCTGAAGCTCAACATCGGCATCTCCTTTCTATATTTCCAAAAATATATTGCAGCTATTAAGAAAGAAACAAACCGAAACAACTACTCTGAGGACTAATATGCCTACCGGCACTGAATTACACTGTTTGTTTCAAAGCTCAATCTTTAGGGTTTTAGCCCTCGGAGTACTTGTTTCTGCTTGTTTCCTTCTTAATAGCTGCAAAATTTTTGGAAATATAAAAAGCAGATAAGTTTTTAATTCCCAAATTATAAATATTGATATTTTGCATATTCTAGGTAGATTTTCTGCGAAAATGCAAAATTATTCCAATCACTAACAAACTTAAAGAAAATAAATTCCTTTCAAATTTCAACTTATAACATGAAAATTTAGATTAAAGTTTGTTAAATCACAAAGCTTTAAAATTTGAGTTACTAACACAAAATTATAAAATTTTGAATTATTAAGTCAACATTTTAAAATTTTCTGTTAAAACTCGAAACTTTATACTAAAATTTCCTGTTTCTAACTCAAAACTCTAAAATATTGCGTTACTAACATGAGATTAAAAAAAGTATATATTTTAAGAATTTTTAGAGGCCCTTCTACGCCTGCTGTAGGTAGGTGCTCATTGAGTTCCAATTTAGTCCTATGACAAAACTTTAAACTTTATGTTATTAACTCGAAACTTAAAAGTAAAATTTCGTGTTATTAAGTCAACATTTTTAAAATTTGTAGTTGTAACTCAAAATTGTAGGCTAAAAAATGTTTTGCTTCTCAAACGTTTAAACATTTGTATTAGTAACACAATATTTTAAAATTTAATCATATAACTCGAAACTTTAAACTAAAACTTTGTGTTATTAAGTTGAAACTTTAAAATGGTACTGACTCGAAATTTTAATAAATTATATCTTAAGAATTTTTACACCTTTGTGAAAATATAGTAAGTATAGTAAGTGTAGTAAGTATAGTAATAAGTAAATATTTAATTTTTTTTATTTCAAGTTAGTAATTCAACATTTTAAAGTTTTGAGTAGTAATATGAAATTTTAGTTTAAAATGTCGAGTTACGTCACAAAATTTTTAAATTTTGTGTCATCAACACACAAAGTTTTAAAATTTCGTCATAGTAACAAAAAAATTTAAAATTTCGTGTTAATAACACAAAATTTTACTTTCAAATTTAGAGTTAATAAAATGAAATTTTAAAATTTCGTGATAGTAACACAAATTATTAAAATTTCGACAGTATAGTATCCCAGAATTGACAGCGCATTGGGCAATCAATTTGTGTGCTACTTTTTGTAAGTATTAATTAATAAAGACGAAATAAATTGTTACCATTCATCTCATTCATTGATAGTTTCAATTTATCCTACGACGGTGTGCCAGAATGGTCGGAAATCTCACAACTGGAGATACTAGTTAAAGTAAAGTTAATAGCTTCTGGTATACGGGATGTTAAAAGTACAGTTTTAAATTATTTTTTTTATTAACTTTTTATGCCTGGTTTATACCTCCAAATTAAGAGTTAAATTAAATTTCCATCCACTAAATTTAAACTTGTCAAAGTTAAAAGTGTATTACTTATAGGAAGATCTGATTATGCTTCCATTATTAATTATTAAATGGAATTATAAACGAGTTCAATAATCAATAATATAGGTTGATATTTAACTTTGATAAGTATTAATTTAGTGTAAATCAAGCTTTAGTTTAATTCTTAATTTAGAGGTATAAATTCGGCTTTAGAATTATAGATTTTTCATCCACCAAAGTCGCAAGAAATTGAACTTTAAGGTCAATTTTAAGGCCCTTCATTGTCAAAATGGTACCTCAATTGTCATTGAGTTCAATTTGGTCAAATTTCAACACTTTGTTTTGCTTTTCTGGGGCCCGGGCAGGCAAAATATACATGTTTTGTATGATATCGCCCATTTCATGGTGTTTTATAGGATTAAACCAGTTGAATCGGATTTAGTTGGCGATGACAGGCGAAACTAGAACAACTTACTTTCGTACTAAAGACGAAAGTTAACGCTATAGGATTTTTTCTCACTAGAAAATTACGTTTTCGGCTAGGGCAAGTATGACAAAAGTTGTCTATTCTTACATGGTCGTAAAACAAAATTTGTTTAACTTATGCTCAACAAATAGTAGCATTATTCTCGAGGGTAACGTTGTGCCCACGAGCGAAGCGAGAGGCACAAGTTGCCCGAGAGAATAACGCTCATTAAATGCTAGTAGAATACTATAAGTATATATCATCATATATACTTATATGATATATACTATACGTATATATCATCATATGTATCATCAGAATACTATAAGTATATATCATCATCAGGGTTGACTTATATGTCACTCAGACTGAGTTGACATATAAGTCAACTCAGTCTGACGCACGGGGAGTGTCAAGTGTTGTATTGTCCTGAGGATGGCTCTGTTTTAGAGCTGAAACGTCGACAATTATAACAGTTCACATCCCGTAGTCGTTTTATTGATCCAAATCCAACCATTCACCTTAAGGTCTATATCTGGGATCACCAATAACAGCTGTTCATTAAGGATATATTTAAGGATTGCAGCATTAGATGCAATATACAGGGTGATTCAAAAGTACTTTGACAAATTTCAGGAGGTGATTTCTGGTATTATTTTAAGAAGAAAAATTCTAATAAAGGAGGGTCCTGAAGAGCATCGTTGCGAAGATACAGGGTGTTAAAGTTTCATTAAAAAATTAAAAAAATAATATCTTCGAAAGCGCTTGAGAGGTTGAGAGAGGACATTTCGAACAATTTATTTAAGTTAATTTAATATAAAAAAAATTATTTTAGGGTTTGAGCTTGAAGAGAAGAACTTGAAATTACACGTTCCATTTTTTTCAGAAACGATTCTAAAACGTGCATTAAGACGATTTTTATTTTTTTACTTGAAAGTGATGCTTCTAACGAAGAACACTTAAGAGAGCTTTTTTGTTTAGAATCGAACAGAGAACAAAAGAGAAAAATTTATTTTTGATAGACCAGTGATGTACCATACTTTTCTTCAAAAAGATGAAGCGTCATTGCGGTACGCACGCCACTGAAGGAACAAAAAAAATTTCGTTTAACAGAAAAATGGCTGCTCGCTAGCTATTGAATAAAATTTTATTAAATCCTTTCAAGCGCTTCTTTTTTTATAAAACTTTAGCACCCTGTATCTTCGTAACGATGTTCTGAAGGACCCTCATTTATTAGAACTTTTCTTCTTAAAATAATGCCAGCAATCACATCCTGAAGTTTGTCAAAGTACTTTTGAATCACCCTGTATATCAGATATAAGGGCTGTATTTCGAAATTCATATTCCTGCTTTCAAGTAGAACTAACAAGGCTGTAGAAACTAAAAACAAATTTAGAGAGGGATTTTTTTTTGGCAACTTTTCCATTTTGAACTTCTGTCATTTACAACTGCAAAACACTTTTATAACTGGAAATTGCTCAGTCGGATCAACTATTTAAGATAAAGAAACAATGAATAGTTCCTTTTTGTGCAACTAATTAAAAATGTTCAAATCTCCTTAGCGGAACTATAAATCCGCGGGGCTTAAAAACTTAAACTCAACTTAACAAAGTTAAAATGGCGTACAATCACCATAAAGTCTCCTGCTCGGTCGCTTGAAGAATTAAAAGTTGCGAACGGAAGTCAGGCAGTTTGAAAAGTTGAGGCAAAGAACAACCCTTTAATGGGGTTTAGAGTGGACGGCATGTCCAAAACGATTTGTTTTGTGTCGCTCGTGCTTAATATACGTAAGTTAAGCGCAAAGTTTCACTTTACCACATTATCATGGTTCGAGCTCTATTAAGCTCCACACAGGGGTACGGTTACGAGTTACACATACGCAAATTGAGTTATGCAAACAAGTTCCAGCAATGGGGTCACTTTGAACTGTAACACCATAAACATACAACTTAAATTGACATAAACTATTTAAATAATATTAACCGCTCAACTCGGCAGCAGCCTCTAATTCATCCGAAACCTGACATAATTTCACAATCGCAGGAGTTAGACAGGAACATAAGGTTACTAACTGAATTGACGACGTGTGGAAAACAAACCAATTTCGACACACAACGTACCCTAAAATTGCTCCTGTTCCCATCCCATCCAGCACTAGCAACTAGTTTCAGGGTTGAATTACTTAAAACTTGATTAAGTTGCCAAACTCGGGTTTTGATTGGGCTAATTTCATGTTTAATGGAGTATTACGGGAGAAGTTTGATTTGATTTTCATGACTTGTGCGCTATTTGATAGAAATTGCAGTGTCCTGTGTGGGTTTGGATCGGTTTGGATTGAGTATCGACATGAGGGTGTTTTGTTCCCTAATAAGATCGTGTGGGAGATGTAATAGTGCAACCAGTAGATCAACATAGTCACCCCTATTGAAAATTGGAAAAATTACATATTTGTTGTTTTTTTTTAAATGGCAAAAAAGTCGATTAAGTGCCTCAAAATCGAGAATCCAAAGGTAGACTTCTCTGAAATTATTAAACAAATTTTGTTTGTAAGCGGAATAAGAGGACATCAAGAAAAAAAAACAGTTGGTTTCACTACAATCGACATATTTACAGGGGGTCAAACTTGAAAATTGAGACAAAAGACAAAAGTCCCCCACTTCGAAGTCGAATTCAATCCCCTAAGAATGAACTAAACATAATTTGAGTGAAACTAGTCGAGTAAATGGCAAAAAAGTCGATTCAAAGACGACCATCGAAGAGGTCTATCTCCGAAATTATTATACTAATATACCTTTCGTTTATAGCAGGAGAATAATGATATTAAGCAAAGGAAAATCAGTTATTGGATTAACTGAAATCGGTCCACTTGTTGTAAAGATACTTTTTGGGATTTTGGGTTCAATATTGATGCACGTGAAATAGTTTTAACACAATTTAATACACCAAGAACAAGATATCTTAGGTTGCAGCCATAGACCATTGACAGGCCTTCCGCCTTCTTCGGAGCAACACAACCTTCAACCCTTTCTACCTTGGTTGTTTCTTCCGATCCTTGCAAAATATGTATGTGGTGCAGTAAGCGTTAACAGATACAGAGGCGGTTAAAATTGAAAATTGAGAAAAATGTACAATTTTCCACTTTCTTCATATCCGAAATTATTAGATGAAAACGACTTTCGTTTGTAGAAGAAAAAAGAGAATGTCAAGAAAAGCAAAAAAAACTTGGATTTACTACAATCGGTCCACTAGTTCTAAGGTTAGAGGCGGTCAAAATTAAAAATTGAGAGAAAAGACGTAAAATGTCCCACTTTCTTCATGTTCGAAATTATTAGACCAAAAGGATTTTTGTTTCTAGAATGAAAAAGAGAATGTCAAGAAGAGCAAAAAAAAACTTAGATTTGCTATAATCGGCCCACTTGTTCTAAGGTTACAGGCGGTCAAAATTAAAAATTGAGAAAAAAGACGTAAAATTCCCCACTTTCTTCATGTTCGAAATTATTAGACCAAAAGGATTTTCGTTTGTAGGAGGAAAAAGAGAATATACATACTCGTTCTAAAGTTACGGGCGGTCAAAATTGAATATTGAGAAAAAAGACACAACACCCAACTTTTAGTAGATTTCCTGTTTTCTAGCTGTATACAATCAAGTTTGTTGTGATCTTTGATTATTCATTTAACCAGACAAAAGTGCTAACGTGACTTTAGTCAGCACCATATGAAAATAGTAACAAATAAGTTACACATATTTTTGTTGAAGTTTTATTAGATACTAAACTTGTAGCCTATTGCAGAATTATTCAAGAAACAAAACTTGACTCCTACGTTAGAAGCAACAAAATTTAGGTTAAATACGAAGGTGCTCATTTCCAGTCTGAACTTTGGGGTTGTATACAATCAAGTTTGTTGTGATCTTTGATTATTCATTTAACCAGACAAAAGTGCTAACGTGACTGACCATATGAAAATAGTAACAAATAAGTTACACATATTTTTGTTGAAGTTTTATTAGATACTAAACTTGTAGCCTATTGTAGAATTATTCAAGAAACAAAACTTGATTCCCACATTAGAAACAGCAAAATTTAGGTTAAATATGAAGGTGCTCATTTTCAGTCTGAACTTTGGGGTTAGTTATTGCTGGCTGATTCAAGGCAAGAGTTGATAGGTGCTTTGATTTTGATACAACACGCAAAATCGTTATAATGGATTTGAAAAAAAATATGAAAATGAGAGAAGAAACCTTGACACATTAAAGTGTATAATAAAAAAATATAGTAAAATATAAGATTCTACAATGAAAAAAAAAATGACATAACGTAAAGTAAACTTTGGTTTCTCCCTGTGAATATAAATAAATTCTTATTTATCGCAGTTTTGTTTACTGTCAACTTTCTATCTGAATTATTTTTCATAGCAAATACGGGGTTGTTGATATGTAACACCCAAAAACTGACTTGAAGTACCATATAATTTGGCTCTAATTTTCCAGATAGTTAATCCAAGTATTTTTCATAGCTTCGGTTAGCTTATTGTAAATTCACATATTCTAGCTTTCATATTTTCTTATATCATTATTAATAATTATTTTAGGAAGTGTTCATTTGAGAACGTCATCTAGGCTATGAAACGTCCAAAGAAAAAAATAAAAGAACAAAAGTCCATTTACTTTAGTTACGTCATTCCTTTCTGTCAAAAATTTATAGCCTTCTAGATGACGTTTTTAATGAACACGAAGTATTTGTTATGAACCGAACAATCTGACTTGGCTAAACCTTGAATAATGAAGTTGTCTCTTTTGCAAATCTCTTTGTTCTGTATCTTGCCCTTTAGTGTCTGAATACAAAAGTTATTTGTATGCTTTTTTGTCATACCCTCATCGCTATTATTTCTTTGGATATGCGATAAATATTTTACAAACTTTCAAATATTGCACTAAACTAAATTAATCGAGTATAAAATTAATAGGTACGAAACAAATACCGTATTACGAAGAGAACGGTAATTTTAATGGTCCCTCAATAATAGTTTTGAGCGTACATATTACCATTCATGAGTCAAATATATCACGATCATTTGATTATAAATTGCCATGGAATTATTTCATTGCATTTGATAGGCATCGAGGAAATAAATTATTTTCTCTCGAACGAGGATAACATTTTAAATGATCACGTCACCTATATTGAACGCCTTACTGACACCGCACAATATATAAATCCGAAATGAATATTAACACTGTAATGGCTGGAAAGTTCGTATTTTTATAAATGATATTTTTTTTTAAGTGTAAAATTTACTTATTTTTATTATTATTATTTTCCAAATAGATAGTTTCAAATTTCAAAACGTTATAATATAGAAGAAATCAAAGAGATCCAAAATTCCTCGAAATTGTTTTTCTAATATGGAATGAGAAACCAACTTATGAATAAACCAGGTATGAACTATGGAAAAGTAGATGACAGGCGACAGTTGACACTTGACTGGTGGGAAATGTTTATATGAGAGTTTACTGTATAACCATGGAGCTTATAAGATTATACCTTAATATTCAAAAACTCCTATTCCTGATCACTCGGTATAATTTTCTGCAAAACAGACTACATTTTTTTATGGGATTTACATGAGAAAAATACTGAAATTTTTCCAAAGTCTGTCACATGAGACAAAAAGACATAATGCCCCATAATATATGATTACTTTTGCTAAAATACTAAACGCCCTTGACGACCCGATGGTAAAATTAAAAAGCAAAGAAAAAAAAACAACGAAACACGTTAACACTGGACCACATTTTTTTTTGCTTTAACGTTGCACAGCGAAACTCGGAAGCAATTTTTTGCTGCATAAATTCTTTGTGCTCATGATTACCCGGCATGTTTAGCAGGAAGTAATGAATACGGAATTCAGAGCCATAAACTTCGTTACATACGCCATACTGCATGAGAATAGGTTACGGCGGAAATTGTGTTTTAATTGAGTTATTTATAGTGTATATTTTCTGGGTGTTACGTGTCATAACTTTCAAAATGTAAAGTAAGATAATACGGGCTTATTCTGAGGGAACGGCCTTGTGTGTAACTCCCAGACAGGTGTGTCATTTTAATGCTTAAATAAGAAAAGTTCCGGAGGCGCTTTTAAACTTCTAAACAAGTTTCCTAATATATGAAAATGGGAGAGCGAAGTTGGATACGAATTCGAAATAAAATTGAATAAAGTTTATTCATTCTGTTACTTAAAGAAGCGCAATTTCCACAACAAATTGAGTTCTCCGGAATTGCCTGGTCGGGAGATTTATTCTAAATGCGACCCGCAAAAAAGTTATGGAAATTTGAAACGACAAAAGTAGCACTTGGTCCTCGAATATACCAGGGCAAAGTTACTACCTGTACTACAACACAATACGTAACTATAGTCAAGTTTTATGGCAGTCATAAAAAATGTCAGTAAGCTGAAACGAAGCAATTAGTTAAAGTAAACTTATTTTATCTCGTTTATCTTGATAAGGCTTCGTGTAACTTTCTAGAGCAAATAACTATTAATTAACATCCTGGATAATTGCTCCGTTGCCTCTCATTTCTGTTTCCCTTGCACCGCATAAGCATCCCGTCGACGTGTACATTATAATGTTCGAATTGGATGTGGAAGAGCAAATGGATTCAAGCAAAGTTAGGCGGTGATTTAATGGACACCTGCTCTATCGCATGATAGTAAACATCGATACACCTTTTGAAATTATACGATATACTCATATACTTTTGGCATAGAGAGCGCTTAGTTTTTCTCCCTTTCATGTTTACTACCAACTCCTAGACTCAGCCTGGATACAGAAGTTTTCATTTTCCCAACAAGTCACAGTCTAAATGCGTACGGTTTGCAATAATTATTACTCTTCCACAAGAATCTCCAACTGTGAAGCCTGTTTACCTCGGTTTTACCGAAGCACTTCTAGCCTATGAAATAAAAACGAAAATATTTAGTAACATTGGTACTTAAATATAACCGTCGTAAAAGAGATCTTCAAACACCACAACAATTTCAACAGGAAGGAGGAAATTACATTTCTGAATGCAGACTGGAAGCGAGTTTTACGACATACTTCATTGTTTGTGTGCCGAAACCCCGCGCGACCACTACTTCCACCCGAGTTTCTCCACTGCAGCGCGACAACAGAGGAACAAATACCACGGAGCTCCCCACAGTCGAATCTTCGCCCATTGCCTCATCGCCTTTGATAATGTCTGCCGCAGCTGTAGACAAAATGTCAGGAAAAAATTCCATTGGACCAAAGCCCGGAAAACACTTTAGATTGTATTTTGACCGGCCGTGAAAGCCTTCACGTTCTGTGAGTACTTTCATCTTTTGTTTTTCTAAATAACTTTTTCACTTATTGATTTTTACGTTCTTTTTGTTTTTTTGGCATACATAATTTTGAACATATTTACATGAAAAATTTCTTGGATGAGTCATATTTGCAGAAAAAAATTAGATTATAGTATATTACAATACGAGATGGGAAGTCTGTCATTACTGTCCAGAGATTATGTTATTTATCGAGACGCGTAGCGTCGAGCGAAATAAAATCTCGAGACAGTAATGAAGCTGTATACTATATGTATGTATGCTGTATGAATAATAGTATGAAGAATGTATACTATTTTATTTTCAACCACAGTTTCTGAATAACTAAATTGATGGTTGCCATGGTATAAAGCAAAACCAACAATCAGGGTTGGTTTTGTTTGCATGTGCATTAATGGTTTAGGACGAGAATTAACTACTTCCCGTCCTAGACTAGTAATGAGACACTTTTATCACCAAGATTTTTACAAGACAGAAATGTCATCATTACATATGTGTTTGAAAATAAAATACATTATCTACCGATTTAAACTCACACTAATATTTTAATTTCCTGCTTTATAATTTCGACCCCAGTATACATATAGCACACAGAGAACTCATTTATGACCTTCTGTTGAACTAATTTTCGGTACAACAACAATTGCAACAAAATAGACGTCTTTCAACAAATATATACGTATAAATTTTAAATAAAGTAGCAATTCCATTATTTGCTATCGCTAGCGAGCCTGTAGTTGTACAAATAAAGTACAAAACTTAGGTCTCTTGCTTAAATCCCCATGGAATATTGTGGTTCAGAAGAACACAAACTTAAAACTGAATTTCTTCTGCAATAATGCGAGTATTAAAGTCTGAAGTTCGCTTAAGATATCCCTTCTTCCCCACTTTAGTTTAAATATTCAGACGTTAAGCCATAATATCTCTTTTTTGCGGCAAGAGTTACTTATTTAATAAAGCCCTTTCGGCTGGCGTAAAACCTAATTTCATCCCTACAGGGAAATTTCGAGATTTCAGCAACGGGGCACCGAGGGTAAATCATTTGCTTACAAGATTTTGCTTTTTGGGTAGACGACGGATTGATTAATTTAATTGCTTTTTGATCGGGTTTTTTCCATCAGGCTTTATAAAAATATGCGTTGGTAACTTGAAATAATAAATTTTGATATATATTGTAAATTGTATAATATTTTTAAATTCAATTATAAATAGAGAGCATAACTATAGTGTTACCCATTTCACAGTATTTGGCAATTTAACTCCTAAATAGTTCAACAATGTCTTGGGGGAGAATAATGCATGTCTAATCAAATATAGTGAGCAAATTTTAATGGTGCTCTAAGATTTTTTAACATAGTTATAACAAAAATTGAAAATTACGCTCAAATTGCTGGTGCATAACCATAGCACCACCTAGTTTAAATTAACAAATGGAGAGTACAAACAAAAATTAATAATGAATTAGATCTCCATTTTACGAATTGCTTCATATAGTCTATTATTCATACTGTCCATTAGGTTATGTAAACCCTCAAGCTCTAGATTTGCCCAAACATCTTCTATGGATGTTTTCATTTTACGACGGCTATCTTACTTCTTGTTATTGGCATATAGTCGTCTAACCAATATTCCCCAAAGATTTTCAATTGGATTGAAATCGGGGCAAAGGAATATGGACCTTTCAAGAGGAGGTATTTTTGGTATACTTTGCTGAACTAAGCAAGGTACTCAAATCCAATACGTTTTGATCGCGGTACTCAATGATAAAAAGTTTAGTAAAAATAAAACAGAATATAGACATAAGCAGATTTTATAAGTTGACGACCTTTTTAAAGAAGGAATATGTTGGAGTTCGAGTGCTGAAGGCAAAAACTTTCAGTAAAAACTATATTACAATGTTTATGCAAGCACCAGACAAAGTATATCTTATCATGAAATTACGACCATTTTTGCTCTGGCTGGTGCTTATCGAAGAGAGGAGCTTACCAATATTACAACTGAGGACACAGATAATAAGGGCAATCTTAAGATCATAGAAATCAGGGATTCTAAGAACAATTCTGCAAGATCCTTTGTCACCACTGAAGAAGTAAATAATGGATACTTTTGATGCTTTACAGAAACTACGTAGATTTGAGGCCGCAGAATACCCCACACCCTCGTTTTTTCGTCAAATATGTGAAAGAAAAGTGCACCGTCCAATGTGTAGGTATCAATGCATTTGGGAAAATGCCTTCGAAGATTGCAGCCTATTTAAAGCTTACCAATCCTGAACAATAAACGGGGTACAGCTTCAGACGTTCTTCAGCAACCTTCTTAGCTGATGCTGGAGAAGAAGAAATAACCAATATTAAACGGCTAGGCGGTTGGAAGTCAACTTCAGTGGCTGAAAGTTACCTGGAGGAATCTATCAATCACAACATCAACTGCCGTAACAAAATTCTGACTTTGGGTCCGTCAACCTCATGTTCATGACTCTACTGTCTCCTCTGTACATGAAGAAACTTTGGATGATCCACCGGTGTCCCGTGATTTGGAAGAAAAGCAGCTCAAATTGACAACCATTTGGCATCAGCAGTACATTTACAACATGCTCATAATTGTTCGTTTGCCCTAAACATCAATAATTCTAAATAGTTAAAGTTGTATTGTTTCTGGGCTTCTATTACCTACTACCTAGTTTAAATAAAAAATAGTTTATGTTTTATTTTTAATAGAAACGATAGGTGCGTTGATAGAAAAAATATTCTTCCTTACTCGAGCGGAAAGTGTCTTTCCCGCACTTGATTGCTTTCCCGAACTGCAGCAGCGTGCGGGAAAGTATCACTTTCCGCACTTGTTCGGAAAATAACTATTTGACCCCCAAGATATTGTTGAATATTTGGGAGTTAAACTGACAAACACGGTGAAATAATGGGTGGCGCTATAGTTATGCTCTCTACTTTATTATGTATTATTTATATTTAAAATAAAATCACACACTTTAAAGAAGCTCCATAATTAGTAAACCTTTACCAACTGGAATGGTTATTACAAACCAAGGTAATAAATTGAGTAATTATTGTTCGGCAATAGTCTGATGGAGTATCAATGATGGACTAAGGGCGACTTTTACAAGCTCAAGTAAAACTTCAGATTGAAGATAAAACACCAGACTTGATGTACACTGCCTTGTTTACCTGACAGATAAACAATGCAATGTAGATTATATCTGGAGCTTTATCTTCAATCTGAAGTTTTACTTGAACTTGTCACCCTAAACCTGAAAAGTCACCCTAAACTGAACATTAACTAAAACGATTCACCCAAATTTTTAAGTCTCCTTTGATACTCAGGAACTTGTAAAAATAAACCGATGTGCATACTTAATACAAACTTATTATAATTCCATCAGAACCTTTCGAAAACATTCCCACAAGAGTGGTTGAGGAATTTAATAATATAGAGTCTTTAGATTCCCTTAATAATATACATGCTCGTATACATTTTGCCTCCAGCAAATTACTCGATAAACTACTTTGCAAACTATGCATTTCATGACGCAAAGGTCGGTAAAATGTGCATCTAAACTAGGAAAGAAATGCCCAGCTATTCTCTTTGTAAAAATCTTCCTTTTAAAAAGTCAAGAAGCCACCATAAAGAAGTTTCATAAAATAGGGTTTTACTCTTTCCTGCTAAATTATAATTAGAATTCATTGTGCGTTTCAGGCATTCGGGCCGCATGGTAAAAATTATGTTTGGAGCTTAATTAAGGCCGTTAGGGCTGATGCTCTCACAGACTTGTTAAATAAGTTGAGGAGGGAACAACTATTTGAAAGAGGCTATTTTCGGTAGAGTCAAACTTTGCCCAAATACCTAAACACTACGACAAAAATATTGATAAAACACCTTAAAGCCTCCCATCTTTATAAAATCTTTGACAATGCCCTTATTACACCCTAAGCTCATTAATATTTCCTCAATATGAAAGACATTTAGGCCTCTGCAACTTGTTGGCAAAGTTTTGTGGTTGCTCTGACGTAGATTGACTCCTTTAATACTTCTTTTCTTAAGTTGTTTAGTCAACAACATAAGTTTGCTCCAATGAGGTAGGATACTACATGCGTATATGAAGTGACCTTTATGCTTTATACACACATCGCCAAAACTCTTGGACCACCTCATAAATTTTAAAACGAAATATTTATCATGTCTGCTTTTTTGTGCATTTAATGTTTGTTTATGTCAGCGTTTTCCACAATTTTAAATACCAATGTTTCAAAAGTGGTTCATATCGATTTACTATTTTAAAGTAATTGTTTAGTTTTTCGTTGCAATTATGCCTGGCAATAGAAATTCAGTGTTCAATAGAGCAAGAATAGTGGCTTTGCGTGAATCGCGGATAAACTAATGCAAGAGAAGATCGGTATGTAGCAGGTTATATACGTCGGAATCGAACCATAACAATCTCAGCTGTCCAAACTCATTGTAGAAGAACGTTTGGTCGATTAATTGCCAGTACTACAATACGGCGCAGACTTACTGGAGCCAATTTGCGATCTAGGAGACCATTACCGGTACCTAGGTTACTTCCCAGACATATAGCCGCTCGTCACATAAGAACACAGAGACTGGCTTTTAGCTCACTGGCGAAATGTCCTTTTTTCGAACGAAACCAGATTTGATTTAATTAGCGATAGTGAGCGACACAGAGTTTGGAAAGTGCCAGGGCGACCCGAAAGACTATCTTTTGCAAGAGAAGTCATTCCATACCACGGAGGAACAGTAAAGTTTTGGGGAGGCATAATGCATGGTCGTCGTACGCAACTTATTCCCATTCCGTATACTATACAGAGGATAGATATGTACGAAATATTATTGAACCCGGTATTTATCCTCTCCGAAATGAAATCGGAGCAAATTTTATTTTTATCGCAAAAGAAAAGAACAAAATGCACAAGAGATTCAGAATATTCAAAGATTACCGTGGCCAGCAAATTCGCCAGACATGAATTCCATTAAGAACATGTGGGATTTCGTTGGAAGAGCAATCTCAAACAGAAATAATTCTCCTATCACCCTCCAGGAACTCACACTCGCGACCCAAGAAGAATGGAACAGCATTCCAATGGATACCATTAACGCCCTTATTGCTTTCATGCACAGGCAAGTTAACACCTTACAAAGTTAACACCTTACTACAGAACACGGGACACACCAAATATGAATGCATATTTGATTTCGCTCTAAAGTGGTTTTTTTCTAGATTTCAAATTCTGGTATCCAGTGTATTGTGCACTATTTCTCGTTTGCACTTTTTTCTTGTTCAGTTACAATTTAATTCAGCCAATTTGCATTGGATACATAACCAAATTAAATGTACTTTGTAGTACACTTCTTGACTTATAATGATAGTGTCTCATTTTGACAAACATAAGGGGGTCCAATTTTGGTGATGTGTGTAGTTTAGGTTTCCTTTGTGGTGATAAATAGGCTTCCTTTCTGGTGAACAAATGAATCAAAATCGCGATTTGCCAATATTTATTGTTGTAATCTGTAGATGGAACACGTGAGGTGTTGCGTCATGGGACCCACACGAATAAAGTACTTCCGTCCGAAAATCTGGACCAATTTTCGGACGTTTTATTCCTTATACAAAATTATTCCTATTAAAAATTAAAGTTCTAAAGTTCTTATAGTTTTTTTTTATTAAGTCCGGTTTTAAGGAGTTTTAGCTTATTGCTTACGGTTTAACTTATGACAATATTTACCCAATAAAAAAAAAGTATTTCTTATTGAGCTTATATTCTTCAATATTCTTTTTACATCCAAACTTTCCGCTTGACAAAGTATGTCTTTATATCTCGTCTCAGCCAACAACCCTTAGATAAACTTATAAAAGCAGAGACATTTTTAAAAGCGCAATATTTCACCTGAGTTCTTCCAGCCACAAAGACTCCAATCTTTTTGCAACAAACTGGATTACTTTACACTTCATTGCGCGCACTCGGGCTCTATGACCAGTCTTATTACATCGACTATCCTTTGGCGCTCTCGAGAAATACCAAGCCCGTAGGGAAATTTTCCTGCGGTCTATCCGGGACAAGTCTTTTTTTGTCGAAATTTACAACCGGCACGTTTCAGTTTAAGGGAATGAACTTTGGAGATCTTAATCTGGACAAGTTGGTTTTTACGTTGGGTAAAAAACGGCTTCCTTACCGGTGCGAGGGTGCTTTTTCCAAGTGGATCGCCCTTTTGAACTGATTTAATGCTACATTTTCTACTTTTCCATTGTTTGGAAATAAACAGAAGAAAAAGAAAAAAAGCTTAAAAAACGTCCAGGTCTGCTAATATGTGTGAGACTTGTTTGATTTGGCCTTGCTCTCGAATCCCGGGCCCTACAAGTCGACCGGGAAAAATAAAACTGCTGATCCCTAACAGGGCACGCTCGTTATTGGCAACGCAAACAGAGATTTTTCTTTTTTGGCAATAATCCCCCGTCGAACAAACGATTGTAGAAATTTCCATCATTTAAATGTTCAAGTGGACCCTTTTCCCTTTTTAATAGAAATTCTGATGGTATTGGACCTTAAAATATCGTACTTTCTTCAGTTTACAGCACCGGCGAAATTAAATTCATCCGTTCCACTCGTTGAAAGAAGATGAATTCGAATCCAGCCATCGGGAAAATTGGCCTGTCCGAAGTTCGAATATTTGATGTGCTCGCTGTCTTGTCAATCTTAATACTCGCAGCTCCGACATCGATAAAGCGAAATTGAGCAGGAAGCGAGGGTTTGCTTCATAATTTATGATTACCTCGATTTGAGGTTTACTTTTGAGCCCCTTTAGAGCCTCGAATCATAGATATTCCTTCTACTCGGCTCGTAATAGAAAGTTAATGATTCTATACGTATAACTGCTTGAGATGTAGTAAGGCAACTGAATAAAAAAAATTTTCACAAATCTTAATAGAAAAAATAATTTTCATTACAAGACCAAAGAGGGCATATATCAATATCTAGCTCTGCAACTTACGAAGATTCTAGGGTTTTTGTTTGCAATAAATTTTCTGAAGGATTCGAAAGTCCATATGGAAATTGAGCTACATTAGCGAATACTATTAAAGTCGATTATTTTGGGACACCTAGATATCGGTATTCTAAAGTGTAGTTGGTCACCAATTTGTCGATCAACCCATCTGCATACTAGTTTCGGGGTCTACCCCTCATCAGTACAGCTTTGGCTGGTCCACAAATTGGGGACCGTGATTTAGCGACTTAAAGTCGGAAATGTACGGAGTACCGGTGGGATGTTGTACAGAGCAGAAGCAGGTGAAATCCACCAGCGTATTTTAGATCTGATACTGCATGGCAGATGGCTCTCAGTTCGAGAAGCAGCCTATATTCCTCTGTACTTCGCTGCGAAAAGAGTGTAGGTGGTCACCAATTTGTCGATCAACCCATCTAGTATGCATATAAACTAGTATGCAGATGAGTTGATCGACAAATTGATGACCACCAACACTCTTTTCACTTCGTTCTGGTTCCGATAACCAGCGAAGTACAGAGCAATATGGGCTACTTCTCGAACCGAGAGCCATCTGTCATGAAGTATTGGATTTAAAATACGGTGGTGGATGTCGCCTGCTCCTGCTCTGTACAACATCTCATCGGTGTTCTAGTTATACGGTCCTGAAATTTTCATTAGTTACTATAATATGCTGTCTAGGTCTGCAACTTAAAGAAATTCTAAATTGTTAAGACGTTATTTGCGATAATTTTTATGGAGAATTTAGACAAATAAGGAAAAACGGCTATAATATTGTTACGGAGAGCGCGCGCCGGGAGGCGGAGCGACAATGGAGGCGGGACCTTCGCGGCCTATCAGGGCGATGCGGCCTTACTACACAACTGTCACGAGTGATTTATTGCTCTGTTTATTTAGAACGCAGTTATTTACTACACCTTTTTTTATGTGAGTCTTATCAAGAATGTTCTAGGCTTTTCTGTATGTTTAGGATTTTGTATAAAAAGCGAATAGAGCCGCCGTTAGTAGTAGTCTTATTTAATCGAGCTATAGGTAAACTAGGATAACTCCTTTGGTGGAGAGATTTAATCGGACTATGTCTAAAATGGTGGCAGATCATCTGAGTGATTGGGACCAACATCTACATCTCATGTTGATGGCACATCGAGGCTCTACGCATGAAGCCACTGGTTATACTCCGGCGAAAGTGATGATCAGAAGGGAAATGAGGCTTTTTGCGGATTTAATGTATGGAACACCAGAAAGAGATTCGCTCAACTCTGAGAATTTTGTGGAAGAGCTCAAGGAGAGGCTTAGCAATGTTCATGAACAAGTCAGGAACAAACTGCGGATCTTCAGTGATCGAGCCGAAACAAGATATTACTTACTGGCTAACTCCCGCGGCTTCCAGGATGGTGATTTGGTGTGGCTGTGCAATCCGCGGCGAAAGGTGGGAAAGTCGCCTAAAATTGGAAAGGGCCTTATACAATCATTAAGAAGATTAATGACGTGGTGTATAGGATCCAGCGGACCCCCAGGTCAAAGATGAAGGTTGTTCATCTGTATCGATAAGCCCCATACTATGGAACTTTACCTGTTCGGAACGAACAGCCTTAGAAGGAGGGCAATGTTACGGTGAGCGGATGCCGGGAGGCGGAGCGACAATGGAGGTGGGACCTTCGCGGCCTATCCGGGCGCTGCGTCGTTACTACACAACTGTCACGAGTGATTTATTGCTCTGTTTATTGAGAACGCAGTTATTTACGACCTTTTTTTTATGTGAGTCTTATCAAGAATGTTCTAATTGAACCCTGATTTCGCAACAATATTCTGAACACATAGAATAAGACTGCAAATTAAGAACATTCTACGACAGATATAGAAATTGATCTAGATTAGCTAATATTACCAAGATCAATTATCCTCGGAACCTTAGATAGAACCACTAAAATAATCAGAAACAAAGGTAATATATAATAATAATAATAATAATAATACAAATATCAATATAGATCTAGGTCTGCAAATTATGATGATCCTAGGTCCCTTGCGATATATTTTATGAAGAATTTGGATAGATATAAAAGTTGAGTTATATTAGCGAATACTACTATAATTGATTATTCTAAGATATCTAGAAATCGATATTTGATTTATACGATTCTGAGATTATCATTAATTACTGTAATATTCTGGAACACACGTATCTAGGTCGGCAACTTAAGAAGATTTCAGGCCCTTTGTTTGCGACAATTATTCTGAAGTATTTGGACAAATATGTAATTACTAAAGATTACCTAAGATGTCCCAAACCGCTAATGTACTACACATCTTAATACTTCCTGGGACACAACCTCTATATTGATAATTACTAAAGTCAAGTATTCTGGAAAACTTAAATGTCGGTTTAGTTTTCGAGTTATACGATTTTGAAATTATCATTAACGCCTCTAATATTCGGGAACACATGGAATATATAGATACATATCTATGTGTGCAACTTAGGAAGATTCTAGACCCTTTATTTGCGATAATAATAATGAAATAATTGGACAGATATAGAAATTGAGATAGATTAGCGAGTAGAAATAAAGTCGACTATAATATTCTGGAATACATATTGCGCTTTGCGTCCTATCAATAATTACAAAGGTGTTGGATCGCAGGTGTAGGACAAATAGCCACTTCACTTTCTCGAAATCGCCAACGTTTCGACCTTTATTTTCAGGTCTTCCTCAGGGCTTTTTCAGTCAGTGAAGAATGTCACCAAAGCTTATACAGACCGTCATGGCAGTACATAAAACCAAAATTGTTAAAATCGAGACGGAGCACGTAAAAGACAAGCAACAAACACACGGGCCAACGAAACAAAACAGGGAAAAAAAATGTATAAGCATTGGTGACATTCTTCACTGACTGAAAAAGCCCTGAGGAAGACCTAAAAGTAAAGGTCGAAACGTTCGCGATTTCGAGAAAGTGAAGTGGCTATTTGTCCTACACCTGCGATCCAACACCTTTCTAATTCTGGAATACATAAAGTTTGTACTTACATATCTATTTCTTCAACTTACTTGAATTCGAATTCAATTTTTATGAAAAATTTGGACAAATCCACAGATTGAGCTAGATTAGCTTAGGGCTGATTAGACTGAGAATTATTACTAAGGGCTAGATTGAAAGGCCTAGAAAACTAAAAGGTACTCTTTATGACCAGGAATTACTCTAAATATGGTTGGCGCTATTGACTTTCAATATTCGGTGATATTTTTCCTAAATTAAAACAAAAACTTGTGTTCAAAAACAGCACACAATAATTGATAAATTGTCGGCAAAATAATGTTTTGCAGCAATTTTTTTGCAATCGTTTATCGAAAGTTATTAAAAAAACTTAAATATTTTTACATAAAAAAGCGTACATAACTTACTTTTTTCTTCTCATGAGATAATGGAATTACATGCGAATTCTAGTAAAGCGAATATCTACGCAAGATTGAAAAATTCAGCTTTGTTAGTAGAGTAAACAGAATGGATTTGTTTTACTTTTAAATTTTAGTGAAAAACCTAAAAAAATGTAGTAAATAAATTATTTTGTAAAAAAAAATGTAAAACAAATGAGTTTTTTTGAAAAAAAAAATTTTAGCCCATCCAGTATTGTCTTAACTAGCAATATTTGATACCGGCAAGTTAATGCCAAATGTTCTATTTCCGCATGTATAATCTCCACCAGCTCTGTGTCCATAATTATATGGGATACCCTATATATCCCTTTCAGTATATATGCAGCAACACTTCTGGCATAATTCGAGTTATTTTCCCAAGTAAAGGGAAGTTCATAAGGAAATCCATAAGGGGAAGTCCATAAAGAAATTTAATAACGAAATGTAATCAAAAAAGGAGTTTTGTTAATAATCAGCCTTTAAAGGTTTCACCCTTATACTGTCCTGTGATCTTTTAAAACTAAGTTCCTTTTGTAAATGCGCCCACGTCACTTATCTTTATTTACATTTTCTGCTTTTGTTTCCACATTGTGTGTTTGATAATTGGACGAATTAAATTATTTTCGCAATAAAACGTCCATGTTAAAAACTCAATTTAAGGTTTACTTTTGTCCATCCAATTGTGATTTATAAATATTTTATCAAGAGTTGGTTTATTAAAAAAAAAGCTGATTGCCAAAAGCCGTTGGTCCAAAGCTTTTGTATTTTTCAAATGTGCGAAATAACCCCAAAAAACATCCGTTTTAATCCACCTAAAGAACAACATTTCTGATGGGACGCAAAAAGGTAGTTTATGACGTAATCCTCGTTTTTGCAATTCAAATTGCGGATTTAGACTTTTAAATCGCCCTCAATAAAACGGAAGATTTGTAATTCCGGCCGCGCTGGTCCTCTCACGTGCAAAAATATCTATCTTGAAGTGGCAAATTTCGTTTTTGAAATTTATGCTTGGTCTCCACGTGTATGGGGATTTATGAGCTGCACTCGCTGGGCGAGATTTCATGCACGTGCGTTTTAGGTGCTTTTTTTATTTATGCAAAATGTTCTCCGAATGTGTCACGAAATATTATTCTGCACCAATGGCGAAGCGAAGATAAAGGGTACGTCGGTCCTTGGAAACCGGAGACTAGGTCAAATTTCCTGTTTCCCAATCTCATCCTTTTATATCCCTCTTAGTTTTCCAGGCTTTCGGCAAATAAGTTTATGGCCTATTTTATGGCTCATGACTCATTTCAACTCCGGAGAAGCAGCTAATGAACCCGAAATGTTTGCAGCTTTCATTGCGATTATTAGAAAACTTCAAGATGGACTTAAATGAGAAACTTCGAAGCGTATTTTTCATGTGCCTGTAAAATCAATGGTTTAGTAAATAAAAAGAAAAGTTTTGTGCCTCAGGGTCCATTTTGTGGAACGACAAAACGCACAATCCCTCGACCCTCATCCGTACTAGCACTTCTCGTCTGAGCTAAGTACGAAAAGTTAAAACAAAGACGGGAATGAATAAATATGAGTGTAGCTGAGAAGGGTCGCTATTTACGATAAATGTCACGAGCTACTTGAATTGGAGCCTTTGATATAAACAGCAGTCACAATTCATCCAGACGGCGGCCTTTTCAATATTAATTTTCCACTTTCCAGTCCGTCTCAAATTGAATGGCAACCCAGAATTGTTTTATTTGGTGATGTATAGTGTCTCCGAAAGTATCTGAGGGGGTATTATGAATATGTATATAGACCCATTTTCTAGTTTTCCTCATTCTATATTATATGGAAATTTGATTTACTTCCTGACGGACCTCATGATCGGGAATTCAAACAGGATATTCTCGTATATGTAATTAACATAGTTCTTTTACATATACAATTAACATAGCTTTTTGTATATGTAACTGTACTGAAGAAATGATTAGGGAATTAATAATGACATTAAACAAGTGGGAAATGTCAAATATCAATATATTAGGTGATTGAACGAAGTAGTAATTTACAACAAAATCATTTGATAAAAGGGCCTGAATTAACTATTTTTACAATCACCGCAAGAAAACGAAATGTGATTCACAATGCCTTTCTTCTTCTTGTTTATATGCCGTGTCCGGTCTCCTGAACGTTAGCGATTACTATAGAGAGTGCGTCTCTATCTTCTTCAACCCTGAACAGGTCAACGGCGCTCCGGATGCTTGTCCACTCCCTGATGTTCCTCAGCCAAGAGATTTGCCTCCGTGTGACACCCCGCCTGCCTTCGATTTTTCCTTTCAACATCAACTGGAGAAGATAATATTTTACTCCGCGCAAGATGTGGCCAAGGTAAGCAATCTTGCAACATTTCACTGTGACCAATATTTATCTCCCCACCCTTGCTCGTCTCAATGCTTCCTCATTGGTCAGTAGATCAGTCCACGGGTCACGCAGCATTCTACTAAGGATCCACATTTCAAATGTGTTAAGGGGATCGACGAAATCACTTTTTAAACAACATTAGTGGACTATATTTATTATTTATGTGTGATTCCTAGTACATTACCAAATACTAAAGGGCTTATTTAACTCAAAAACAAAAAATAAAGCGATGGTTTCGGCTGGCACTGGTCGTCGCTTCCTTGTCTCACATGCCGAATCCCTCGTCCCTTACCGCTCGTGTGCGGCTGCCCCCCGTTGCCATTGCTATGTTGCCTATTTGCACAGTTTTTCTTAACAAAATGCTTCCAACCGATTTATTGAGCTGGCCTTTCTTCTTCTTCTTCTGTAGCTTATTCTGTCCACTGCTGAACAAAAGCCTCTCTCAAATGCTTCCATTTCCCCCGTTCCTGTGCAGCCAGTATCCAGTTTCCGGCTGTTCTTCTTATATCATCGCTCCAGCGGGTAGGCGGTCGTCCTCTGTTACGATATGCGTCCTGTCTTGGACGCCATTCTGCTATCTTCCTTGTCCATCGATTGTCCGTCATTCTGGCAACATGCCCCGCCCAGTTCCACTTTAAATGTAAGATAGTCTCGACAGCATCTCGTGTCTTCGTTCTAAGTCTTATAGTTGTATTTGGGACTCTGTCTCGAAGGGTGATTCCCAGCATCGATCTTTCCATCCTGCGTTGCATCACTTGTATTTTCGTAATGTTTTTTCTTGTAAGTGTTAGTGTTTCTGCACCATATGTCAGCACGGGAAGGACGCATTGGTTGAACACCTTTCTCTTCAAGCATATTGGGAGATTGGACCGAAACACTGATTTTAGTTTTCCAAATGCTGCCCAAGTCAGACCTATTCTACGCTGGATTTCGCGTGTTTGATTGTCCCGTTCGATACTGATTTCATGTCCTAGGTATTTGTATGAATATGTCTGTTCTATATTTATGTTGTTAATTTTTAGAGAATTGTTTAGAACAAGGTTTGTCATATATTGTGTCTTTGACAGATTTATTTCAAGGCCTACCTTTTCTGCGGCTGTTTGTAAGTCTTGTAACATTGTTTGTGCCTTAGCCGTGTCGTCTGCTATTAGGACGATGTCGTCGGCGAAGCAAAGGTGGCTTAGATTTTCTCCATCGATGTTAATTCCCATGTTGTTCCATCTTATTTTGTTTAGCACACTTTGCAGCAGAGTAACGAATAATTTAGGAGAAAGCGCGTCACCCTGTCTCAGGCCCCTTTCAATTTTGAACTTGTTGGTATGTTGATTGTTGTTTATCTTCACGTATGCTGTGGATGTAGTATATATGTATTTAATAGCTGAGGAGTAACGGTAGTCAATTCGGCATTCTGCAAGTGCTTCTAGCAGTTTCTGGTGGTCCACTGTATCAAGGGCCTTTTTGAAGTCTATAAAAATCAGCATAAGCGGTTTGTTGTACTCTATACACTTCTCAATTATTAGTTTCATTGTGAGCAAGTGATCGTTGGTACCGTATTTTGTTCTAAAACCCGCTTGCTCTCTTGAAAGAAAGAACTCTAGTTTGTTTGTTAGACGTGTTGTTATAATCTTTGTGTAGAGCTTATAGATGTGACTTAGAAGACTTATTGGCCGGTAGTTTTCAAGGTTCGTGTTATCTCCTTTCTTGTGTATGATGATGATTTGCGCACTTTCCCATTGCGATGGTATTGTTCCTCCGGAGAGGCATTTATTAAATAGGGTTTTAAGGGCATTGATGATGTCTTGTCCGCCCATTTTAATGCTTTCTATTACCATCTCGTCTTCACCAGGTGCTTTGTTGCTTTTCATACTTTTTAAAGCTGATATAATTTCATCGTCATTTATCTCTTCGAGGTCTTCTGAGCCTTGGTTTAAAATTATTGGAATATTGGATTTTATTTCTCTATTTGGTGTTGAATATAGTCGTTTGTAGAAAGCTTCTATGGTCTGCGTTATTTCCCCCTTGTTTGTCACTATTCTGCCATCTGTGTTTTTGATTTTATATATATTATTTTTTCTCGCTAGATTTTTCCTTGCCAGAACTTTCAGACTTTTATTCTCTTCTATTGTAGTTTTTATGGATTCCGTATTTTGTTCTCTTTTGTGTTTTCTTATCTCTTTAGCTATTTCTTTATTGATATTTCTATATTCTATTGTTGTTTTGTCTGTCAGTTCTCTTCTTTGTTTCATTAAAGATTTTGTTCTTAGGTTGAGTTTTTGGTTCTTGTTTTTGCTTCTGCCGCACTTTTCAATTGTTGCATTTACGCTGTTTGTAATGTTCTCATATATTGCGTTAACTGTCATAAGATTATTTACGTTTAGAGATTTAGATAGTTGCTGTTCATATTCATACACGTTTTCAGGCAAGTTGGCCTTTAAGGTCCAGCATTCCACACCATACATAAGAACCGACCAAATAAAACACCTCACCATACGCTGGCCTAACTTATGGTTCAGGTTATCGTCGCAAAAAAAGGGTTTTAATTCGTTGGAAGGTTGTTCTTGCCCTTTCGATGCGACATCTTATCTCAACCTCGGGGTCTAAGGTGTCCGTTAATATACTTCCCAGTTCCCAGATATCTAAACTGGGTGACACGTTCTATTACCTTTCCCTCGAGATTTAGCTGTTCGTTCTCGTAGCTATTTCGACAAAAAATCATAAGTTTGGTTTTTTTAACATTTATGTTGAGTCCAAACTTTTGACCAGCTAGTATTGAGTAAAACTCAAGACAACCGTGTCATCTGCATATCTAATGGTATTCAGCAGAATTGTGCCTCTTAAAAGGCTTCTTTAGAGATTTTATGGGAGTAAAGATTAAACAAGAGTGGTGAGAGAATACAGCCCTGGCGCACACCCCTTCGAATTTTCACACCAGGTGAAAGGCCCTATTTAAATTCTCGATTACGCGGATGTCCCTACCTTCCAATTGGATGTCCCGTAGCATACTCATCAATTCAGAACGACGCACCCTGTCAAAGGCCCTTTCTTAGTCTACAAAACAAGCAAATACATCCTTGCGCTGGTCTCGGCACTTCTGGAGAAGGACATTTATTCCGAAAAGGGCTTCGCGGGTTCAAACGGCATTTGGCCATTTGACCTTGAAGCCTACGTGAGCCCTAGTGTAAAAGGAGGCCCCCCTGTGAAATGGGCCCCAAAATGCAGTCATTCTTGTCAAATGTGACAGATTTGACATATGACAGATGACGTGTGACGTATGACAGTTGTGTGACGTAGTACAGATGAGGTGTGACATATGACAGACTTGACACTTGTGACAGCTAGGTGAGGCTAGACAGGCTTGACAGGCAGGGCAGGGAGTGTAGATGGAGTAACTCCAAGTGCCCTTCAGTGGAAAATGAAACAAACAGTTTAGGTAAAAAAATTTATTTGAGTTCTGAGGAATTCCCCAATGTTATGAGACGTAATTTAAATCGAAGAGATCGAGCTTAGTCAGTTCTTCTAGCAGCAGTTTCTCCTCGATTTTTTTGTCGACCAGGAACCCCTGCAACAGCCGGATTCCCTTCCGCAGGCGATCCCGCCAACGAGTTTCTAGTTTGATAACACTAGAAAAAAACTCCGGACTAAACTAGTGACAAAGTGGGAAAGACGATTTGGTGCAAATTATTACATTTCACAACCAAACTTTCACAGTTGTGAAATTTTTGATAAAAATATTGTTCTGATTGAAATGTCCAGACTACATGTAAAATTTAACAAACCGATCTTTATCGGTATGTCAATTTTACATATTTCAAAAACTATTTTATATGATTTTCATTACAACAATATTGTGGAAAAATTTAAGTCGAATGCAAAATTCTTATATACATATACTGATAGCTTAATTTATTAATTTACAGTTGACGATATTTATGAACATATTAAAGAAGATATACATAGGTTTGATATTTCAGATTATCCTGAATACAATGTATATAATATACAATTAAAGAATAAAAAAGTTTATGGATTGATGAAAGATGAAAATAATGGAAAGATCATGATGAGTTTGTAGGTTTACGTTCAAAAATGTATTGTTTTAAAGTGGACGAGAGTGATAAAAAACTTGTTAAAAAAGCTAAAGGTGTTCAATCTCCTGCATTAAAATTTATAACCTGTAAGGATTATTATGACTGTCTATTTCACAAAAATATTATTGAAGTTCCTAAAAATTTAATCAAATCTGAAAAAAACAACGTTTTTACCATTGAACAAGTTTAAAACTGCATTAAGTCCCTATCACGGCAAACGAATGGTCAATTATATTTTTACAGATACTTTACCATGGGGCTATAATGACTAGTTAAACACATTTTATTTTTGTCATTAGTGAAACGTTTGTGGCGAAATTGAGTGGGTACCATTAAATGAAAAGAAAAATGTTTGTTTATGATACAAAACTTGATCATACAATTTATTTTCCAATATACTCTCTATGCGATAGCCATTTGTTTTAAGTTTAAGACAATTACCAAACTCTACGGGCGCTTTTCAAGATTTTTATTAAGGTTATTTAAGTTAATAATACATTGTCTATAATTGAAGTAAATTAACATATTTTTAGACTGAAGAAATCAAAAACAAATGGTCCCCGGTGTTTCAAGATCGAAAAAGATTTGCTTATCTACGAACTGAAAAATATATTAGAAGAATGCTACCTGTCACGTTACAGTCATTCTACATCATTAATAATGGTATTGGAACTCAGTGGTGCTTATCTTGTAAAAAGTTTTTTTGTTTTTGCCCGAAATCTTTTGAACTACATAAGCAAGTTCCAAGAGAAGAAGAACCCAATATTCCAGTTGATTTGTACTGTAATGAAGATATACCTGAGTCATAGTGTATTTCAGCTTCTACTTGAAATGCCGATACCTACACCTACGACACTGGAACACCTGAGAGATGAGATTCGTACTTACTACGTAGAAGCTCACCGTAGCCGCAATATGAGCCAGGACGTCAATTGGTACCGTAACCCTCCCGACATGGAGGAAGAACAATATCATCCTAGTGCTTTGTGTGATGCAGTGACTAATGACTATTGGAACTGTGTTAAAGCGAACATTAATCATGATCTGAAATGGTTCAATGAATTTAGAGTAAGAAAATGCTTCAAAAATAAAAAAAACGTATCTGTAAATTTTCCCAAAATTAAAAAACGTAATAGTTATTTACATTATAAGTCCGGTAAAAATCGTTTTATAGTAGGAGTAAGATGTTTCCGGACGAGGCGCTAGCCGAGTCTGGAATTTTGAAACGACTAGCGTAACACGTTACCGGACGTATGATGTACAACATTTTACTTCATACTTATTAAAAACAGGAAATAGTAGATTATGTAACTAGGAGTAAAAGTGGGTCTTTTTGTGCTGAGTCCAGAGATTGACGGCCGAAGCGAAGCTGAGGCCTGCAACTGGGCGAAGCACAAAAAGACCTTTTACTCCGCGTAACATATACTATTTTTTTTTTCAAGCATGCAGGAAAGTCTATTTCAGAGTGATTCAGTGTTGCAATTTTCTTTCATCCTCTTTAAGCAGGTCTAGGTACTTACCCAATTAGTGATGTATATAAATAGAATGTGTTAGAACGGTGGTGTTCAATGTTCAATGGTTTTAGTAGTATTAAATCATAACCAATGGTTTAGATGGTTGAGGTAAATTATGGTAAACTAAAAATGTATAGCATTATTATTAATACTAAATTAATAAAAATGACATTGACAAATAAATATGATGACAACTAACGACATTTAACAGAATTCGAGAACCTATGCGATTTCGACTAAAAACGGTTTCGGGTGGTGCTCTCGAGCGCTCTGAGAGTATTTCTATCCTTTGTTTTTTCAACAATAATGTAAAGATGGCAATAAGATGGTTTATATATGCGCCACCATGACAATAGCGGTGACATTTGACTTTACTTTTACTGCCTAGGACTTTTTTGCTACTTTTTTTGGTCTCAGGATTAGAAAGCCCACTTTAGGTGTGCGTATGGAGAGAACAAATGACGTACTTTTAGTCCGTTTGATAAAAAAAATTTATTTTATGCGCGGCGAATATATTTTTGACAAATCCGCCAATTTGACAAATCGTTTCCTTACGGTATCCTGTACCGGTACCGGTTTCCAGGTTACCGTGGATACAATCGATTTATTGAAGATGTGCCGGTACTCAATACTGTAAAATTTCTTTACGATATCCAATCCTGTAAAAAGCTATTTACCGGATTAAAATAAAGTAGGTAAAAGTGTTCTAAATGATACAGTATAAAGTAAAGTCACTTAGTATTTCCCCTTCCATAATATAAACATATAAATAAAACATTTAGCTTCATTAGTTGTTTCGCTCTCGAACAGACAACATGTTTCCAAAAGTATGTTTTTTTATATTACTTTCCTATTGTTACAATGCTCTCACATTGTCCATCGAATGTGAGTATTCACAAACGAATTATAATATTCTGTACAATACTAGTTTAGATATGTACTCAAACTGTACTCATTCACTGGATGAATACGTAGATTTATACGATCACGAAATGGATCTCCTGAATATGTATACAAAAAATCTAGAACAATGTGAATCCTTTAAAAATAATTTAACCTCTTTAGTTAACTATACTAGTTATGTCGAACTTAAGAGAGAAACCGTAAAAACTGAAGCTGCTTTGCTGGCACAAAAAGTAAAAGCTTTTAAATGTGAAGACAGGAAATCTACAGCTTATAAGTTACTGACGGAGAAGGATGAAGAAATTGAACAGCTTAAACGGAATCTAGCTTGAAGCAACTCTGGCTCGTTGTGATGATGGATACCACAAAATGTTTAAAGATAACACTTGGAAACCTCAATGCTTGCATAGATCGTGAAGAAATATTACAGGGCCAAAAGGATCAGCTTACCTTGTAAAACGTTTGGCTTCTTGCAGGAAAAATAAAAAACCCAAAAATAACAGCACCGTTGTCTAAATCTTTTTTCCTAACTCAAATATATTTTTTTTCCTAAACTATTTGTTTCATTTTCCACTGAGGGGCACTTGAAGTTACTCCATCTACACTCCCTGCCCTGCCTGTCAAGCCTGTCTAGCCTCACCTAGCTGTCACAGGTGTCAAGTCTGTCATATGTCACACCTCATCTGTACTACGTCACACAACTGTCATACGTCACACGTCATCTGTCATATGTCAAATCTGTCATATTTGACAAGAATGACTGCATTTTGGCGCCCACTTGACAGGGGGGGCCCCTTTTACACTAGGGCTCACGTAGGCTTCAAGGTCAAAGTGTCCCAGAACCCCGTCATTATAACTACTTTACTGAACTCCATTTGAGCATCATCAAGATTGAATTTGCATTTTCTGCGCACTCTGGCATGGACGATTCGGAGGAAGGTTTTTAGCAAGACGCTCATCAAGCAAATCAATCTGTAACAACTGCATTTTTTTGGGCGGGCTGTTTTAGAAATTGCAATGAAGGTCGACTTGAGCCAGTCCTTTTGGCATTATACCGGTATTATATATTGCATTAAACAGGCTTGTGATTTTGCCTATATGCTTTTCCTCTATAAGTTTCAATATTTCTATCGGTATTTCATCCAGCTCTGGAGCTTTTTTATTTCTTGCTATATATATAGCGTGCAGTAACTCTTCATCGATTATATCCGGTCCCTCTATTGTCACTAAAAAGATTTTCTATGTACTGCACCCATGTATTTTTAATTGTCTTCTCGTCTATGATGGGGTTGTTTGACGAGTCCAACAAGACGACAGGATGTCGTTTTTTATAGGTTCCTACTTGTGCATTTGAAAGATATCATGCTTGTCCTCAAGTTCCTCCAGTTCTCTACACCTCTCTTTCATCCAACACTCCATCGCTCTCCTGATTTCCGCCCTTATAGTTTTGTTGATTGTTTCATACTTGTCCCTGTCGCTTTTCGCCAGTCTCCGAGTTTCCATCAAGCCTAAGATATGGTCGTTCATCCATCTTTTCTTTTTAATTCTGTTACGGGGTCGCAGGTTGTCACGGCATACGGTGGTTAAGATATTCTTCAATTCTTCCCACGAGGACTGTATTTCCGACTGTACTATCTGCGCAGTTAGTTCGGTGTTGAGTAGCTGACGTACTTGCTTCTTCATTTGCGGGTTTTCTAGGGTTGATGTATTGTAGGACAATGCCTTTAAGCCTACCGAATTAACTGTGGGTCAGGTAACATAAGCTTCCAGAAGGGATAGTATAGGCAAGGTGGTTAATCTGAAGCTCTATTAATACCATCGGCCTATAGCGCTATATGCTTCAGATTACAAGTTTCAGATTTGTTAACTAAGGTAATCTTTACTTAAAATAGTGGAGTAGCAAATGATTAACCCTTAGGTCACTGATTCCAGTGGCGGAAGCCCTCGGCGATTATACAGGTATTATATCTTGCATTAAACAGGCTTGAAATTTTGCCTACATTCTTTTCCTCTATAAGTTTCAATATTTCTATCGGTATTTCATCCAGACCTGGAGCTTTTTTATTTCTTGCCATATAAATGGCGTGCAGTACCTCTTTATCGAGTATATCCGGTCCCTCTGTTGCGTTGTTGTTTTCCTGCAGCGGTGGTCTATCGTCACTGAAAAGATCTTCTATATACTGCACCGCCGTATTTTTAATTGTCTCCTCGTCTATAATGGGGTGGTTGATTCATTTGGTCACTGATTAATAATCAGGGGAGCGCAGGGGGCCCTAAGGGGACCGCAATAAATACCACACCAGTCGAGATTAAATCAAAAGACAATGTTAGAAAAATAATGGAACGGACCCACCTGTTGTGCTGTGTGGTGTAATGTGAAGGATCTTAGTCACCCACAATCGTGTCAAGGTAAATTGGGCTGGGCACTATCAGAGGTCTAAGATGTGTAGCTCGGTGTGTAGTGGTGTATTGTGTGGTGTTGTGTGTGGTGAAACTGTGTATATATCTAGCAGAACTATTGGTTGGAGTTGAGAAACCAGCAGCACCGACTGAACCAATACTAGTGGCAGTAGTACTAGCAGCACTAAGCAGTAAAGGTGATCGTACCCGTTGTAGCACTCGATGTAGACCTGACATTGGAACATCCTCAGCAAATTAGCATACACAACCCATGTGGAAATCCTGCCCCAAACTCATGTCAAGGGTAAAGTTCGAAATTATTGTCACAAAGAAGCAAAAAGACATAAAATTGCAGCGTCCTTAGAAATGATCGGCCGATGACCGGTTTAGTAACCATGGAATAGTTGACCCAAATTTATAAATCATAGATCGTAAATTTGTTCAACAACTGGTTACTTCGAACCGCTGATTGACGTCATGGAAAAGAACGATGAATGCATTGGAAAAAAATGCTGACGAAAAGAGAAGTAAGCTCGAGGATTTTTTGAGCCATGAACGGGGACTTGCTCGGTGGCTTGCACGTAGGCAAGACTCCAAGATTCTTTTGAAGTTCGGGTTGATCCCTTTGGGGGCGTTACGTCAGATAGACGAACGACCACCAGTCGAAGAGTAATTAAGTGTTTTCCAAAATTTGTTATCGTCCGAGTACAAGGAAGAAAGTTGCCCTAGAAGTCCTTGTTGTCCTAAGAGAAGCCACGGGTACGCATAGGAGTACCCCTGAAGTACGTTAAATTGGTTGGCACGATACGGTCCTCCTCTACACTTGACCTAGGTAAGACCCTTTTGTTATAACGGTGTTTGGTTTCATATTAGTCATTTCAGTTAAGTAGTTAGGGTAATTTTAAGGCGCAGAAAATAGAAGTTTACTTGAATCTCCTCTTCTTATTTTAAATATAAACCCCCCATATTTTTGTAAACCCCCATCACTTATTTTATTTCGTGACATGGTGGAGAGCGCAAACCGAAGGCAAATATGCTGATTTGTTATTTTATTTCTGTTTTTATTAATTTAATACGAACCAGGGTCAAGTAACTTCTATGAACTACTGCCTTATAATTTAATTAGGTCAGATTTCCTCAGGTCAACATTCTTTGTGGAAATTTTGCGAACATTTTTAAGAGTCGTAAAAGGTGGTAATTTATTTTTTTTTCTTTTGAGGCAGGCCTATTGTTTTAGTTTTTGCGAAAAACTACTAAGAACAGAGTAATCATACTCCACTTAGAATTTGGGTATTGAACAATAACGAGTTCTAAAGAAAATTCTTGGAATCCTATTAGAGGTGTCGTCTCGCTTTAGTACTTTTTTATATAATATAGGAGGATAGAATATTTTTATTGGTTGTAGGGCGTCAGCTAGATAACTCAGCTTTGCAAGGATAGGAATATTTTTTATTGAAAAGCGTACCAGTAATTATTATTAAAAGTTGCGCAATGTTATCAGTAAAGTAGTAGGAAGGAACACCATTGTTTCGGAAAACGAATTTAGAAAGAAAATTTTAGTGTGGTAAAGAGCGCGATATTTCGATACATTTTACCATCATTTTTGCTTTTGACTTGATTTTATGTAAATGAAGTATAACTGAAAGTCTCTGTGTTTTAAACATTGTGCAAGTAAACTATTCTTTTTTTCTAAATTTTCTTGAGACTTTCAAATTAATATAAGTGTAAACTAATTTCGTTTGACACGACGAGAATTTTGATAAATTTATTTTGTTTTTGTTTTCCATTTTGAATCAAGCTAGTATACAGAGCGTTGCTTCTTAAACCACCAAGTATAACTTTTGTTTAAAGCAGTGTTTGTCCTCTCGGAGCATTTTAGGGCAAAAGGTACAAATATCCAGTTGTAAATTTGTGTTTTCCGTTTTGAAAGGGAACTAACCGCTAATTTACTCGCAAATTTTAAGAGTTTTACAAGAACTCGCCAATTTGATTATTTTGTTTGTTTTCTGATGTCTTGCAAGATAGGTTAAAGATATACTCAAAACGAACTCAGAGGCGAATCAGGGACCAGAAGTTAGAGAAAAGAAAAAAAAGAGGTAACATTTTTTGACCTAGAAATTATAGGGACACAGAAGGAAAAAGCAAACGGGCCACAGGAAGCACAACTGGTGCTACAAACTGGAAGAAGGAGAAAAAGGGGATGGGACCCTACCACTCAGGCTTTGCCACGGTTCAACTGACTAACAGACATGATGGAGCTAATCGTACATGGTACTAGAACTCAACTTACCTTACCCCAGAACCTCTACCTGAACGAATCGATACTCACTACGACAACCACAAAGCCCTAGACCCCCCCCCCCCCGCGCTAAACAGACAAACATACAACAGACAGAACTATAAATTTTTTTTGGGAACAAAAAATGTCCGGGTTAAAACAGAGAAAAAAAAAGGGTGTCGTACGATCTAGTATTTTTCGACGTACAGCTGAAAGCAGTACGACGAACAATACAGGTACAACAATATCGCAATAAGGAAGAAAAAGAAATCGGTTCAGCAAAGTAAATCTTAACGACACCCTCAAGTTGGAGTCGATAAACTCACATTCAAGAGCATATGTCAAGGCGGTTCATAGGTAACACAGTAACTTGACGCTCTAAGAAAAGCTAACATAGATAAGTGACCTAAGAAAAAATGCAAACGTACACTTGTAACTATAAAGACGCATTCTAGGGAGATAGTTAGGTATAATTCGTATGGGATCCTTAATGCCGTCAATAACGATAATAATGAAGACGAGAACCAACCCTCTTAGAGTTTAGTAAAGCAACTGATGAAGTAGCATATTTCGGGCGAGTCAAGCTAAAGAATTATTTTGCTAGGACTAAATAGGTTAAATAACATGTTTAGTTTGCGTTAGGAAAAAGGAAGAGTAAAAATACATTGTTAGGATTTTTTTGTTGTTAAAAGTAAAGGAAAATAAGTTAGATGTAAAATAGTATAAAAGATATTGAGCTAGAAACCATATACTAACACAGATCTTTTTGCATGTTCCCATGGACGCTATGATGTAAGCCACACAAACCACTGCACCAAGAGCACCAGAGCTGGAACCCAAGCCACCCCCAAGACACAAACTTGTCAGAGCTACAACGAAGAGAGCTAGCCAAAGCCGAGGTCCTGGGCAGACGAACCAAAGAGCAGGTCCCTTTACAGTCAAAAGCAAAGGGATGCGAGGCTCAATGGTCAACCCACCGATCGGCAATAGCTCAACTAGGCCGCGAGGTAGCAGCCGACATACCAGAAGAAGACCGATAGTTAAAACCGGTCTTGGAAGCAGCATCAACCATTAAGGGCAATCCAGGGATGCAGCTAGCGCAGATGGGGCGGTGTAAGTGTGAGCAAGCAATCGGACAATTGGACTAGTATTTGTGAGGGAACATGCAGGGTTATTAATTTAGATCGACATTTTAGTAAAGTTTGGTTAACACATTCTGACAGTCAAACTCTATTAATTATTAGAGATACACTCTATTTAGTTCGATAATTTAAAATATTTTCATTATCTTATCTACATTTGGAATCGTCTTGTTTTTCATAAAGGGTTGACAAATTTTTATTTTTTTATAGATCTGTAGTTGAAGTTTTATGTATCTAAATAGGTATTTAGACTATATCTCATTTGATATCTTTTTTTTTGAACTTTTATTAATTTGTTTTTTACTGTTTTGAAGTTGGTAATGACGATGAACATTTTGAGTTCTGGCGATTAAAATTGTTAGCTTTTAAGTTAGTTCAGGTAACTTAACAAGGTAGAGAAGGACCATATTTCGTTTAATTCAGGGAAAGAATTTTTTTTGGTGGATCGATTTTGAAAACTGGGGACCAGTTTTTTCTAAAAGGGGGGGATGTCACAAAGAAGCAAAAAGACATAAAATTGCAGCGTCCTTAGAAATGATCGGCCGATGACCGGTTTAGTAACCATGGAATAGTTGACCCAAATTTATAAATCATAGATCGTAAATTTGTTCAACAACTGGTTACTTCGAACCGCTGATTGACGTCATGGAAAAGAACGATGCAATGCATTGGAAAAAAATGCTGACGAAAAGAGAAGTAAACTCGAGGATTTTTTGAGCCATGAACGGGGACTTGCTCGGTGGCTTGCACGTAGGCAAGACTCCAAGATTCTTTTGAAGTTCGGGTTGATCCCTTTGGGGGCGTTACGTCAGATAGACGAACGACCACCAGTCGAAGAGTAATTAAGTGTTTTCCAAAATTTGTTATCGTCCGAGTACAAGGAAGAAAGTTGCCCTAGAAGTCCTTGTTGTCCTAAGAGAAGCCACGGGTACGCATAGGAGTACCCCTGAAGTACGTTAAATTGGTTGGCACGATACGGTCCTCCTCTACACTTGACCTAGGTAAGACCCTTTTGTTATAACGGTGTTTGGTTTCATATTAGTCATTTCAGTTAAGTAGTTAGGGTAATTTTAAGGCGCAGAAAATAGAAGTTTACTTGAATCTCCTCTTCTTATTTTAAATATAAACCCCCCATATTTTTGAAAGCCCCTATTCAGTGAGAAAATCAGCATAGGACCCTTCGGGGGAGGTAACGACGACCCGGTACCCATTTAAAGATTAGAGATTTAAAGCATAAATTAACGCCCAGTCAAATATAGTAATTTTCACATAAATAAGTTCCCATCTATCATCATCTTTTAAATAATTAACCCAACCATACATTTTTTCGTGACATTATATTCATAGTTAGAAAGTTTTTCAGTGATAACTGTGTGGATACAGTAATGTCACATTTTGTATAAATTAAGCAGATACAATAAAGAAAAGATGTTAACATGAAAATATGACCCAAGATCCCATTCAGTTGATATTAAGTATATGCAAATAAATGTGGCTTGGACTCGAAAAGACTCTTTCAATTCACATACCTGGGATGATGAGTGGCCTAAATGTGTTTTCCTATTCTTTGGCTGGGGTTTCTTGTATTAAATACTGCAGGGCAGTTACATGAATCCCATTTATATCCGCAATAAGCGACGAATTCGTAACACACCATGTGTTCTTCAATTCAAGGACCAAAAGAAGAAGGAAAAGATAACCTCATATCCTTTAGGAATTCAAGAAATGTAAGAGACATCCAGAAAGTATAGTTCTAGCTGCCATCTAGAACCTAGATGGCAACATTATCAGTGTATAGAGATAGATAATGAAATGATAGAAAAATATAAAAAATTACATAAAACTGTTAATCTGCCTGTCAATCTGCCAACGTTGTCATCAATGTCGTTATAAATTATTAAACAAATATCATAACCTAAGTTATTTAATGTTGATAAAAATAAACAGCAATTCAATAAAAATCCCTTAATTAAAGAGTTATTAAAATTACTCTACTGACCAATTTAATGGCTATTTCATAAGGCAATAAACCAAATATTGTGTTCATTTTTTTAAAACCGTAACATAAAGTAATAAACATAGTTATATAGCAATATCTTTTGCGTTCCGTGTTTTGATCAAAGCTTCAACAGTCTGATAAAATTTTCGTCTACGTAGGAAATAAATAAAAATATAGTTTACTGACACTACAATAAAGCCATATGGCTTTAAGAGGAGACAGGAAAGAAAAGCATGCAACACCGACAAGCAATTTATTTGAAGCTTGAGTTGCAAAGGTCTTAGTCTCAAATTTAGCTCATAGTCGGTGACGGATATGAAGCCTGAAAATTATTATCTAATTTAGTCGTCTTTTTTTTCCGGATTTATGCCACATTCCATTTTTGATTCGTAATCGTATTTTTAATTTTTGTCCAATACAACTCATGTAGACAAAACATCCAAGGCAATGCTTGTTATATGGACGAACGTCTAGATTATGAATAAGAAATTAGATAAACCCGGCCTAAGGCCTAGTGTTATTATTATAGCTGAAAGTCAGGTCAAATAAACATGACTGTTACTTGAAGCACTCTATAGCATTGTACGTTATACTTAAACCTATTTTCGAGCTTTGTATGTGCAAAACGTAATAATATCTTATTTAGGTGAATCCGTTTCAGTTATAGCCCATCATCAGGTCCTAAATTCGCCAAGGTGAGCACACGAAAAAGAAAACTTTAGGCTAGAAGTCCACTACTTTTTTACGCAGAATTAAAATAACATGCAAAACTAAGACGGTACAGGCAGAAAAAATTAAAAGCGCTTGTCATCAAAAAATTAAAAAAAAATAAATCATGAATATTAAAAATCATGAATATTAAAAAAATTATAAAATTTTCATCAGCGACCAAATGATTTACAAAATCAACAAAAGTTATTTGGACGCTGGAATTTATAAAAATAATTGCTTACCGGCTGGCGAACAACTTAACTTCAAAAACCAGAAATAAATGGTGAGATGGAAAACAGTTTTTAATTGTCCACGGTTGAACTGTTTTTAATTGTTCTTGTACAAGAGTTCATATACTGTATAAGAGTTCGTATACCTACCGTCTTGGTTTTGCATGTGGTTTTACTTTGTATAAAATTGAGTTACATCCTTGGGGTGACATTGTTCTCAAGTTGAGAAATCTTGGTGCTGATGATGGCTAATAGCAGAAACCGGTTGCCTAAAATTATTATTAATGTTTGCGCAAAACATATGCTTTTTTTCGGTCTTTTTTCAGGTCTTTTTTAGACCCTGTAGTTCCCTACATTTGAAACAATAGTTCTAGCGATCTCAAGTATACAGGGTGTTAATTAATGATAGGCGGCAATTCTAAGAGCGCATTTTTGAACAAAGTTCAAATAGAAAAAGTCATATATACTTAGTCCTTTAGATTTGCCATAAAAAGTCTGGTTTTCAAGACATAGGACGAACATTAAACTGAAACATTAAAACTAAAAAAATATTGTTTTTTTTATTACTTTCTCAACCATTTTGTTGAAATTTGTCTCATTTTTTCACTGAAATAAGGCGTCAATTTAATTTTAATAAGAATATAATTCTTGGTTCCACCTGCGTTCCGGGAAACCGCCTTACGAATAATACTGACAAAAAAGTTTTTATGCCATTTATTTTTATTTATTTATGCTTTTATGTCACTTATTATTATTTTGATTCCCACTTGGTTTTTGAAGAAAAAAATAAAAACCACTCATACCCAGAAACTATTAAAATAAAATCTTTAATTACTTAGATTCCTTTGACACCCTGTATCTGAAATCCAGATTTTCCAGGACACATGTTGATATAACCTTGTCTACTTACATTTATGGACTTAAATTAATTACATGAAATAGCACCCTGCATACAAGGTGACTGATGAATGCTTGGTGTGGGTCAACGAAACTCCAAGATGTAGAAACAGAAGCGCTGCATAATGTCGACATTTCGACACTAAATTAGTGCCATCCTCAGGACAATGCAACACATGCAACTTTCTGTGCGTCAACAAACACAGGAAAAATATTTAATATTTTTAGTTTGTTTAATGTTATTGTAATTTGAAATTTTATGAGATTTCTTTAAATATTGTACGCTAAAAAGGTGATACACGTATAAACTTGGTTTCAATATATGGTCAGTCAATTTTGTAATTCACATTTGCAAGCTAGACAATAAACTATAGTTCAAGCGAGTTCACAAGAAGATTAAGGGTGAAGACAAATTTGGACTATTAAGCGAAACATCTTGGACTTGTCTTTATTGAGTTTTTGACACGAAGCGACGTTTCGCGCAGTGGCATCTCTGCTCGTTTTCAAGTGAACTGAGCATTAAGCTCGAGACTACTACTGTGCTAACACAGCTTACCACGTCCACCATTCCTATTGGCCGGATCGTCGCCACCATCGTGCGTCTAGCGGCCAATACAAGTCCGCCGTATCAACGGATGCCATACCAAAAAGACGTCGCAACTTGGTTTACTAAAGATACCCTCATTGATTCCAATGAAGACTGCTTCCTTAAACTTTTGTTTCTTCCAGTGTTGTTTCCTATGCACAATTTTAGCTTCCGACCAATTAATATTATGGTGTTCGGACCCCGCACGAACGTAAAGTACGCTTCTTAATTTATTTTTAATATTGAAAACCGTTCGTATATCGTACAGTTTTGCGATGCGTCGAATTTTCTCTGAAGTTCCTTTTATGGATGGTATAGTAAAAAGATGAGATTGGTCCTCGTTGTTTTGCCGAAGTTTTTGTCTTTTACATTCCGTAAAAGCCCACAAGATAGTCTATTCACTTACCATTTTGCATCAAATCAAAAGTTTAAGGAAGCAGTCTTCACTGGAAGCAATGAGGGCGTCATTAGTAAACCAAGTTGCGACGTCTCTTCGGTATGGCATCCGTTGATACGGCGGACAAATGCTGATCGCTTAACACGCGACGGAGGCGACGATCCGGCCAATAGGCATGGTGAGCGTGGTTAGCTGTGTTAGTACATAAGCAAGTAGCCTCGAGCTTAATGCTCAGTCTCACTTGAAAACAAGCATAGATTCCACTGCTCGAAGCGTCATGTAAGAAACTCAATAAAGTCAATAGAAGTCCAAGATGTTTCGCTTAATAGTACATCATTGTCTAACAAACACAAATTTGGACGTCAAGCATTATTAACTCTCTACAGGAAAGAAGAAACCGGTGTTGAAAGACAATATTTAACGCCTTGATGAGCCACTAGAAAGTAAAGACAGATGGATCAAGAATCAAGTGATGATCTTAACCAGCTGAGGAGATTGACCAGTGCAATTGGGTTTTCTGCAATTTGGACCTTAGAAAAAGTCGCTACAACTGTTTTTCCATATCTACATACTGAAAATCCTATACAGGGTAGCTCATCTATTGTCATTTTTGACACAAAATCGGGCAAAAGTCTTGCAAATTATAAAAAAAGCCGTAGAAAATGTTTGGATCCTGTATGGCATTGCTGATTATTTTAGATAAAATAAATGATGGAAGAATGCGTCTTTTGCGAATCTCTTGCCACCATTTAAAAACCAATTATGTAAAGTATCATTTTCTGTTTGATTAAGTAGTGTGTTATTACTCATATTGTTGCAGCCTTAAAGAAGATGTGAATTATTCATCGAATCGTTTTCTATTTACAAGAGTCCTTCATTATGTCCTAAACCTGCTAACCACCAAAACGATTTTATTAATATTTTTAATATTAACTCGTCTCACTCTGGCATGAAGCTGGACATATTTCATTTTTAGCTATCCCACTCGCATTTCAAAATAAACTTTAATAACAGTGGATAATTGCACTCACCAGCTTCAGGGCACACAACACATAATGTTTGATATTTTATGCTGACCCAGTGACATGTGATTGCACAAAATTATTCGAACAGGACACAGTATCGTCGCCTGGAGGGTTTCAGTTAAATTTTCAGGAGAGATGCAACTACGTTTTGATTTCATTGCAAAACAAGTCGGAAACAATTAACAATTGTGTTATAAAAACGACGACAAACAACGTTCCTCAAACCATTTAAACGCTGCTGCTCGTGGTTTGCGTAATAAATTAAACTTCCTTAACAACCTCAATAGTAGATGAATCTACCAGAAATGCTTTAACTGAATAGTTATGCAACTGCAACTTCCTAATTAAAGTAAAACTCTTAATTACGGCTAAATTAATTATGTCTCCCTGGGACTAATAGCCAGATAAAGGGAATTCATTAATTTGGAACAGCGTTATATTGGAAATTGTTGCCTTTAAAGCCCTGGCTAAATATTTTAAATAAAATTGTGTTTACAAAACGCTTGCAAATTATCCATTCAGTTAAAACATTTAGCGAACAACTCTAATGGAAACAGTTATTATCGAAAAACAAAAAGTATTTTTATAAGAGCTCTTGAAAATGTCCATTCACATTTTCATCTTCGTTAAAAATAATACCTATTCAACCCTAAACAATGCCCAATCAAAATGCGGTTCATTAGCAATAAATTACAATTTTATCTGCGGCGATACTTTCATTTTGCGTTCGATTTATCAATTTAAATTAAGGAAACTTCCCCGATTGTTCGAATAATAAGAATAGCTTGATTGAAAATCTCGAAGATATCCTGGAGAGAAATTGAATTTTCTTGTAGATTGATCACGACGATTCGCTCGGGAATAACAGCCGCGTTTGCAAAAAAGCCTTGTTGCCATGCAGCTAAATCCTTAATCCAATAATCCCAGTTTTTTAAAGGGTAATCCCGAAACATGAATACATCGATCGCATCCCGGTAGTTACGAAATACTCCCACATTAGTTACCGAGGCCCGTTGTTCGGCCTGATTTATCAAGCCTTGAAAAAGCATTGTGGCAACAAACAACATAAAGAAAACGTCTACCAGCACGGCAAACCTAATAAATATAGCCGGTTAGATTGGAAGCTGTGCTTTCGCAATGGTTTTTTGGAATGGGACAGTCATTCCTTAGTTTATGGTTGGCGTGGAAGTGGAAACCCGAGTTAACGTAAAGGACATTTCTAATGGGGAAATGGAACTTTTCGTTGGGCTAAAATATTTCTAGCACACAATATCCATTAGAGTTTATACGCATAAACCTCGAGCTGATGGGGATAGAGTTTATAAGGTAGTAAAAGAATAGAAGGGTTATAATAGATGGCAACCATAGATTAGCAAATGCAAAATTATCCAAACTTTCTGGAGAAGGACTGATGCGAGAAAACATGTGTCTTTCATGTGGGATCATAGAAAAACTGGTTTTACGCAAAATCATCGTAATGATCTCAGTGACATCATTTTTGTACTCCTAAAATATGAAAAGTAATATAGTTATCGATGAGCGTGAAAGATACAAGAGTGAAAGAGTAAGATGCAGCCCACGGAATTAAAACTATATATCTCGTTAGCTTAAATGAAAATTCTTGGACTTCTCTGTTTTTACAATAAAAGGTCTTTATAATAAAACGTGCAAAAACAAGACAGTTATAAAAAAAAACTGAAAGTCGGAAGATTTTGTCGATTTTGCGCTCAACAATACATGGTTTAATTCTATGACGACAATACGTGGGAAGAACAGAATTCACCGACACCAAGCTCAAGACTCTATCTTGTTCTGGATTTGCATAACGCAGTTATATAAATACTCAGCTATAGTATTAATAATATATTCGTAAAACATTTGCAGAGTTGCGAAGAATTTTCAAAATAAAGAGAAAAATTTGCCTTACCTCGTTTACTCAGGAAATAAGAAAATATAAGGTGAGTTGAAAGAGATAGAAAAATTCATACCAAATAAGTTCGTTATACTATATAGTGGGACCCCCTCAGAAGCCTGTTTTGGGAAAAGTGAATCATTGTGATTATCAAACATCACCAATCATGTAATTTCCCTTTTCTAAAGTGGATATTTTCAACTATAACTTCCACGTACAACCAAAAGGTTTCTGAACAGATTCTTTGTACACATTACAAATCGACTAAGTTTCGAGAAGCATTGCAATGAACTAAGAAGAGGAAAAGTGTAAAAAACTATACCAGATTCGATTACTGCAATTGATGTTAAAGTACAAAGTATTGAAAGAGAGCAAGTGTCGATGTCAGAAGCCAGTGCATACGAAAGTTGCATTGGAGAGGAATGAAGGAACTGAAATTTAATTCATCAACCCATTGATGACACCATTGCCAATAAAACCCCAGGAACCCCCACTTTAATCAAGGTTGCAAAAGAGTTTCTTGAAGGTTCTGATACTGTAGTTTTTAACCACAGAAAGACAGAATAAAATGATGTGCTCAGGAAACAATTACAACGCTTTCATAGGAGATTCCAATCGTTAATTAGCTTTCAAAAGTGATTCGATTCTAAATGTTGATTTTTGGCAGTGAACATTAGAGTGTCAGGTAGGGTTGCCAATCTGTTAACATAGAGAATTAAAGTTCCTCAGAAGAAAAACTGTGTTTTATGTAAATTGTTAGATTAGATAGAAGAAGACAGTTGAGTGAAAGGAACAAATATACTATTTCGTAGCTACTGCTCATAGATACTAAATAGCGCATCTGACCAGCTATAGGATGACCAATGAGGAAGGATGAAGTAGCAGGGATAGACTATGGGCCAGTAAAGATAACCCTGATTATTGGGCAGCAGATGAGACATTTGGACCTTAAACAAGTAGAAATGACGTTGGGCAGTGGCCAAGGAATGATCTTGACTAGTGATATGCAATTGGTATAGTGTGACGTATTTTCAAAAAGGTAAAAGTTAGCAAAGTCCCATACTATGCGAACGGCAGCTTTGGGTAAGTGGAGAGCTAGGTCATTGTTCAAAATGACATAAAAAAGAGTTGAAGCCTAGTATAGTTATATAAGCTAGACCTATTAATTGGGCGCCACTCAATTTAAGTTACAGGTAATAGCTATAATATTAAAATTGAGAAAATTATCATAGCAATTATTGATGTTCATATTGTTTAGGTGATCAAACCAAAGTAAAACCAACAGGAATTATTAAAATTAGGCACATTTATTTATTATGGTGTTAGTTCTTACCTAAGGTTAGTGCAGGTACACTTGGTTTTTAAATCTACTCCTACCGGTTGAAATACTTGGCCAGTTTGTAGGGCTTTCTTGCTAATTGAGGTAGAAGATCAGTGCATCATGTGTGGTAATTCTGGACGGTTCAAAACCTAGGAGCCATCACCGTCACTAACGGCTCCATTATCGGCACACGTGCAGAATGAAGCATTGCACTTGTAGGATCCGAAAAAAGAAGGAGGTATTGAGTTTTATTACTCAAACATTGGACTACTCATTGGACTACTCATTGGACTACTCATTGGACTACTCATTGGACCCCAAAATACGATAACTTTACAATAGCCACATGGCTAGGCTGTAGCCGTTTACGAACAGGCTGACGTCCGATGTGCCCTGGACAGTGGTCAAAATGGAAAAGGTACTATCAAACGTTTTTACCTTTACCACCTGGGCTCTGAATTGGTCAAAAAAACGGAAATTATAGTGTCAAAAGGGGGAAATAAAAAGAATGAGAAAATGAACCGCAAAATATGAAAATTTTGCCATTGTTGCTAAATAAAAGATAAATTTAGGGAAAGTATTAGAAGAGCACATGAAGAAAATAAGGGAATCTAAGTAAAAATATTGGTGAAATTTGGCAATGCTGCACAGATAGCAAAATAATTAATCAACCCATTGACACATGTCAATGTCCTAAAGAAGTCACCTTTCAACGGATTTCTAACCCTAGAACTCGAAGTAGAAGGATCGCATAGATACGATAATCAAGGTGAACAAACATGGCGGCCAAGGTAGTCATATTTCTTTGGAAATAAAATGGTATTTTACCGTTATTTATGAAAGTTTGAAAGGGAAGCCAGTAGGTTTTCTTTGTGAAAAAGAAAACGCTACAATAGTTATCTGCAATTTAGAATTCGCGATTTAATTTACATGAAAAAGTAACTAAATTTGCGCGTGGAGTCTCGTACCTGATATACTATTTTAGCTGGAATACCAATACCATTTGCCAAAGACCTGAATAATTGCATAAAGGGAGTAATAACCGACGCCAACGTGGATGCAGTTTGGAAGTCATTCAAGGAACTAACAAATAAGCTTATAACAGAACATACGATAAGAAAGGATAAACCGAAGAAACAGAAATGGGTGATGTCCGAAATATTGCACCTCATGGAGTAAAGGCGGCAATATAAAAGAAACCCAGAAGAATATCAAAAGAGACAAAAGGAAAGAAAACAAAAAATTCGGATCGCTAAAGAAAACTGGATGAAGGAAAAATGTAAGAAAATGGAAGACCAGAAAAATAAACATGACACTTTCAACATGTGTATAAAATGGTCAAAGAAGCAGTAGGTTTATACAATAAAAATACCACTAACATGCTAGTAGCCACCGAAGGCAAAAATATTTTAGATAAAAAAGAAACCCTTGGAACATGGTTCAAATACATAAACGAGCCGTTTGATGAGAATAGACTCAGGAACTCTCAAGAGTGAGGTTCTATTTGCAATAAAATCGCCAAAAACCAAAAAAGCCAGCGGACCTGATGACATCCCAACGGAGCTGTTACAAATGATCAAAGAGGAAAACATTGGAATCTTAGTCAAACTGTTTAATGCGGTGTACACGAGTTTAATGCGAAAACAACGAGCAAAACGATTCAGTGAGTATAGATTAATAACTCTTATGAGCCACACCTGCAAGGTCTTTCTCAGGGTTATTCACGGCAGGATAAGATCCAAATGTGAGGCAGTTTTGGATGACACCCAGTTTGGATTTAGAAACGCTTTAGGAACTAGAGAGGCACTGTTTGCTCTGAACATACTACTACGAAAGTGCTGTGACCAGCGCAAAGGTGTTTTTGGGTGTTTTGTTGATTACTAGAAGGCCTTCAGCAGAGTACAACACAGCAAACTTATAGACATCTTATGGAACATGGAGTTGGACAGCAGGGACGTTAGACTTATCAAAAATTTATACTGAAGACTGAAAGCATCAGTACGACTAAACGGAAAGCTCACAGAAGAAAGCCAAATTCTACGAGGCGTCAGACAGGGCTGCATACTGTCACCACTGCATTTTAAGATATATTCAGATAAAATCTTTAAACGGGCTACTCAAGAACAAGAAATGGGAGTACAAATCAATGGAGAATGTATAAATACGATACGATATGCTGACGACACTGTCACCCTGAGTGACAAACTAGAAGACCTGCAACATCAATTAAACTGTGTAAACGCAGAAGGATAAGAAATGGGGCTCAATATAAATATCAATAAGACAAAATTTATGGTCTTCAGTCGACAACCACATCCAGATGCTGCACTACAGGTCGGTACGAAAAATATAGACACAGTAACCCATTTTAAATACCTTGCATGTTATATCCCCGAACATCTAAATCCAGATAGATAAATAAGATGTAGAATAGAGACAGTCCGAACAACATTCCGGAAAATGAAACCACTAATGTAGAGTCCTACATATGGTTTGTGTTGCTGTACGGGGCAGAGATCTGGACCATTAAGGCCGCTGTTTGAGAGCGTTTGAGATGTGGTTACACCGGCGAATGCTGAGTATACCCTGAACAGCTATGCAGACCAACGAAATGATACTAAATGGGGCCGACGCAACACGTTTGCTACTAAATACAGTCAAGTGCAGCAAAATCTTATATCTTGGACACGTCTTCAGAGAAGAGCAATACAGAATCCTACAACCGATCAGGATGGAAAAAGTGGAAGGACGTAGAGGAGTAAGAAGAAAACAGGCTTCTTGACTGAGGAACATCCGTGAATAGACCGCTAAACGCAGCGGAGAGGAACTATTTCGATTGGCGCAGAATCGAGAAAAACTTGCCCAAGTAATTGCCAATGTCAGGGGGACCTGATATGGCACTTGAATTTGATAACTCCAGTGGGTATGCTTTTTCTTCCTACCACTCATAAGGCTGAGTAAAATTTTGTATAATAATAGGACATAATTTCATTGGAATTATTGCATGTTCTGCATTTTGTTACACAGACTAAATGTAAAAAACTTAACCAGTCATGTATGATAATTTTGTACGAGGAAAACTTACTGATTATAAAGACGTAATTTTTTCTTGGTAATGTTATTAAGAGAACAGTTTACATTTTTCAATCACTATTGGTATTTTAGACTAATTTATTCCAAGCTCTTTCAAATCCAACAAAGTATCACTTAACTGAATGACACAATTGGAAATTAAAAAGTTGTTTGCACCAAAATACAATACTTAAATACACAATAAATGTACTTATACAGTTTTATTATTATTTAAAATGTATTGTTTATCTAGTTTTTGGCCCTACTATTTGTGATAAACCTAAACATTTTTCAATGCTATTTTTTTGGGAATTTGATCGAAGCCATCAGGAGAATTAGCTTGGTCTAAAACTTCGGTTCTATTCCATATTATTTGGGATGAAGCTAGAAGTGTGGCAAGTTCACTGTTTTTCTGGTTTGTTTCCAATAAAGAAGGAAAATTTTTTCCACTTAAGGCGAATTTGCTCTTGTTATTATTATGTGGCAATTTATAAATTTTCAAAGTTCTGTCAATCTTTCTTGACAAATTTCTAATACATTTCGATTAATACAAATCCGGCGTAATGCCAGAATTATACCTCTAAATTAAGAATTAAATTAATTTTCATTTACACTAAATTAACATTTGTCACAGTTTAATGTCAATCTTTAGTTGGACCCGTTTATACTTCCATTTAATAATTAATAATGAAAGTCTAAACAGATCTACCTGGTATCAAGGTATACATTTAACTTTGGCAAGTGTTAATTTATTTTAAATAAAAAGTTGTTTATTTCTTAATTTAGAGGTATAAACTAGGTATAATTAATAGAAACATCTGTATCAAAAATTTCGAAAATAACTCAGTAGTTTTCTCAAAACTTAAACCAGTGAAATGAAATGTTGTTTTGTTCTTCGCTCAAAAACTGGAGACCATTATAAAACCTCTCATCAGACAAATCAAAAGTTCTTTCTCCTATCTCTCCGTTCGCGTCTTACGGCCCTTTTGTTTACCAACTTTAGAAGCTTAATGCCTTTCCTTCGACCCGATTCAGTGACAAGATTTTCAATTTGTAGCTGGCAGCAGGAGCGGCAAGAAACAACGAAAGCCATTCAACGTAATGTGTCTGAAGTAAGTTGTGGGGCGTAGTTTTACCATTAAAAATGCATTGTTTCACTAAGGGCTACAATATTAATTTACCGGTAACTTTAACGGGAAGATTCAGATAAAAGTATATCGGGAAGTTTCCGATTTCCTTTTCCTCCCCCCTAGTTCTCTTAGCATGTTTCCTCCTTTGCAGAGGTGAAAATTTTTTTTTAATAAGAAATATCATGTGTTTATTAAAAAAAACCCAAGTAAGCCATGGAATTAGAATAGTAGATCTGAGATGACTTCATAAAAAAAAATGAAAATCGAAAATATCATGATTTTCAGTTTTTTTAAGAACTTATCTCATACAAGTGTAATTCCATGGTTCTTCCTGCTAGGAGGTTTTTTTTATCAACACCCTTTAGAATGTTCAAGGAAAAAAACCCTTATTAGAAAATAAACATGAGCAAGTACTCACGGTGTTATTGTGTATAGGAAAATAGTATGTTTCTACCTGACATCAAAGCTTTAGACAAAGTCTTTAAAGCGACGGATAACTAAATTCCGGAACCCTTTCGGTAGGAACGATGTTAAGGGACATAATGCGCTCGAGCTTTATTCGCCCAAGGTGAAGTCTCTGTGTTCGTTGTGTAACTCATTTTATTTTATGTTGGAGTATCCATTATTGTCCTTTTTGACTGAACTGCTTTGAGCTGCTGAAGGGAGCCATGTACATTTAACCTTATTTTCAGATCTTGCAACTAAATTAAATTAGATACAATGCGAGTAAAACTTTGATCTTCAGGTTAAATAAAGGCTTGTATGTTACCATGGGTTTCGATTACCACAAGATCAGTAACCTAAAAACTCAACAATAAAATTATATTTATTTCAACATTAGAGAGCAACCCACTAATTTGTTTTCTTGTTGTTATCAAAAGTATGACTTTTTACAAAATTAAATATAATCCATCACCCTCCAGGAAGATGAAAAAGCTTTCATTCTATTAAATGAATTAATCCACTTAGATTCAGAGATGGTGCCTTTTCAAATTGCTCTTCCTCTCGAAATTGGGAAAATATATTTTAGGCCAAGAATACTCAAATCGCCAGGTCAACTCCCAATGAAAAATATACCAGAGTGTTTTGATATTTCCATTTCCCCTAAAGAAAATTCGTTTGCCTTCCTCACCCTGTGGAGCGTCAAGCTCGACGAAATCGTCTCGAAAAATGTACAAGAGACATGTGTTTTGAGTGCAAAGAAATCGGAAAATGTAGAAAAGATCGATGATTGTAACCAAAGTTTTAAAAGCAAAGTTTATGCGACAATCTCAATGGGATGGAACGCAGATCACTTTCCGGCAGGCTTTGTAAAATATGCGGAACGAATTTGAGTGTTCTTGTTGCTTTGAAGATTATATGCTGATCGAAAGGCGATAGGAAAACTGCTCAAAGTTATTTTGATGCTGAAAAATGAAAACAGAAAGTATAAGTTTTATTTCTATTACGGTTGTATGAGAAACTGCTTTTGTCCTATGTATGTACATAATATAAAAATTATTTGTTTAGTTAGTAGAAGAGTCCAAGTCAACTTAATTCGAGGAAATTTAGTCCAATAAGTAAATTTTTTTTAAAGATCAACAAAAAGTTTGTTCTAAAAATGCCTAATTATTGAGGCACTGACAAAAATCGATGAGCTTACTTCTGAAATTATTGGGTCAACACAACTTTTATTTATATGAGGTGACAAGAAAAAGGAAAAGAAGAAGAGTAAGAAGGAGAAAGAAGACACCAAGAAGAAAAAAACACTTGGATTTACTCTGATCTCGTTCTAAGTTAAGTTAATGAAAAAGTGGCCCAAAAATTAATTACCGAAGAGATCCATCTTCGAAATTATTGGGCCAATAAACCTTTCGTTTATGGGAGTGGGAAAAAGAACATCCATAAGAGAAAAAACAGTCGGGTTCACTTTAATCGATCCATTCGTTCTAAAGTTATAGCGGGTTATAGATTAGATTTAAATTTTTCTTATTTTTTTTATATTTTTGAATAAGATCAGAATTTTTTGATAAGATTCCCATGTTTATTGTTCATTTATTGACTATCAAAAACTCATATAGAAGCTCCTGATTCTGGGCCTATAATTTTAGCTGGAATTAAACTTGAATCCTTGGATTAGGTATCTTATACCTAATAAAAATTTTACGAAAAACTTTAAATCAAAGATTTATAAATATTATTCCTACATTATCTTTATGATAATTTTTAATATGTTCGTCTCATATTATATCTGTTCCTTTCTCTTTACATTTATTGGGTAGAACTAATAATAAATTCATTTTTTTTCTATCAAAAACCATTTTATTTTTATTTGTTTTTTAATTTTTTAAAAGACATCCGTATTCTTTGCTTTTATATTAGATTATATTCTAGAAATGTTTTTCTTTTAATCAAGTTCAAAATCAAGAATATTAAATATAAATAACATAATATAAATATAAGAACAAATGTTACTGAATTTTTCTATTCTTTAAACTTATTGTTTCGAAGGCTGAATTTCAAGTTCTTTAAGTGTGCTTAAAAAGTTTAAATAAAAATTTTGCAATTTTTTATCGTATTATTCTTAGATAAATTTTGTTAAGATTGCCTTTTTTAATTTTAGTCTTATAAATGGATATAATAAAAGCATTGGAATCACTCCAATCCGTCCACTCGTTCTAAAGATGCAAGCCGTTAAAGTTAGAAATTGAGAAAAAAAAAGGAATACTACCTCTCCCTTTGGTCAAATTTGAAACAATATTGGTAATTTTGTTGCCCTTTTTGATTGGAATGAGGCAGTTTCAATCCCCTAAGTATGTTATACAAACAAAATAAAAGAGAAATTAGTTCCATAAGTGGGTTTTTTCCTAAACGCCTCCAAAGCACATTCTAAAAGTGCCAAAAAATTGCCCTCCAAAGTGGTCCATCTCCCAAACTATTAATCATACGGGACTTTCTTTAGTGCGAGTTAAAAAAGGACAAAAAAAACAGTAAACCGTTGGATTCACTAATCGGTCCACTCGTTGTGTTTTCAATAAAAAAAAACAATAAAAGGCTATCTCAGTAAGCGAATGAATTAGACGTTGAGTCAAATCTGGATGAAGCCCTACTTTTTCTTTTATTTAATTTATTATTCTTCTGTTAGCTGAAGCCAACATTAAGCAATGAAAAAATAAAACTTCAAACCTTCAAAATTTTGCTTTGTTTGCACCTCTTAACTACTGGATTAAAAGGGTGCGAGGTAAATTCTCTCCCAGTTACTTGTATGTGAATTATTAAAAGACTGTACTTATATTAAAAGACCAATTTTTTATAAAATAATGTATAAAATATTTGTGCTTTTTTAATCGGAAACGAACGATTGCAATCTTCTAAAAACGTGACCAAATTTAATTGAAAATGATTAAATTAAAATGATTTTTAAATTAAAATGAGCATGTCCATCTCGAAATTATTGAACTCATAAAACTTTTGTTTGTTGCAAGAGAAAGAGGACTTCAAAACGAGAGACAGTTAAAATCGCTTTGATCAGTAAATTCGTTCTAAACCTATAGGCGATCAAACTTGAAAACGGACGTCCATTTTTGGAAAAAGAATCTCTTTTTTAGAAACCGTAGTGTACCTCAGATTTTTATCTGAACGCCAGTGAGGATCATAAGGATCTCATGTTATTGCAATGTTGGTTGTATATTTTTGGTATTTTTTTGGTTCTGACGCTTATAACTGTGGTCGGTTTGGTGGTATACCAAAATCAATAATGCGTTTTCTTCGGTACACAAATTTGTAGCGTGTTTACCGTAACTCCGGGGCTATGTGCGGTATAGGGTAGAATTTTTCATATATGTAGATGATACATTTTGAAGTCTAATTCAGATAAGTTAAATAGGAAAATGTACAAAAATTCGCAAAGTTGGGACGGTTTTTTTTTTAATTTTTCGTAATGGTCAACTGCTTGGCCTTCTAGACCCCCTTAGTTAGACGACTGGCCCCATAAGGGAGGTACCAGGGGAAAAGGCATATCCTTGGGCACTTTTAATCCTATCCAACCGAAGATGTCTTTAATACAGAGTGGTTAAAAAAATGTCCAAAGACAGTTGAGAAATAGTATCCAAAATAGTAAGGTAGTTTTTACGTTTTTGCGATTTTTACGAAAACTATGGAGCGGTCCAACTTCGGTTGTATATGGGGAACTAGAAGACGTGGAGAGAAAAAAAAACAGTTGTTAGTTTTGTTCTGGCTCTTAAACCGGGCGAGCTACAAAAGTTTTTCTGTGCCACATTTTTTGCCAATTTGGGTGTACATTTCTCACATTTCACCCTGTCGATTCCACATTTTTACAGTAAAATTCTTGAAATATTTTGGAAAGGTGCGTGCCTCGCACCTGAACAAAAATCGAGGGCCTAGCTTTGAATTTGAAATTTTGACGAATTTTTAAACTTTAAATTTGAAACTGCCACTTTGAGGTACATTTGTGCCGAGACCATGCATCTAATCGAATGACTTTCTATCCCAGGGGATACCTTGGATTCCTTGGAATGTTTTCTTTTTGATACTTAGAAACCACTTTTCATTGAAAAGTTGCGAAATGGTCTTAAATGAATTTCGAAGCGAAAGATGCAGATTTTTACAAAATTTGGCCCCAACATCCCGAATGATTCCGAAGATCGCCACTTAACTGGTAATCGCAACCTGCTAAGATGAGGCTGCTAAGATTTCCGAAATGTAAACATTAACTTTAAAGGCTCAGACCAAGGAAAATCGGCCGAAAAGCGTGAAAAACTGTGTGGCAGGAGAAAATTTTAACATTTCTAGGCAGATTATTGCCAAAATGCCCGGTCATCGAGAACGTTTTCACAAAGACTGGTCGATTTGAAAATTTCGTGTCCGGATTTATGTCAAAAAATTCAACTAAATCAAAGACCCACTTTTTCAGATCTAGAGTTTCAACTCGAATGTAAAAATGCAGACTAAATGTACCTTTCATTAACATACTGGCCGTGACGTAAGCGATTAAAGATATCACTGATATCTCTGAAACGATTAAAGTTAGAAAGCTGAAATTTGGTATGTGTCTTACTACGGCTACATGGTGCGATACGACGTTTCGCTCGTTCAATATACGCCATAATCAGGCTTTTATATTATGTCCGTTTACTCGTTGGTTCAAATTTCAATGGTGGGTAACCTACTGACGTGCGGTAAAATGTGAATAGCTGATGTAGATATCATAACGACCGTAGCTGAGATATAGCTGTTTCATAAAGTTTTATGTACCGATGGTCGTATCGAGTTGAAAATCGAATGGTAGGTTTCCCTTATGTAAAATTTGATAAAAATGACATTTTTAAAAATCCAAGATGGCCGTCTGAAAAGTTTTGGTTATAAGCCGATATCTCTTGGAACGGTTTGAGCTAGAAAGCTGAAATTTGGTATGAGGCTACTTTCTAAGAAGGGCTAGAGGTTTCTAAATATATCCGACTTCTCGACTTTATGTTACAAATATTGCTTTATAAATGTGCCACGCCCAAACAATCCGTTTTTCGTATATAACTAACAAAATAGCTTTAAAGAAGACCAGTCCACTGGTACTAAATCTTCGATTTTATCGTTTTCAGCTTCCGAGATTTAATTGATTAAGTTTTTCATTGATAGGGGTAGAGTGACATTTGCCGTTTTATAGCAAAACCATTTATGGCAACAGAACAACAGTGTCTCAATTAAGTGGGAGTCGCCTCAAATACTACTCAATACGTTAATTACAATTTTGCTTAGTTTGATAACAGTCTTATAGGAAGTGAAAACTGTTAAAATTGTATGAAAATGTTTTAATTTGATCGAACATTACGCCAACTAAATTAAAAACTTGGAACGACAAATTAATCGAGTATTTTGTGGTCGTGAATGCTCTATTCACTGGTGTCAATGGCATCGTTATTCCATGTTTAGTTTTTGAATTATACAGACATAAGTATTAAAATGTCCATGAAAAGCGGAAAAATTACGTTTTAGGCGCTATTTTGAAGAGAAGAAATTGTTTACGATTTTCTAAATATTTTTGTCCCCCCTTTCATATGAGACTATTTTTTGATAAAATCTATGACAATGAATTTTAGTCTAAAATTTTGACGAACTGTAGAGATCTCCTACTTACTACTCCTACTCGCAATGATCTAAAAGTTCAGCATTTGCTTTTTGTGGTTGGCAAAAACCAAGCTATAGTTGACTTACGGCTTGAAGACGCCTATATTAACCTTACCTCTAACTCTAACTAATAATTTCCATTTTACGCTTTAATAAACCGGTCTCCAATGTCTTAAAACTTTCGAGAAATTCAGTGAGTAAACCCGCAAAGCCAGTGAAAATAAAAGAGAAGCACCTTCATGTTAATGGTAAATGTGACCTGAATCTAAACGCGGGGCACAACAAGAGATACAATTTGCCGGTAATGTTTGTAATGGAAATAGCAGCGGAGCGGTGCAATTTTTCAGAATTAGTAATGCATATCTCCATTAAATTCAGCTCGGTTGTTACATTGGTAAATTGTCATTTACGTCCTTGATTCCTCGGTGGAATTTGTTCTCGTATTACGACTCTCGTTGCTTACATTTATTAATCCTTGGCAAGACGTTTTTTTTTAGAAATCTGCGAATAAAAGTGTAATATTAAACTAAAGCGACTTGCATGCTCGCTGTAAACTGAGACTCAATATCGAGCCGGTGGAATTATACATGGAGTTATTCCCAATACTAATGCATACTCCAATTTCCTATAGGACTGGGAATTGCCTTGATATGCCCGGATACACTGCGATGTAATTTGCAATATGATTCCAGCTGCTCCTAAACTACAGCTTAATGATTTGATTATTTTAACAAACTCCAACCAAAAGTTTCTTAAATTCCATTATAAAATTAATTGTGTTTCATACATTATATTCCTTACGAAACATCACTTTTAAATGTATTGTGAAAAGCATATAATGTGACAGAGAAACAAAATTATAAATATTTATTAGAGATTATAAGCTTTTTCAATACAAGAAACAGTCATTATCCAAAGAAAAATAAAAACCAATTTGCGTCTTTCTTCTCACTCATTCCTTAACGATCCAATTTAGAAGTTGAATGACCGTCGAAGAGAAATGCCTTTTTATCTATCAGATTTAGCAATTCTTTCTGTGTAAAAATCTCGAGATAATTGGCTTTCAGCTCTAAATCCTCCGGAGCCTCAAATTTATTTTAACAATGAGAGGCCATATGTTTACATTTATTTCGGCTCCCACGAAAATTTTCATTTTTTAAAACATTTCAAGATCGCAACAAAAGGATGGGTAAAGAAAAAGTTGTGAGACTGAAGCTGTTACAAATTCCCCAGACACCTGAGAGAGTTTCTCAACTTTACCAAAAAGCAAAAACGCCGCAATATCCTCAAAGGGAATCCAATAACGGACATATCGCGATTGGCTTAATAAAAGTTACTGAAAGTTTGACTGAAACTTCATAACTTAGACAAGCCATGAAAGTTTCTTGTGTTTCAGTAGAAACGTCAAATTACTAGAAATTCGTACTGTTGCAAGGGCTTGTAAACCAAATATTGTTCTCATTGAGCACTATCGACAAATTCATCAAAAATCCACACATTTTATATCCGTTGCTTTTAATGAAATTAGTTGTAAATTTGGGTTACTTCTTTGAACCCTTTTCCTACTTCTGAGGAAAGTTTTATTAAAGACTGTTACATGAAATACGGATTATAGTCGTTTGGTGCCTTGAAAGAGGAAAACTTTTCTAATAAATCCCAGTAAATTCTTATTAACATCCAACGAAGCGAAGAACCGCCCGTGACATTAATTTTATTGTTTTAGGATGGAATCGATTTTTCTTGACAATTTTACGTTATAAGAAGCTTAACTTTTTGAATAAATTTCATAATTTCTTCGAGTTCATTTTTCAACTAACTAAACTGCGAGAGGGGCAAAAATTATTTGACTTTCGCCACTTGGGAGAACAGTTTGAAATGATGGATAATTAAATGTCTTTTTTGTTAATTTATCGGAAGCATTTATTAGGAAATCTCGACATTAATCATAACTGACGTTAAATTATATACCTAATATTATGAATTTGTTCTTAAAGGTGTTATTGACGTAAGTCCAAAAAGTTGGAAATAGTAAAATTATTATTCGAGAAATTAGTATAAGGAGATAAACGTTTATGTTTTTTGTCAATTATTCCATTACTTCTTGATCATTTGACTTTACAAAAACTTTCGGTCATTGACAATATTCATTTGATCTTGCATTTTTGTGGTTCACAAGTGCTTAAATTCTTGGGTAAGCGGTCTGGACGACTAGGTGTTAAAACTTCTAAACTACTAAGTTTTCGACAATTTTTATTGTCTTCATCAGGGTGTCATCAGGGTTTTGAAATGAAAGAAAGTCCAGTGACAGAAAAAAATTAATACGATGGACACAACATTGTTACACTATATGAGACCATAAAACAATTATATTTTTTCTTTTTCCACGTACTCAGTTAAAATTTATCGTTTAAAATGTTTAGAAGGTTGAACGGGTACCCATCCAACTACAGGCAGATACATCAAGCCTCTCGTGGGTATGATGTAGCTCAGATACAGGCTTGACGTATCTCAGATACAGTCTTGATGTATCTAAGATATATCAGTCGCCCAGACCGATTACCCAAGAAGTTCAGCACTTGTGTACTTTGGGGGTCAAGGTTATTCTCTCCATTTGCGTGGTTCCTCCTTTTCGGCCTTCATCAGGAAGTGTACACAAAATGTTTTTAATAAAATAATTTTATGAATTCTTCAGCAATTTTCACTTTCTCTTACGTATTCTTAAAACTTACAGAGGTGGACCGATTGCACGTTAATTAGCAACCCAATATAATACTTGCACTCTACATTACCAACATTACTCGGGCATTTAACATTACCAGTTTGAAGTTAATCAGTTTTTTGTGTTAGTGGGGGAATGCCTACACCTTAATAATAGCGAAAATCCCCTAAATATTGTCTAGAAAATTACTTGACAATAACGAGAAGCTTTTGAAATGTACTTAAATTTATTGTCCAAGATTTCTTCAGCCTTTAACTTTACAAAAACCTTTATTCTCTGACTGAGATTATTTTTTCTTGAATTTGCCTTGTTCCTTGTGAACTTTCTGGTCCTTATCAAGAAGGGTACAAATAATTTTTTTTAATAAAACTATTTTATAAATTCTTGGTACTTTTCACTTTTTATTACGTAGTTTTAAAAGCCATAGAGATGGGCTGTAGTTGACTAACAACCCATTTTCAAATTTGCAATCTATATTGCAAACTATACCAACTTAAGCCTCATCAGTTTTCTTGTAAGTTAGAAAACACCCTCCACAACCCCCACCCCCAATGGCCCTTGAGGCGACTCAGCTAAACTACTAATCAATTTATGTATAATAGCAAACAGCTCCTAAATATTGTCCAAGAAATCACTTGACTATGACCAGAAGGGTATGTGGATAAAACGGCCTTATTATCTGAGAAACTAATATAAGAAGATAAAGGTTTTAAGCTTATTGTCCAAGATTTCTTGAGCATTTAACTTACTATAAAAACCTTTGGTCACTGACTGAAATTATTTTTTCCTAAATTTGTTTTGGTAATAAGTTTTGGTAATAAAACTTTGAACTTTACATTGCCAACTTGAACTTCATCAGTTCTCCATGCACGGGGGGGGGGGTAATACTATACCCAACGCCACGCCTCCATTGGCTCCAGAGTCATCGAAGCTACACTACTGATCAATTTCTGAAAGATTTTCGAATATACCTTTATTCGTTTGTGGCAGTGGAGTGCTTTAAGGACGAAAATTTCTGAACTGAGACAATTTGGCGAATCATTTCTGAGTCTTAAATAAATTGAAAAGTGGTTTAGCTAGTGCCTTGTAAAGCCCGATTTTGAAATAATACTTGACCTGTGAGTTTCTAGTTTGAGATAAAAATCATTTATCTTTCTGAATGAGTTGTAATTCACACTTTCGCCCCAGTTTTCCACTCTCTATTCTACGTATTGAACATAGCATTTTTCAAAAAATCTTAAAAATTGTAGTGAGGGCTTAAACGGAAATGTACTGTACTTTTTATGATTTCTCAACATTTGACAAGCTTATAAATAATTTAAGGCGTAAATAAATTCTGTTCGTTAGGGAGTGCGTAGGCTATGAGATGTATAACAACTTTTTTTTTTCTTGTAAAAATTCTTAGCTTTTATGAAAGACCATAGAGGCCTGGACGCGTCATCAAACTACATTGATGACGTTCATCTACAGTAATTTTGTTCAAAATGTGAATGGCCGTTTCCAGTTATTTATATACCATACTGCTGATAATAGTCTAGATACAGACGAATCTGGTGAATTTTTTAGCATTATTCAAAACCATAGTCTTCAAGTCGAACAGGAATGTCATGACAGTCCTGAATGGCAGCTCATTTTTATCACATTTAGTTGGGAACTACAATGTTGAGATCTGAAAGTGTACTAATTTTCACAGGCATGTCACATCGCCAATTTATAAAGAACGATTGTCAAGAACGACCAACTGACTAACTGAAGACTAAAGAGAAGTCTCACAAAAACAAAAGTAACGAGAGAAACTTGAATGTGCTAGTTCATTATTAGTGTTTCTATGATCTTGTAAAGTATGCATCTGACAATAAAAAAAACCAATTGGCCAAGGAATAACAACTACAAAATGTCTGCGAAGAAACTATTTATCAGGTTTGAGGATGCGTTCATAAATTTGCCTCAGATAACACTGAAGAATTTAATATGTGATAGTGCTGCAAACCCACTAGGTATTTCTGTTAATAACTAGAACTAAGACCCTTCGACCCTAGAACTATTCCACCTTCAGGAAATTTTTTTGCCTATTCTTCACAGTTTCACGTAAGGGAGCACTTCCAATAAAACCCCCTTCTAACTTGAGACGATAAAATTAATCAGAAACTATTTTAATGAACACTCCATCCGACTGAGAATTTCAAACTGTCCTAAAATCATGGAACGAGCCCGCTTCAAGAGTTTTGCAAATATTTATTAGAAAAGTTTTATCAAGTTCGTCAAGGTAACTTACAAAGGCAACTGCCGCTGAAGTGGAAAAAAACTAAAAGGGTATGGTTTAGTGCGGGCATACGGTTAAAATTAATTAAGGTACGAAATTAATATTTTGTCAGAACCTTTACCTTCTGGAGTTATCCCAAAATGAATTGAGGGCCTTTATTCGGTCGTTAATGGTCCTAAGTCGTGTTGGAAACCTAATTCCGACCTTAGCAGGCCCTCTGCCTGTTTAAACGTGGAAAGCACTTAGCCTTTTGGTAATTAATCAGCGGAGTCGATTAATCATCGGTAGAGAACGCGTTAAAAATTAAAAAAACTGGTTTGGTGAAATTACCAAATTGTCATTAGCTGCGACATTCGATTTTTTATTACACAACCTTTTTCCAATTTCCTCCAAATATAAACCATTTTGAGGACCCTACAATATCTGCTTTAATCACAATTAGACATGGAATCGGAAACAGCTCCCAAAAGGCAAAAGGTTTTAGTTTTCAATTATCTACGTTAAATTAACTAACCCTCGTAGGAAAGCTAACGTTCACAACTATTATTGTTCCGCTTTATCACAAAGTTTTAGTCGTAAACAGATGTCTCTTTCCAAAACTTTCTCCATTTTTACCCGTAACTATCTCGGACTTTAAATGCCCCTTAGTTGCACAATTTAAAATTGGAAGCAATAAACTTCCAAGACAATTTATAGAATCACCTCGGGGAATCCAAAACTTGAAAACAGCTAACTTAATTACTGTATATTGCCTGCAGGCAGCTGCAGACCGACTGTTGGTTTCCGAATTAAGGTTTTTTGTCTGCAACAATCTATGAAGAAAATAAACGAATTTTGATCTTACCTGTCGCGGTCAGCAATCCCCAGGTTCGTACAAAATAAAGCAAATAGAGATAGACGTGATCGCAAGTGATTATGCAAAACTTTGGGGGCCTAACTGGGTCCTGGTTTCTACCCCCGAGGCTGGCATCGATGTTGATGCCTATAGGATTAGTTCCTAGAGCCGGCAACATCGAACCACTTTCAAACTCGCACAGTTTTTATGTTACTTAAAGTGGAACCATCACTGACGATGAACACATGGAAACACCCTGTACCGTCCCCCATCTGAAACAAAATTAAGTATTATTTTCAGTTTAAATTCGTATAATAAATTTCAGTATTTCTCGCCCCCAGTAATCGATTAGAGACCGAAGAATCCCAATAAAAAGCCATATAATCGGCAATTTCAATAAAACGCTTTTAGCAGGATGGCAGGAATACTGATTTAATTAACAGACAACACTGTGAGTGAAGAACTTCGATACGTTTAAAGCTATCCAATAAAGGACACAAACGATTTTGATCACTGTGGAACTGCGGACCTTTGGCTCTTGATACCGAATTTTCGATAGCCGAAATTAAACTGCTCTTTTTATTCACAGTATCTGGGTTTGGTGCGACATGAGAGCATTTAAATTCTTTTGGGGAAATTGAAGGAAAAAAATGCCAATTTTCCTATAGGATCCGGATTTTTGTTGAATTTTGACACAGAATGTAAAATGTAAAATCACAATTGAGTCTACTAGAATCAAATCTCCTTAAATCCACTTTTGGTCAAAAATGTGATAACCCCGTTTCTATTTACATCTTTTTGAGGTAATTTAAAAATAAACTATTCAAACTAACGGTATAATTTGATAAGATGATACAAAATTATAGTTTTTGTTAGAAATTTTTTAAACAGTTTGACACCTGCCTTTCTGAAGAATTAGTTTTAAGTAAATTTTGTAGGTTTTGATTTCAGTAAACTCAATTTCAAGATCCTCTGTAAAATCGAGTCTGTTAAAATTCTTTGGGTGATGTGAGTGATGTGAGCGAAGTTATGATTCTGTTCTCTAAAATAATTCTTAAAGGACGAGGTAGTTTGGTTGGTTGGAGGTAGTTTGGGCAAGCAAGTTAGTTAGCACAATAAACTCAACTCTTCATTGAGGCTAAATCAATAAATACCGCTATACCAAATTAGAACGAGAAAATTCTTCATTCGTGATATAGTTTTCTTCCAAATCTAAATCAAACCTCCACTTGAAGATATAGGCGGATGGAATGGCTCACTTCTTTGCACAACTATTTTAAACGCATTATATCATTAAAGCGCCATTATTGATAAATGCGTGTGTATAGAGGGTGGCCTACATTAGGGGCATTCCACAATATGTTTAATTATTAGTTGTAATATAGGTGGCTCTCATTTGCTTAAATTATTGAATGTTATGAATTCCTAAGGGTTAGTTTTCAATTTTGGCAATTTAAGACTTTAGTGAGTTTTTTGTCGAGTAGAAGAATACTTGGATGCTGGTCGGTATTAGGTATTACGGAATTTTGAATATTACAACGACCATCAAATTAAGTAGCAAAAAGGCTTGCGGAATAATTATATTTGTACCAAAAATATTTAAAAAAAAAATGTATATGCAGAATCGTCTAAAAAGAAAAACAAAACAATGTCATTAGTCAAATTAATTTATATCATGTTAGCTATCGCTGTCACCTAGTAGGCCAGCTAGGTTGCCAATTCCTTTCTCAACATCTAGAAATTAGGTCTTTCACTTTCTTTACATTACAACAGTTAAGAATGTATGGAATGCCGCATTTTTGCCTTAAAGTTCAGGCGGCTCAAAGGCAAAGTAAAACTCTAATTCATAGTTTTACTTTGCCTTTAGTGAGGATTGCTTCTGGATAGTTCAGTTATGTTTTTGCTTTTGTTTCGTTAGTTCAGTTATACTTGTCCTTTACGGCTGTTGTTTGCTGCTCATAAAGTATGGGCTGTGTTGGTTAGGTTAGTTAAATTTGCTTTTGGCTAGACCAGCTTTAGGTTAAGTTAGTTCAAGTTTACTTTGCTTTCAGTTAGTTCAGGTTTGATCAGTTTAGTTGTACTTGCCCTTTAACTCTAACGGGCCACCTCCAAACTGTGTTATCGCGGCCCTTTAGTGCTTCTACGACACTTTATGGGCTACAGAGCACAAATAAGTGCGGGTTCTGTTGATGAGGTTAGTTCAGTTTTACTTTGCCTTTGATTAAATGTTATCATCAGGGGGGCTCTGAATTTTTGACAGAAAAGTTGACATAATCAAAATCAATAGATTTTTGTTTCTTCGTCCTTGTCTTCTGACACTTCACAGCCACCTAGATGTCGTTCTCAAATAAACGCCCCCTAAGTGTGGGCTCTATTGGTGGGGTTAATTCAGTTTACTTTGTTTTTGGTTAGATAATTTCGGTTCTGTTTTTGCTTGGGTTAAGTTAAATTTAGTTATGATTTTTTCTTTGGTAATTGTTAGTTGAGGTTAGTTCAGTTTTACTTTTCTTTGGTTAGTTTCGTACTGATTAGTTTATGTTAGTTCAGGTTGGTTATTCCTTTATTTTCTCACTTTTCTTTAAATTTGTCAACGGTGCGTAGCGGCAGGAGCACTACAGCGATCTGTCATTGTCATAAATGCCATCTCATATTTGGTTTCTTGAGGGACAAAAAGATTTTCAATTCATTATCAGATTACAATAATTTAACGAAATCAAATGAAAAGAAACATTATCAGTTTTTTATGTTTCGACTATAAGATTTTCATTTGTTTTGTTTTTCTTGTTAGAGGTCCTATTATGCAAGGTGTTTCTGAAAGACGCAATAAATGAGTCACTCAGTGTGGGCTCCAAAATAATTAAAAATTTTTAAACAAACATGCATCGAAAAATACTTCGTTTACCATACACCAGGTATAAAAGATTAGATCCTGAGCATGATTTTAAATCACTATTGTCGAAACGTGTTGAGATAAATCAATGTTAACTGATATTTGTATGCTATGTAATTTGATATTATTATTATTAATATTTATATGAAGTTTTTGTCTTATTTTGGATCTTAGAATAAGTAGTTTATTACATTTATGGTACTATTTATGGAAACTTCCTGGAACACATTGATTTTTTTTAATATTTTTTATTACAAATATTTATGTTCCGCAAATGCTTTTGCTTTAAACTGCTTTGAAAAATGATGCTCTTTTTGTCTTATATTTCAAAAACCCTCAAAACTCCGTAATTCTTGATACCGACCAGACCCGAATTTTTGTAAAGTTAATAACAATTGTAGATACATCTGGAGTTTCTTTGTTGGAAATTAAAGAAAATTAATCGAGAGCAGTCTCTTTGATATTAGCATCGATTTCATAGTTTCTTTTTAGAATCTTTGACAAACAAGGTTACTTTTAACAATTTATGAGCATTGCATCGAAATGTGGTCATTTGTTGTTGTAACGGCTCTTTGGATTTTACTAGAACCACATGACCGGTGAAGTAAACCCAGATTCAAAATACACATCTTCTTCATAGTAAGAACAACTCAGAGATATTCTTGCATTCTTCTTTTCATTTATCTAGTTTATGCTCTTTGGTCGGGAAATGCTGTTTTGGGGAATTTTACATCACAGTTTTGGTGATTTATTGTTATTTAATAATTGAAGATTGTGCCCCAGGATCAAATCACGATGTAGGGAAAATCGGCGGAATTGGGACAAAGCAGCAAAACATACAACTAGCTCTTCGTCAACGTTTCGTCTAATTAAGCATTAAACTTCATCAGGTCTATGGGTAAAAATTAAAAGTAACATGAACAAAAGAAAACACATCCTGCAAAATACAAACCTCGACTTTTTTTCACCAACCCATTTTCACCAAACTATTGAGAAAAATAACATCACAAGAAAGGAAGGAAAGTCCATCAACCACGTCCCCCATGTGAAAGTGTTTTGTGGTAAGCCGTCTCCTTTTTTTTCCCCCTTTTTGATAATGTAAATGACATATTTAATTATTAGGTATAAATATTTCCAATGTACAATATAATTGTAAGCCTCTATCTACCTCTTGGTCTCACGGACCGTATCACTCATAGCTTAAATGTTTTGCAGTCTACTGATGAAGATGCCATAGAGCATCGAAACGTCTAGAACAATAGAAGTTTGAGGAAAGGAAAAAACACTGTTTTTTTTTCTAACCATTACTAAGCACCACACCCCAAGAACGTTCCCCCTTATATACAGCAAGGTCCAAGAACGACGAACGTTTATACGTTGCAACTATACAGGGTGATTCAAAAGTACTTTGACAAACTTCAGCAGATGGTTGCTGGCATTATTTTAAGAAGAAAAGTTCTAATAAACGAGGGTCATTAAGAGCATCGTTACGAAGATACAGGGTGTTAAAGTTTTATAAAAAAAATCCTAAACCGCTTGAAAAGTTTTAATAAAATTTTACAGATGTCAATAGCTACCGAGTAGCCATGTTTCTGTTAAACAAAATTTTTTTTTTGTTCCACAAGTGGCGCGAGTACCGCAATGACGCTTCATCTTTTTGAAGAAAAGTATGGTACGCCGCTGGTCTGTCAAAAAATAAATTCAATTCTACCCTTTTTACTTACACTTACACCGACAGGGGATAGAATAACCGATTCCCAGACAACCAAACCTGATTTGAAATATTATAAAATACCATTGATGCAAGGGCTAAGTGCGTGCCAATTTGAGTAGGATCTTGAGTCATAACAACATAAAAATTGTTACGTATCCAAAAAAAAACTGTTGGTGACTTGTATTCACACATTAAAGATAAAACACCCTTACAGGAAAGGTCCTCAGTTGTTTACTCTGTCCCCTGTAGCAGTTGTGACACTCGGTATCTAGGACAAACAAAGAATAAGTTAATGACCAGATTGAAACAACACAGATATGACTGTAACATTACCAACATTAACAAGAGAGAAAGGACCGCATTGGCTGCGCATCACTTTGAAACTGGACATCAATTTGCTTTTACCAACGCTACAATTTTGGACATGGAAACTAATTATAGAAAGCGAATAATCTCGGAAATGTTACAAATAAACAAATGGAGAGATAAAACAGTCAACTTCAGGACTGACACTCAGAATTTGAGCGTCATTTACAATTTTTTAACTGAGAGAATTACACATTAAAATTACACACAATTGACATAACTAAATGTGTGGTGAACACAAACGATTTCAACTTTTGAGTAATTAAAATTTTAATTGGGAGAGTTTTGAAATTGATTTCTATGGGTATCTGAAAAAGAAAAAAACATAAATAAACATTCACGCACCGCACAGATAAGCCTATGTGTGGTTTAGTTTCGTGTATAAGGGACACGCCAGTCAGTCTGCTTGCCCAGTATTTACGTAGCGTCTTGTTCTTGTTTTGTTAATTAATAGGCGTTAATTGTTTTTAATAATTTTATCTCCAATTTTTTAAAGTGTGAAACCTGTAATGTGTTTTAATTTTTTAACTTTTCAAAAAATTAAAAAAAAAAAAATGTATTTTAATGTATAATTTAGTTTCAATTTCCAAGCTCGAGGTGAGGTTGTTTAAGTAATTGCCGTTTCGGCTTCTGATAGATTTATGTATTTGTAGCCCTGAAGAAGTTTAAGCATTATTAAACGAAACGTCGGCGATGAGCTTGTAGTTCAATTCTTGTTCCCAATCCGCCAAGTCTACACAAATGATAGTAATAATAAAACAAGGCTCTTCTAGATGTGATCAAACCCCTGGCGTTTTGCAGTTTAGCAGTTTCATCTTTCATAAAGTCTTTTCATCACGTCATAAAGGAAAATATGTAGAATATATTTTAAACATGAATTCTTTAAAAGCGATATAAGTACATCATTTATTATTATTTTTTAATTTTCTATCGACTCGGTTCTATTGAAACAGACATAACTTTAGTTTAAATACTGACCAAAAACTGGGGCAAGTTTTGATTGGAAATTGCTTGATTTGCCGCATTTCCATACACCTGAGCAACTGGACCAGCTATTTACTCTAATCACCAATCAAAACATTAATTCCACTCATGGCTGGTTACGGAAAAATCCTTTGGCTATTATTCTTCATATGTAGACCCCGGCCGAATAATTCATATATGTATCTGATGCGCGGCTGAAATATGGCCCTGTTATTCGGCATATTCGGTGAAAAATTGCCAGATTCGGTCTAATTGATTTTTCAATTTTAGAGGATTTAATACCAATGCCAATGAGGCAGATTCGGATTTATTGACAGCATGAAAATGACCAGGTATTCTTTAGAGACGTGCGGTACTCCTGTCGTATACTTAGTTATCATGTGTTATTCCTGATCTAAATAGATATTTTCCCTCGCAATATCCATAGTATATTTCTGCTGTTGACACATGTTGTGTATATAGAGAATGGTGTAACCACCAACTACGTAGTAAGTTGTAAACTAATGTGCGTATCGCACGTTCTAATTAATGATGGCCGTATTCGTCAATCGATACACATATGTCTTCCTCCATCAGCATTATCCCTGTTAATTATCTCTGCTCATTACTGAGGTAAATTACTGTACCATTATATAAGCCAACGTTAAACAGGACATTTATGGAATATATCGGATTTACACGATTGATGTCACGCTCTGATGGACCCAAAGTTGGCTATAAAGTGAGGGCAACTTTATCATCAACGAATTGCTGGATTCATAATTAATGCCGTTTCAGGCCATTGCACTGCTATTATTATGAGAGCCAGAGTACGGCGACATAGAGGGATGGGTTGGAAGCAAAAGTGATACCATCATAATATTCAACTTTACTTTTCGATGGTTCTGAATCTCAGCAGATTTAAGACATAAGATTCCATACTTAATTTTTTATTGAAAAAAGCCATATAATTAGTTTTGCGATTGTGCAAGATTTATAAATAATTAAATTCAAAGTAGTTCAGAGGACCAATTAAAACACGTGGTCGGAGTCTGGAATATTATTCTTAGTAACGTTATCCTTCTTCCGTTCATAAGGCAAACAGCCAGAGTTCTACATTATTAAATACGGGGTATTCATTTAAAAACCTCAACTAGTTGGCTGCGAAATGTCAAGAGAAAGGGAAGAAAGTGCAAAAGTCTATTTACTTTGATTATGTCATCCTTTTTCTTCAAAAATTCAAAGCCTTCTAGATGAAGTTTTCTAATGAACAAGGGATATCATAAGTTCAAAACAGAGTACAACAATTTAGTACCACAGGGAATATCACAAGTAAGAGTCAGATGAATGAATATCAAGATCAACAGAAGGAACACACCTCTTTAGTGGTTGAAAATTTCATGTCAACTCAATTTTCATTTATTATCTTAACAATTAGTAGCTCATGGTATATAGAACAAATTAAAAGGAAAAATTATGAACTTGGATGGACAGCTTTTTAATCAAAAAGGAAAAAAGTTGTAAATTAACTTCGAAATAAATTCGAAAACTAACCAAACTGACAGTAAAAATAATAAAAAGTCCTTTTGCAGTGATGCCAAACGTCTGAGCTTATCATTAGGTGCAAAAATGCGGGTGCACATATGAATGAAACAAAACAAACTTATGTGAGAAAACAGAACCCATACCGGCCTTAACGGAACTTTTTAGATACGGGCCTGCTAGGGTTGCTATGGGTCGGATTACGGAGCCCGGTACTACGCCGCACCCCTCCGGTTAACCTAAACTAACATAAACAAACATTGATGAATAACTAAACCAACCTAACCAAACGGAAAAAAGAAATCGATCTAACCTGAATTAAACTAAACTAACCTGAACGAATCGAATAAACTGACCTGATCTGGTCGGATCTGACCTAACCTGACCTCGTCGGCTCTTACGAAACCTACGCCACATGTTGGCAACGCCGCCTTAAAAATCGCCAAGAAACTTCATATTTCATTTGTCATCAGTCAGCTTACCAGCAAAAAGCGAGATGTATTTTTTTTAATATGTACAGGGAGGCGCTTTTTCGATGGATTAATGGAGTAAACTGCACTTTTGACTTAGCGCTGTATTTCAGCTTATATGAGAAATAGAGCAAAAAGTGTAATCGAAATATTTTAGAGTTTTTCATACGTAACTTAGCGGCACAGATGTGAATTTTTTATTGACAGCGATTTTCAAGTAATGTTATAAAGTTAATTTTTTTTTTAAATGAGACACCCTATATATTATTGAATCGTTTGATAGCCCTTTTTTGAACTGGTTCGATTGATGTATAATTTGATACCTTCTTTTCTAGTAGTTTTCGAAGAATTAATAAAAACTATTTTTTTCCATAAGAAGGAATGTGTTAGAAAGAGTCAGCACATCCCAAATCTAACCAAACAAAATGAGTTCAGCTGTTCCCTCTTATGGAAGAAATTAGTTTTTATTAATTCTCCGAAAACTACTAGGGATAAAGGTGTATAATTTATACATCAATCGAACCAGCTAAAAAAGGGCTATCAAACCATTCAATATTATGTATTGACACACATCTGCACCCCTAAATTACATATGAAAAACTCCAAAATATTTCAATTTCACTTTCAGTTCTATTTCCCAATACGTATATTCTCACTTTTGTCGGGCATACTCACAGTGTTGCAAAATCTGGTGTCTTTTTCATGATAATCAGAAAATTATCTAAAACACGTGTTCTTAGCTGCAATAATAGATCTTTCCTGTCTCATTTGTTCACTTTTTGCAGCTGCATTTCTCTGTTTTTGTTAATTTAACAACAAACATCGAAATGATCGAAATTATTAGCCTTTTCGCAGAAAACTCTAGTTTAAAATATGCAAAAAAGCAATATTTACTAATTGGACATTGAAAACTTATCTGCTTTCAATACTTCCAAAAATATTGCAGCTGTTAAAAAGGAAACAAACAGAAACCACTACTCCGAGGGCTAATAACTACTTTTCCAAACATCGAAATGTTTGGAAAAGTAGGAAACCCACTCAGAAAGTTTACCTATAAAACAACATGAGAATCAGAAAAGTCACAAAAGTACTTTAGTGATTTTATCAACCGGAAAGTTTATTTATAAAATCCTGAACTTCGAGATACTTACTGCAATTTTGAAAATTCCAAATTTTACAGTAAATTGTTATCCAGGTGCAACTTTGGTTAAATGGGATCAGAAAATGCGCTTTTAGATTATGTTAAAAATAGCGAAATGTTTACAAAGATTAAAAACTGAGAAAAATTAATTATAAAAAAAACCTGAGTGATTGGAAATTTAGAAAATTTAATTATGATCTGAGTGATTGAAAACTCAGAAAGTGTAATTATAAAAAAAAACTGAATAATCGCAAACTCGGAAAATTTAATTATGAAAATATGTGATCGGAAACTAAAAAAGTTTAATTATATAAAAAACTGAGTGAATAGATGCTCTGAAAGTTTAATTATAAAAATACCTGAGTGATGGAAAACCCAGAAAGTTTAATTATAAAAAAAACTAAGTGATCGAAAATTCGAAAGTTTCATTTCACTTTTAAAAATTAAAGTTATTCAATTTGTTAAAATTATCATGAAACGCAGAGTCGAGAATCTATTACAGTTTTACCAATACCCCATACATTCATCGAAAAGGCGCCACCCTGTACATAATTTTTAATTTTTGAGACGTTTGAAAACCTTACTTACATTATAAACATTCATAACTACTATGTTTATAAGTGTTGCGCGTGTTTTGTGTTGAGGCCACAGAAGAAGAAGAAATCAGGACAACTTCAAAGCGTGCGTAACGTACTCCAGTATCATTATTTTTCCAAGATTTTCCACAAAACCCAACCATCCAAGAATTTTTTGTTTTTGAACCACAAAATGAATAACTTTATTCCTTAACGCCCAAACGTTATAGTTCACCAAAGGTGATTACACAAAAAAAAACATAATTTCCAGAAACGTACAAAAATGTAAAACTGTTTATTTATTTTACTTCATACTGTATCATTTAGGACACTTTTACGTACTTGATTTTAGTCCGATAAATACTTTTTACTTCATACTGTGTCATTTAGGACACTTTTACGTACTTGATTTTAATCCGGTAAATAGCTTTTTACAGGATTGAACGGTAAATAGCTTTTTACAGGATTACGTTAGAAGTCCGGTAAATATAGTTTTAGAGTAGGAGTAAGATGTTTCGAAACGACTACTGTAACACGTTACCGGACGTATGATGAACAACATTTTAGTCCATATTTATTAAAAACAGGAATACGGCGAATATATTTTTGACAAATCCGCCAATTTCACAAATAGTTTCATTACGGTATCCTGTACCTGTGCAGGTACCGGTACAGGTTGCCATGGATACAATGGATTTATAGAAGATGTGCCGGTACTCAATATTGTAAAATTTCTTTACGATATCCAATCCTGTAAAAAGCTATTTACCGGATTAAAATCAAGTACGTAAAAGTGTTGTAAATGATACAGTATGAAGTAAAGACATTTTACGGTATTGAGTACCGGCACATCCTGTGTCGGTATTCAATAAATCCATTGTATTCATGGTATTCTGTACCGGTACCGGTACAGAACGCCGTAATGAAACTATACCGGATTTCAAGTATGACGTAAAATGTTGTACATCATACGTCCGGTAACGTGATACAGTAGTCGTTTCGAAATTTCCGACTCGGCTAGCGCCTCGTACGGAAACATTTTACTCCTACTGTAGAAATATATTTACCGGACTTAAAACGTAAATAACTATTACAGTATTGAGGACCGGCACATCCTGTCTCGGTATTCAATAAATCCATGGTATCCATGGTATCCTGTACCGGTACAGGATACCGTAATAAAACTATACCGGATTTCTCAAAAATATATTCGCCGCGCATAAAATTAATTTTTTCCAGTTTTTTAATGAGTATGAAGTAAAATATTGTACGTCATACGTCCGGTAACGTCGTGCGCAAACTTTCCATTCGTACGTAATAATCTTCTTACAACCCTTATTACGGACGAATGGAAAGCCATGAGTACGAAAATGCTTAACAACCCGCATTTCGTACTATACTTTATCTACGACGCTCACACTAGTATAGCAGTTAAGACAGATAGAAACTATTACAAATAAATGTTAACAAATCAGAAAATGGATGAAAGTTGAATTTGACAGCTAGCCGCCATTAAAATTACGAATTGGTGGCAAGTGGACTGTTGTTAGGCGACGCGTGAATGAGACCGCCCGGCTGATGGCCTTGCACGTAGGTTTCGTTCAGCGTGCGTAAGGAGCTCCTTACTAGCGAAGTAGAGCGGGTGGTATTTGCTATTTACTTAGTAGTCGTAGATAATAGTATATTATACAACAAGCATTTAATGAGAGTCGTTATTCTCGAGGGTAACGTTTGAGCCCACGAGCGAAGCGAGCGGCACAAGTTGCCCGAGAGAATAACGCTCATTAAATGCGCGTTGAATACTATACTTTATCCACGACCAAGATTCTGGGTTTTCTCAAATATGATAGGTTATACATGCCACAAAGATAATTTACAATTTTAAAATCACGACCACGACTGGTTTCGCTATTCAATGGCGCGACGTTTGATGCGTCTTGTCGATAGATGACGGTCTAGTCACCCGCGCATATCACCGCATGTTCATTTCAATGCTACGAGGGTGGACGGTACATTACTTCATTTTATGGCCTATTTTAAGTATTTTTCAGTGAAAAGTACATATTTTAGGGAAAAAGAGACACTGTAACCTACATTTGCCTCAATACATCCTAATAGAAGGATAATTATTTGAATGAACCAGTGGTAACTACCGATTTCATGTTTAGGGCAGTTTACTTTTTGAGTTGTCAGTTGCCTACGACATGTTTCGTTTCCATGACAACTCATTATTCACTTGTGAATAATGTTCATTATTCACAAGTGAATAATGATTATCGTTAGTCTTGAGAATGTACAAGAATAATGTGATTATTATAGTATGGTCGTGGATAAATAACTTTTACGAACACATGTTTAACTCAATTTGAACTTTTTCAAAGAGAACGGGAACTAGGATTCAACAGTTGGAATTTAGCAATTATTTTGGTTGTTTCGTAGTTCTTGCACAGAATTTATCTATAGCGATTTTGTATTATGTCTTAGTTTGAGAGGGAAACGTAAATCCTTGTGTAAAAAAGTCGATGGTTTCGATCGATTTTACGATCTTCTTCAAGGCTACTAGTGGCAAATTACAAGAAGCAGCCATACTAGTTCAGAATCTTTCAGCCTAACTATTTTTGTCTACGAGGCTCTATCTCAGGTGATAAGTATCTGTTAATACCACTCGTTGATGAAAAATACTTTTAAGATTATTTTTCAGACTCAAAACTTCAAGACACGTATTGGTGTGACTGGACGTAGCTTTCAAATTTGGTTGTAGACGTATTGAGCCATTTTCCGCTTTACTTATTTATTCTCTTCGAAAAAATCCCCGAGGCCCTTTATTCTCCCGGGACATATCGCATTGTCTACCTACGTGTCAAAAAATCGCGATATATCTAAAATCCGACGTTAAAATATTTTGTAGCAGATAATGGAGGCATTCCGCTTGGATGGGTAAAATACTCCAGGCGCTAAATGATGATGTCTGTCCTGAACATGAGCCACATCACACCCTTATCATAATATTTTGTCAATTTTAATGCTTGCTCACCCAAGTGTGGCATTAATGCGCCTCGCAGAGAATAAACACCCCTTCCATTATTTTCAAAATAATTTATGCGGAATGGGAAACTTAAAAGTTAAGCCCCCATTGCTAGATATATAACTAAATGTGTATCATATAACCTAAAGTTATGATAAATGCTACAAAAAAAAATATTTCCAGTTTAAATACATACTCACATGTGTGTCAGTCTTTTTAAGTCCAACACTGCACAAACTTGATCCACTTGACACTGCAATGGAACTTAGAGAATTGCGAGTTTCGCGGCAAATTTCCAGAGCGGATACGGCGGTCCAGAGGCGAAAGGTGGAAAGGGCATCATCCGACTGACATCCGTGGAGCGATTCCAAGATGCGAAAGATTTTCCGGGGGTGGGGAAAATCTAATGATGCGGTCGGCGTTTTCCCACAGGCTCCACAACAGAGCGAAGCATGGAGATTGTTTCGGGAGAGTGGAACTTCTCGTAAGACCAATTTTTCCATTAGGGACGCATCTCAGAAAACAAAAATACGGTTTTATGACACAGAAAATACCTTGCTTATTCGCAAATAAACGTCCGTGTTCTACATTTTGATTACGTCGATAAGGTGCGAGTAACTAAAAGAAATAGGTACTATTTTTAAGCTCATCAGCGTATTGGAGATAAGTTAATTTTTTGATTACTTCCATATTTGTGTGCTTAATTTGCGGTAAATTTTTTGATTCTTTGAGATTACTCTCTCAGTTTCTGATTGTTTTATTTTTCAACTGTCTCTGATTCAATACTTCGCTCTCCATCATTAACATGTCTTATTTGAAACACCCGTATGAGCAAAAAGCTGAAAAAGCAAAAGATGGAAATACCCTCAGAGCGCTCTACAGCGGCCACCTAAAAACGCTAATATAGGATTTTCAGGTGGCGGCTTTAGAGCACTCTACGAGTATTGTCATCCTTAAATTTCTAGTAAGAAAACACGGGAGGGAATGCTCTGAGAGCGGTCTAGAGCGGACTCTCAAAAACGCTGTTAATTATTGGCCTTTTGTATTCTCGTCCTTTATTTTCTCAATCAGAATTAAAAGATGCAACTGCTCTCAGAGCGGTCTAGAGCGGCCTCCCGAAAACGCTATTTGAATGATTTATTATGATTTTTCCTAGCCGATCCAATTTTTTCTTTATTTTCCTTTACCCCTTCAGTTATTAGATTCTTTTTTTTTATCCCTTTCCATATTTGGATAACCTTAAATTCACCTCATCAAAACATTTTTTTTTAACATTTGGCGGCTCATAAAAAACTGACATCTACCATATTTTAAATTTTTTCATTCTTCAAAAAATTCCAGATTTGTGAGAAATAGTAGAATATGTCACTAGGAGTAAAAGTGGGTCTTTTCGTGCTGAGCCCAGAGATTGACGGCCGAAGCGAAGCTGAGGCCTGCAACTGGGCGAAGCACAAAAAGACCTTTTACTCCGAGTAACATATACTATTTTTCCAAAAACCATTTACTAGTCATCCAAATTGAATACCCTGATATACACTTGCAGCCACCTATAGCTGCTTACTGCTGTGTGCACGGGCACAAATAAGAAGGTGGATAATTAGGGGTTTATACTTTTGTTAAGAAATCCTTTTATCGATAGACACGCCATCATCAGCGCCCAAAGTCTGTTATAATTATGACTATGGCAAAAAGTTCCGAAATCAGGTATGTGAAATAAAACTGACTCGTCAAAACAAGGTTAAAAGGGACTTCCAATATTCAGTTTTTCCTGGAAAAAAAATAGTAGATTATGTCACAAGGAGTAAAAGTGGGTCTTTTCGTGCTGAGCCCAGAGATTGACGGCCGAAGCGAAGCTGAGGCCTGCAACTGGGCGAAGCACAAAAAGACCTTTTACTCCGAGTAACATATACTATTTTTTTTTTTCAAGCATGCAGAAAATAAGAAATCTATTTCAGAGTGATTCAGTTTTACAATTTTCTCTCATCCTCATTAAGCGGGTCTATGTACTTACCCAATTAGTGGTGTATATTATTTGTAAAATAAATAGAATGTGTTAGAACGGTGGTTTTCAATGTTCAATAGTTTTAACAGTATTAAATCATACCCAATGGGTTAGGTGGTTTAGGTAAATTATGGTAAACTAAAAAATTGTAGCAAGTTATTATCAATACTAGGTTAATAAAAATGACACTGACAGATAAATATAATGACGCGCATGACATTTAACAGAACTCAGAATTCGAGAACCTATGCGATTTCGACTAATAACAGTTTCGGGTGGGGTGGTGCTCTCGAGCGCTCTGAGAGTATTCCTATCCTTTGTTTTTTCAATAAGAATGTAAAGATGGCAATACACTCAGATCGATCTATCTGGTGTCATCTAGTGTTCAAATAATTTTGGTGAATGAAAATCGTTTATATATGCGCCACCATGACAGCAGCGGTGACTTTTGACTTTACTTTTACTACTGCCTAGGACTTTTTTGCTACTTTTTTGGTTTCAGGATTAGAAAGCCCACTTTAGGGTGCGTATGGAGAAAACAAATGACGCACTTTTAGTCCCCTTGAAAAAAAAGAATTTTATCTTGCTTCCTCCTTCCTTTCTTAGATATGTTTTTTTAGTGTCTCTACAATAAAAACTCTCATAGTCAAATTTTTTAATATCTTATTTTTTCATGCCTAAAAAAGAAAAAAATAACTTGAAATGACCATAGGGTCAGAAATAAGCTTAACATCTTTGGAAAAACAATAAATTTGTAGAAAATACACACAATTTGAAGAACTAAAACAAAAAGTACAAAAATTGACAAAACAGCTTAATAAAAAAATATTCGACACGTTAAGCTATATCTAATGAGAATAAAAAAAAAGCAAAATATTAAAAATATAAGTTCCTACGAAGGCGTAGAAGGGCCAACAAGATTTTTTTTCTTAAATTCCGAGTTCAAAGTCGGAATTTAGTTAAATTCCGAGTTTAAAGTCGGAATTTAGTTAAATTCCGAGTTTAAAGTCGGAATTTAGTTAAATTCCGAGTTTAAAGTCGGAATTTAGTTAAATTCCGAGTTTAAAGTCGGAATTTAGTTAAATTCCGAGTTCAAAGTCGGAATTTAGTTAAATTCCGAGTTTAAAGTCGGAATTTAGCTAAATTCCGAGTTTAAAGTCGGAATTTAGTTAAATTCCGAGTTCAAAGTCGGAATTTAGTTAAATTCCGAGTTTAAAGTCGGAATTTAGCAAAATTCTGAGTATATGATTGACAAATCAGTGGCGTAGACGCAAGGTTAGGTTAATAAAACATTTCTATTCCATGTTGTACAAGAACGACAAAATATTCTTTTTCTACAAACGTCAAATAATGACGCATTTTATGCTTTCATTAGACAAACGAAAACCTAACCATTTTTGAGGATCAGAATGTGAGTTCACTTTTCCGCGCGTTGCCCAGGACAGCAAGCGAAAAAGATTTTATCGCTTGCTGTCAATAGCAACTACCACCACTCAACCAATTATTAAAAACGTCATTGTCACCTTGATTTAAATTTTTAGATTGTGTCTTCAGTTATACTCAGTTGTGATTCACATTATTTGAAATTGATCATTTGCAGAAAAAACGTTGTATGCATTACGAGCAAAAAGTAACTTTTTTGCTCTCGAGTGATTGCCGCTCTCCGCTCCGCGTCGAGCGGCAAACTTCACTCTCCGAGCAAAAAAGTTGTACTTTTCGCTCTTAATACATAAATAACTATTGTGAAATGGATCAATATTTTTTTAACTACGACGTCCTTTTTAAGACTCCTATTGTGATTACTTTTAAGAGCTATGATCGATATCTCGGAACGTTTTTTGCGGGAATACCCGCGCCAATAAAACACATAGGCTTTAAAAGTTAATTGATTTTAAAATCATTGGCGTATATTGATAGTTAATAATGAAAAAAAAATAAAATTGTAGAGATAATAAAATAAAAAAGAAAACTGCACATAAAAGTCGATACGACATAATTTTTCGTAATTTTGAAAGCGTTTTATCTCAGAAACCACTTGTGATAAATTCATAGTTTAAAAAAGCTCTGAAGGAACGTTTCTTCTAGAACTAACTACCTTGGGCAATCTTTAATTAAACCAGTTTTATCAATGTAATACGGTATAAAGCTTTAAAGTTGAACTCACTCCATTTGAATGGCGTTGGGTAGAAGAACATTTGCACTGGGGAATGGCAGAGTGGAACAATAATTGCATTTTTACAAATGAATGTAGATTTTTGTTGTATGCATCAAATGGACGTATTTTAGTGTTGAGAGGCCAGAATGAACGAAACCTGCAAGAAGATATAGAACCCAGAGTGCCATTTGGGGGTGAAAGTGTCAGCGTATGGGGAGGCGTAATGGGAAATGGAAAGACTGACTTAGTGGTTTTGATTGGTTTTAATTTTAACCTGAACTAACCTGAACGCAGTTAGATATCGATATTTGTGTATGAATGAAATTGTTATTCTCTTCGCTCAGAACTTTGGAGATGGTTTTATCTTAGTTGACGATAATGCATGGTCACACCGGGCTCAAATTGTTAATGAAGTTCTGAGAGAGAATAGCATCGAGGGCATGAATTGGCCTGCTAGGTCGCCCGATATGAATGTTATAAAGTGATGAGCAGAATGAAACTAAAACTAAAGAAAGAGAGCAAGAATTGCAAAACTTGGATGAATTCGTAGTGGCACTTAGGGAGGAATGGGAAGCCATTCCCCAGGAGTTTATCAGAAATTTGTTGGAGACCATGCCAAGAAGGGCGGCTGAGGTAATGCGAGTTTTCGGTGGGCCCACACATTATTAAGTACATAAATTCGTAGATTTAGTTTACCTCATTAAATTTTTGAATTGCACTCGTATCTTATTTGAGACCACAAAACAAACATCCCCAAAACCGTTCCGATATTTAGCAAACCTATTAAATAACACTTCACTTAAGTTAATAGTACATTTTTGAAGTTACAGCAAAGGAGCTGGGAAATCATTAACAGTGATGATGTCACAGAAGTAATATTAAAGTTTTGCGAAAACATCCGAAGCAATCTTTACGAACTAGAGTTCTACGTCACTAATTTTGTACTTAATGAGCTTTTAAATTTAGTTTATATCATTAAAATCGGGTGACCTACACTGCTATACCGAGCAAAAAATAAAAATACTTCAAACTTTTTGAAAATACCCTGTAACTTTATCTCGAGCAAAAAAACAAAAACCGCCGAACATGTCCCGAGATATCTACCAAGCCTATAAAATGACATGACAAAGTTGAAAAGTTAAGATTTACCGTAGATATCAAATAATGCAATCAGTTCAAATTTTACATTTTTGCGCCGTATCACAATGATAAAACTGGTTTAGTTAAAGATTGGTTCAGATAGTTAGTTCTAGAAAAAAAGTTCTTTCAGAGCCTTTTTAAACTATGAATTTATCGTAAATGATTTCTGAGATAAAACGCCTTGAAAATTGCCAAAAATTAGGTCGTATCGATCTTTTTTGTTAGCAGTTTACTTTTTTATTTTATTATCTCTACACTTTTATTTGTTTGTCATTATTAACTGTCAATATTCGCCAACGATTTTCAAATCAATGAACTTTTAAAGTCTATTAGTTTTATTGGCGCGGGTATTCCCGCAAAACACTGTAATTTTATAGAAAGGTGCAAAACTTTTTGTAAACGTCCCGTAACTCTTCTTGTCGACAAAAAAAACAAAAAACTGCAAAAAACGTCCCGTGATATCGATCACAGCTCTTAAATGTAATCACTAGAGGAGTCTTAAAGTTAGGACACCCACCATGAAGTCGTAGTTAACAAAATATTGATCCGTCTTATTTTAAACATTTTTTTGCCGTTCTTGTACAATATTGTTCTTGCGTCTACGCCACTGATTTGTGAATCATATGTAACTAAATTCCGACTTTAAACTCGGAATTTAACTAAATTCCGACTTTGAACTCGGAATTTAACTAAATTCCGACTTTAAACTCGGAATTTAGCTAAATTCCGACTTTAAACTCGGAATTTAACTAAATTTCGACTTTGAACTCGGAATTTAACTAAATTCCGACTTTAAACTCGGAATTTAACTAAATTCCGACTTTAAACTCGGAATTTAACTAAATTCCGACTTTAAACTCGGAATTTAACTAAATTCCGACTTTAAACTCGGAATTTAACTAAATTCCGACTTTAAACTCGGAATTTAACTAAATTCCGACTTTGAACTCGGAATTTAAGAAAAAAAATTGTGTTGGCCCTTCTACGCCTTCGTAAGTTCCTAACCGTACAACAGATAAAAATAATTATTAAACAAGATGTCCTAAAATAACCAACAAACTCTAAAAAAGATGGGGCCTAGAGAGTCGCAGATAAAAAGTAAAAAAATAGAAACATAATATTTTATTCAACATATAACAAGATGTTGTTGTACCTGTTGATCAAACAAACTTACAAACTTAAGAAATATAATAAAAAATTATTTGGCATTGACATGTTTATCGTACCTTCACGACATTTGCAAAAGTGAGACAGCGAGAGCAACATGCATGGTTCCGAAAGCAACAATTTATTTGCTACATTTTATCCTTACGCGCACGCCTGTGCACCGACTTTGACTTCACTCAGCTGTTGTCGGGTCTGCTAGAGGGGTGAAGAGGGAGACGCCCATGATTGTGATAGCAAGTAGTGTTTGGCGGTACATATCGATACTTTCGAGTATCGACTTTTTGGGGTGCGATTTCCGATATTATAATCGTTACTTGAAACGCCGAGACCGTCAGGAACCGATCCCGTCATGCTGGGTATCGATACTCGGATCGTCGGTCGCTAAGATAACCTGTTTCTGTATTCTTTTTAAAAAACTACTTTGTTTTCAAAATGAGCGAATTATTAAAGACAATTGAAACAAACTTGGCTTGTAACGGTAAAAATCTGTCGAACAAGAGCGAAGTATTTCACATATGATTTTGACAGTGCTTAAAGGAAACATCACTGTCAAGAGTGTCAAGTTATATTCTTGAAAAAAATGGAAGCAATGCGTAGGTTCCGCCGACGGCAGCAGCTTCGAAGTTTAATCAGCGAACGCTGAAAATCGGCACTTGATTGTCCAATTTCAGGGTTCGCTGACAAAACTTCTCAGCTGCTGCCGTCGGCGGAACGTAAGCATTGCGTAGCAGCTTAGAAGCTTAGTCAGCAGTCGGGTGAACGCAGTGTTTTGATACGCCATATTAGAATATGGTCAACGCTAAATTATTGCGCTTAGAAAATCACTCATCCGCTGACTAAACTTCTCAGCTGCTGTCGTCGGCGGAACGTAAGCATTTATTTCAAAATACAAATAATACTCAAAATTAGTCCAAATGGCAAATAATAATAATAATAGTTAAAAAGAAGTTTTATGCGTTATATGTTTTTTGTTTGTTTATTAATATAATATGTATTGTGTGTGTAAGTATAACTAAATATTTAGTTATACAGTTTTGATATCAAAACAATAAAGGATACAATATACATACAAGAACAATGTACAATATTTTTTTCTATAATCATGATTTAGTGGAAATATTAGGTACGTGAATCGAGCCCCAAAACTCCAAGGTCGAGAAATTACATTTTATATTTGGAATTGGATTCGATATCGAGTATCGATACTTCCATATATCGATAGTTTTTGGAGCTATCGACATTTATAAAACCGATACGGATCGATACGCGATATTTTTTGTTGTATCGCCCATCGGAAGGGTTTCTCGAGGTCAACGAGCCGACGAGACGTGTCGGTACTGTCGGTTCACGTAGAGCAGATGCAGTTTTCGTAGTTTTACGCAAGTTACTCTTTATATGCCGCGCCCGGCAGTTATTTATTATAGTTCTTGTTAAGTAACCAGTCATTCGCTACCAGAGTACCTGTGATGATATTTCCTTAAGTGAAACAAGCGTCCGCCCTAAACTAAGTTGGATTCGCAACCAGAAAGAAATATTTAGAAATTTATAGAAAGGCCACGGGCAAGAACTGTCAACAGTGTCATTTTCTCCTTTAATCTACCGAAATTCCACCTCTCTAAACCGGTACGGGCGGTTTCAAAAGTGATCAATAAGTTTACCGGTTACATCTACCGGTAGATCGCTGGTATAATTCCGGTTACACCGGAATTTAAGCCATTTTACGGTAAATTTAGAAACGGTTTGATACACCAATAACATTTTTTTAATAGCTGTCAATCTCAACGGTAATCTTGTTTTGTTATTACTGTTCTTCTCATAGCGAAATCGACATTATTAATTAATATAATTTTTATTTCTAAGAAGTTGTTATGTTAGTAGTTTAGGACAACTACCTAGTCCTAGGTCCTTAGACCCTACCTACGCCAGTTCATATAAAAAATTATGATTTCTTGTGGAAATTAGGGACATTTTTAACGTGGGACACATAACATACGCATAAGACCGTATGCATTGTATAAACCAGTGTTAAACAAACTTGCTTATGCCCTTCTAGATACCTACTATGAATGTTTTCTAGTACACTTCTCTAGACCGGTACATTCGGTGAGCTACCGGTAGTGAACCCACAATTCCACCGGTTAATTTAGAAACGGTCAGTTTCCGGTATATGGTAAAAATTGAAACGAAATGGTAGCTGACCGGTTTAACCGGTGGATCCACCGGTGAATTTTGGAATTCGCCCTACCACAGTATAAAGAATATCTAACAGTAGCGTCACTCTATCACGTAACCGCTCCTCGCTAACAATTCTTCTCCTCTTACTTCGCCTAAGATTTCGGCAAAAGTAAACAAAAGTTTAGCCACTTTACGCCTCCGGCCTATGCTGAATACATGTCCCAATTAACGATTTCACGCTCGAACGCACAGGCGGGAAAACGCTTTTGAACTCGGAATTTCTTTGATCTTTCCGAGAGTGACGTTACGGGTAGAGATTTTTCTATCCTGTGCCGGTACATTCGGTGGGTTACCGGTAGCGAACCGACAATTCCACCGGTTAATTTAGAAACGGTCACTTTCTGGTATATGGTGAAAATTGAAACGAAATGGTAGCTGACCATGACGAAATGATAGGTGAGTTTTGGAATTCGCCCTATCCATATTGATCCGCTCGAATAGACGTTACTTGACGTCTTATGTCGAATCATTTGAAGTTGTGATTCGCCAGTAGATATGCTCTGACAGTGAAGTTACGTCATGACACCTTAAAAATGCCAGACTTTCGGTAAAATGACGGGAACATTTTTTGAAAAAGTTTACAGATGGCGTTTCGAAATGAACACCCCGTACTAGCTCGTTGGTACCTATACTCGGTCTCGCACCATAGTCACCCGGTAGGTACGTTACTTTTCCCGCATTTCGCATTTTAAGATGAACAAAACTATGCAAGTAAAGTCAAAACTCAAACAATAGTATATTGTTCAACGAGTGAGGAAAATAGCATTTTCTTTCTCAAGAGAACAATTAAGTTAGTAATGTTCTCGAGCGATAGAATATAGTTTTTGACGATTACTACACTATACTTTTTCTTCGACCATGCTAACTTTCGAATAGGTAGACAGAGGAAATAGGATACGACGCCGGTGTCTCTGTTACCAGTTTGCTCTAATCTGTCAAGTGTGAAAATGCCAGTGACGTAGCATTGGTATTGTAGCACATGAGAAAATATTTTATTAAAAATTATAATGGAACTAAATTACTATTTGTAACATTAGTAATATTATACCGTATTATACGTAATATTATTAGCAAACATCGACTTACTATTAAATAAATGAAAATAATACTGAATTAATAATCGTTGATAATCCCTGGGATTACATCTCCTACGCCACTGGAAAAACTGCTCAAAATTTAAATAAGAAAAACTGTCTACAAGTTACAGAACTAGACAAATATTTCCCAAAATAGCATTATTGAATTCACTGCGGTATATACTAAATCATATTTCGAAGATTTATTTGTTTACTTACCATTATTTGCTTACTATTATCTGTTTACCTGCGAATCGTAACTCCAGGCTCCTTTCTATAGTCGCTGCTTTTACAACCGTAAGCTGCACATCCCACCATTGAAAACAACACAATCATTTATAACAATAGAGTCTTGCAAATCGTAAATTATTGCAAAAAAACACATAGCCAACGAAACGTTTGGTTTTCGTCTTAAACATGGCGTTTTATCATTGTTGCTCACAGCTGTCAATGTAGCGGAGAACAGCGCGTGGATTCCATTGTTCACCTATTCAAAGACTTTAACGTTCGTCTCTCTCTAGTGACGAAAGTAAGTTGTTCTAATTTTATATTTGTATTATAGATGGGCGAAGAGAAAATTCCCAAAAAAACCTTTAAACCCAATTTAGGGTTTTTACCCGGGTTTTTTCCCATCTTTTCTCGAAAGCACCCGGCAGTTTCAAAATTTAAGGTTAGATTTTAGATTAGAATTCAATAAATCCAGATTCTGGTTTGTTTTTTGATAAACTAAACATTGGTCAATTGATTAAAAGCTTCAAGCTGCACAAACCTACTAATTATTACTTAATTGGTAAGAGTTAAGCGTATTGAAAAAGTTAAGTTTAGAGGTTATAATGGAATAAACCCGGAATTTTCCCGGATGTGTGCAGGGAATAAACCCTCAAAAATGAAAAAACCGGGTGAAAACCCATCTCTAATTTATATATAACAAATATAAACTTATAAATACAATGCCATCACTATCAGTGTTTTCGGATAACGGCTCTAAAGCACTCTGAGACTGAGAGTATTTATTATTTATATTTTATTTTTTATTGGAAAGTAAAGGATGGAAACTGTCGCGCAGTGTCCCCCCCAGCCGATAATAATAATAATCCGTATTAATCCGTTTAATCGGTGGTTGCGTGGGGGCGGCTGTGTTCGCGGCTGCTGCCGTGTTGCCGCCGTGTCTTCGGAGGAGATTCGACTACGTGGATGTTCTAAGTCCAACGTATCTTCTTGCGCCAAATCTCTTTTACCACGCTGCAAGGGGGACCCAACTCTTGGAAAGGATCTATTGTCCCTTAGGTCGCTAATTTAAATAATGTAAAATTTTATTGTTTTAGAGATGCCAGCAAGGTTTTATGGTTTAAGACAAAAACCTGCAAAAAGCCAAAAAAAAAAAAACTAATTGAATCGTAATTAGGAAAGAAAAAAAAAATTAAAAAAGACAATTTTTAGTTTTCTCCAGAATCTGAAATAAAATAGCGGCGGACGTGAACTCTTCGCGACAAAGCTCAGTGGTCCCCAGAAACGTGTTTGACGGGTACACGATTTCTCACTATATTGGAAAAACACAACAAAGAAAACTAAACTAACGACGCAGTGTAGAAGAGAACAGAATTCTGCCAGTAACTGGGATCCTCGATATTATGGTGAGCAAAACACTACTATAATATACTAAAAGTTTCAACTTCTACAACTACTCTACAAATACTTAATTGCCGGTAGTCTCCTGCGTCTGCAAAGTATCCGCTAGCTGCAAGAAAATGGCCTATTCAGGAAAAGGGCAGAGGTGGGTTGACACTATGTGGCACAACCGAAAAAACACTCCACGAAACTTTTCGTAGGCGGGCAATGAGCGGTGTAATTGTTTTGGCACTAATTAAAGATAAAAATAATTAGCGCGGCGGACATAAAAACGGGATTCACAAAGAGGAAAAAATTACGAATTGGCGATAATCAGAACGGCGGAGCCAAGGACTTTTCTCGCGGTAAAATTCGAACTTTTTTGTCTTCCCGGTTAATCGTCGCTTTTTGATCGTAACTCTATTGAGTTCAAAACGCGTCTTTTTCTTTCGAGTGTCGAAGATCGTCTCTCCCTTTCGCCACCCCCTCGGTACGTCTCATCCCCGAGAAGGTACTGCCGAAAAAATCGATACCACCCTGACCAGTGGCGATTATATGGCGCTTCGTATAGCACGGGTATAAATTTAGAAAATGAGCTTTTCTGGAAAATGTACTGGAAAAAGAAAATTAAAAATGTGATCATTGGACAGAAGAAATGATGCTCTTCAAAATGACACCTCACATGACATAGTTTAATTGACAATTAAAGCTTTTTATTGAAATTAAATGTTAATTTCCTGGCTCAGTCAATTAAGACATTAATTGCTCGAATTTACAATCAAAGGATCAGAAATTAAAAGCTCTATCTGCTGAGAGAATAAGATTTTAATTTCAATTAACGATATTTGCAAAAACGCTTTAATTACCAAACTATTGTTTGGGTCACGTACAGGTCTGAAATTCTTTCAAGGGCCATAAACCATTAAAAGGGCGCCTTTGCCGGTCAAAAAAGAAGGGCAATTGTAGTGACCATATTTTATGGCCGGAATTCCCAAGAAATTGTGAAAGTGCCTGTCCAACACTAACAAAAGAAATGCTCTTGACGAAAATAAAAAATATTGCAAACATATGTGCATTTAGGGCCTCATGGGTCTGGTTTATTTAGAAAACCGAAAAATAGAAAAAACTTCCATAAGATTAAAGCTTAAAAGCTTCGAAAAATGGCTTACAGAGTTGCCACGTTTCCACACATGAACTCATATGCAAACAGAGAGGTCAGTTTGCATAACACCCCCCTCTGTAGGCGAAAACTTGATTAAAGAAAAAGAAATATTTTCTTTGATAAGTTTGAGCAAAAAACAAAAAAATATTTAAATATGAAAAAATTAATTTAAATATGCTAATGGTTATGCTAATCGACATCTAATGGTCAAAATTAAGAATCAGAGTTCTCTTCTAGGATATGTTGTATGGTATGCAGCTCGGTAGTTAGCTGCTTACGAATGGAGCGTACTGTAGAGCTTACAGCTTCGATGCTATCTAGCGTCAGGAAAGCTTGCGTCACCATTTCATCAATCCGGTTAAATTCCTGGGAATTTCTAAATCCGGAGAACCTGGTTGCTCTGGCTTTAAGGTCTGCAATTGTTTTTACAATGCTGTCAATTTTTTGAAGTGCAGCATACTCAGCTTCAAATGTTAATCCCTCTGGAATTTTTTGTCCCTCAGATACTGGCTCTTCTTGAGAGTGATTTGGCTTATTAATCGCTTCTACCGCTGGCACAATATCCACCTCAGTACTTACTCTGGATTCTGGGAATTCAAAACCCTCAAGGTAATTCAAAAGGTCTGAGTCGTGTTCAGGCTGTTCGTCTTCAAAGTTGGGACTGTTTGGCGCAGTTTGGGGCAAAGGGGCATCAGATGGCTGTTCCTGCGGTTTTGTTTCATAACATTTATGGCAGTTTTGAACGTAGCTAGCCACATCTTTGTGCATCCCAGGCCAAAAGTATTGCTCTCTAATGTTGCGTAACGTCTGTTTTTGGGATAAATGTTTATTTCGGTCCTGTGAAACATGACATGCGGAAATAACTTGTGCCGAGAAGTTATAGGGCACTACCAATCGATTTCCGGCTACTTGTTTCCTAAATAAAAGGTTGTCTTGCACGGTAAATCGTCGCAGTAACCTCTTCTGTGCAGGAAGTAGATCTTCAGGCTTCCTGCTCTCCAACAACTTTACAAAGGACTTGGTGCTTCTTAGTTGCCGTACTTTTTTCTGTCCTCGAGCTACTTGGCTAAATAAGGCAGCTTCAGTAACCTCATAAATTCTTGCTTCCTCATGGTGAAACTCCTGAGACTGTTGAGGTCTATGTCTCGCTTTGTCCAGCTGCCTTGCAATAGGAGCTTTGTCAGGATTTTTCTTAAGGTATTTGCTTCGTTTATTTGTGGTTTTTGCTGAGCTTTCTTTATCAAAGCGTGCTTCGTGGACTGATTTGTACATTACTGGCACTGTCTTTCTAGTAGGTTGTGGTCTAGGGGTCTCATTTTGTCTAACATGGTTTGAGGGAGGTCCATTCCGATGCGTATTAAAATGTTTATTTCTCCTAAGCCGGTCCTGTCGTCGGGGTTGATTTCTATGCTGGGGTACCTGCTTCTCTATATCGGCTAGGTCCTTTTCTAGAGTAGCCGTTACGGTCATTAACCGTTCTATGCTCTCAATTGGCATGAATCTGACCCGAAGTCGAAGGGCTGGACGTAATAAAGTTATTGTCAAACATATTAATTCGCTCTCTGAACCTTGGGGAAAAATGCGATAAAAAAGGGCACGTTTTCCTAAGATGAATAACTCCGCTGATTCGGTAGTTTGAGTTTTTCCATATAACTGTGCTTTACAGGACATTATTATCTCCATGCTGTCATAACGGTTAACTAATAAATGACCAAATTCCAAATACGTGATTGGATACTCTTGTAGGGGTTTAAACCAATCACGCGCTGCTCCCCTCATTTGTGCCGCTGCTGTGCAAACTTTCTCAACATCGTTGACGATGTGGTTGCGAAGAAAATAATCTTCAAGTTCGCTCAAAAAATGCTTTGGACACTCATGAGGCTTTCCGCTAAATGTGCGACTAAATGGAACTGGATTATTGTTTCTCATTCGCTGTAAAATTTGGCTCATAGCGTTAGAGAAAATTTCTATTATCTGTGTAACGCTAGCATTATCATCTAGGTGATTTTCTTGGTTCCTGATAGAAGAGTTATTGGGGGGCTCATCATTATTAGCCGAATTGAAATAGCTGATCCTTTCAAGAGGCGATCTAATTTCTGTAAATGTTGGGATCGTTCTCACATATTCCATACTCGCTTCACTGCGAGGGTAATTTAAAATACTAGAGTTTTCCTCCTCCAGGTAATTTAAATCACTAGAGTTCCCCGCCAGGGATGCCATGTCGCGCAGTGTCCCCCCCAGCCGATAATAATAATAATCCGTATTAATCCGTTTAATCGGTGGTTGCGTGGGGGCGGCTGTGTTCGCGGCTGCTGCCGTGTTGCCGCCGTGTCTTCGGAGGAGATTCGACTACGTGGATGTTCTAAGTCCAACGTATCTTCTTGCGCCAAATCTCTTTTACCACGCTGCAAGGGGGACCCAACTCTTGGAAAGGATCTATTGTCCCTTAGGTCGCTAATTTAAATAATGTAAAATTTTATTGTTTTAGAGATGCCAGCAAGGTTTTATGGTTTAAGACAAAAACCTGCAAAAAGCCAAAAAAAAAACTAATTGAATCGTAATTAGGAAAGAAAAAAAAATTAAAAAAGACAATTTTTAGTTTTCTCCAGAATCTGAAATAAAATAGCGGCGGACGTGAACTCTTCGCGACAAAGCTCAGTGGTCCCCAGAAACGTGTTTGACGGGTACACGATTTCTCACTATATTGGAAAAACACAACAAAGAAAACTAAACTAACGACGCAGTGTAGAAGAGAACAGAATTCTGCCAGTAACTGGGATCCTCGATATTATGGTGAGCAAAACACTACTATAATATACTAAAAGTTTCAACTTCTACAACTACTCTACAAATACTTAATTGCCGGTAGTCTCCTGCGTCTGCAAAGTATCCGCTAGCTGCAAGAAAATGGCCTATTCAGGAAAAGGGCAGAGGTGGGTTGACACTATGTGGCACAACCGAAAAAACACTCCACGAAACTTTTCGTAGGCGGGCAATGAGCGGTGTAATTGTTTTGGCACTAATTAAAGATAAAAATAATTAGCGCGGCGGACATAAAAACGGGATTCACAAAGAGGAAAAAATTACGAATTGGCGATAATCAGAACGGCGGAGCCAAGGACTTTTCTCGCGGTAAAATTCGAACTTTTTTGTCTTCCCGGTTAATCGTCGCTTTTTGATCGTAACTCTATTGAGTTCAAAACGCGTCTTTTTCTTTCGAGTGTCGAAGATCGTCTCTCCCTTTCGCCACCCCCTCGGTACGTCTCATCCCCGAGAAGGTACTGCCGAAAAAATCGATACCACCCTGACCAGTGGCGATTATATCGCGCTTCGTATAGCACGGGTATAAATTTAGAAAATGAGCTTTTCTGGAAAATGTACTGGAAAAAGAAAATTAAAAATGTGATCATTGGACAGAAGAAATGATGCTCTTCAAAATGACACCTCACATGACATAGTTTAATTGACAATTAAAGCTTTTTATTGAAATTAAATGTTAATTTCCTGGCTCAGTCAATTAAGACATTAATTGCTCGAATTTACAATCAAAGGATCAGAAATTAAAAGCTCTATCTGCTGAGAGAATAAGATTTTAATTTCAATTAACGATATTTGCAAAAACGCTTTAATTACCAAACTATTGTTTGGGTCACGTACAGGTCTGAAATTCTTTCAAGGGCCATAAACCATTAAAAGGGCGCCTTTGCCGGTCAAAAAAGAAGGGCAATTGTAGTGACCATATTTTATGGCCGGAATTCCCAAGAAATTGTGAAAGTGCCTGTCCAACACTAACAAAAGAAATGCTCTTGACGAAAATAAAAAATATTGCAAACATATGTGCATTTAGGGCCTCATGGGTCTGGTTTATTTAGAAAACCGAAAAATAGAAAAAACTTCCATAAGATTAAAGCTTAAAAGCTTCGAAAAATGGCTTACAGAGTTGCCACGTTTCCACACATGAACTCATATGCAAACAGAGAGGTCAGTTTGCATAACAAAACCCTTTCAGAGCGCCCTAGAGCCGCCACCCGAAAACACTATATTCTTGTTTTGACTTTTGACGGAAAAAAAAAGAATAGGGTTATGTTTCACGAAATTAGATTTTATGAAAACATGTCAAGGGGATCTGCAAGCTTATCTCAAAGCCAAAAGAAAAAACTTAATAGAAAACTAACAAAATATCAGCAATCGCTAAAAGAACAAGAGGACATTGAACTGTCAGAAGTTCCAACCAAAAACCTGATAATATGCAATGCTGGCCTAGTCAACGGATTAACAGAAGAAACTGTCTATGAACATTTTTCAAGCCAAGGAGCCCTAGCTGGCATATGGATGCTCCCAGGCAAGTCTTATTGTTACGTTTGTTATGAAACCCCAGAACTCGCCATAACTGCTTATAATACTTTTAATGGGAAGTTAAATATAGCCCAGGACTCTAAACCAATTTACTTACTTTATATCAAAGACATTTCCATAACTGATGAAAGCACACTGTGGCAAGACTTACCACCTGGTCTAATACTGATTAATGACTTTGTAAATCCTATTGAAGAAGCAGAGCTGTTAGAGTTCTGCAAGTTTGAAGATGGTCAATCAAGTTCCATGAAGCACCGTCAAGTTAAGCATTTTGGATTTGAGTTTCTCTACTCCGTTAATAATGTCGCCAAACACAAACCTTTATCTGAAACACTGCCTACTGAAACTGACTTTATATGGGGGAAGTTAGGCAACTTAAAAACAGAATTTAAAGATTTCAAACCTGATCAATTGACTATCAATCATTACTTGCCAGGTCAAGGCATTCCTCACCATATCGACACACATAGCGCCTTTGAAGACCCAATAGTGTGTCTATCACTAGGATCGGCTATAATCATGGAATTCAAAAATGACAATAAGCATATCAATGTTCTGCTACCTCAAAGATCTCTGCTCATTATGTCTAAAGAAAGTCGTTATAATTGGACACATGGAATTGTGCCAAGAAAATTTGATGTAGTAAAAAATAAATCCCAACATGGTTTTACCTGTGTAAAAAGGAAAACTCGTGTTTCATTTACTTTTAGAAAAGTACTTAAAGGTGACTGTTCTTGTACTTACAAGTCTAAATGTGATTCAGCTCAGAAGGAGCTGCACATTAGAGATGAAATAGCATCACAACTGGAAGACCTGCATGTACATAAAGTGTATGAAAATATTGCAGGCCACTTTAGTGATACAAGGCACAAGCCATGGCCAAATGTACTAAACTTTGTTAATTCCTTCAAAACTGCTGATATTCTTGTTGATGTAGGCTGTGGAAATGGTAAATATCTAGCCAATAATCCATTCATCTATGATGTAGGTTGTGATAGGAGTGTTGGATTGATTGACATATGCCGCAACAGAAATTTTGAGGCATTTATTGCCGACTGTTTGTCAATTCCCATTAAAGAAAACAGTGCTGATGGAGTTATCAGTATTGCAGTATTGCATCATTTAGCAACAGAAAGCAGAAGGATGAGGGCTCTTAAAGAGATTGTGAGAATATTGAGAAAGGGTGGCCAGGCACTGATTTATGTGTGGGCTCATAACCAAATGAGCAACCAACAAAAATCTTCATATATAATGCAAAACAGGAAAAATAGGAAAGGAATTATACATACAACCCAACCAAGAGAAGAATCCAAAGTAGTACCCCTGCCTACAGGTGAAATTTCCCTGCCTGTACATACAAACAGAAGTAATTTCCAGGCCAACAATGTGTTAGTACCCTGGAAACTTAAAGATGAGAGCAAAACTACATTTTTAAGGTTTTATCATGTTTTTGAAGAAGGTGAATTAGAAAGTGTATGTAAACAAATAGAAAATGTTGAAATTGTTAAGTCTTACTATGATCAGGGCAACTGGTGTGTTTTGCTGAAGAAGTTAAAAGATTAAGGATGTGAAGATGTGATACAAATGTTAATACATAAACATATTTTTATTTAACTTCTTTTATTACATGTTTTTCCCTTTCAGGCACATATGGCACCTCCCCTTTCTTTGAATGTTTCCTCCTGTTACTCTCCTTCCTTTGTTGTTTCTCTTTTATAGTCCTCAATTCCCTCTGGGCATTGTATACATGCTTAGGCACATGTCTATGCCTGCTAATCCGTTTTATTTGTGGGTGGCTGGCAAATTTCTCCTTCAATGCTTCTGCATAGTGCAAAGCATTTCTTTCCCTTGGTCTCAGCTGAAATTAAGTTTTCACATTTAATAAATTTTTGCAAACACTTGTTTTGTAATTTCTGCCTTACTGGTCCTAGTTTTTCAGATGCCCTGGCCTTCCAAATACGAATATTCATTTCATCTGAACCACTGATTATAAACTTGTTGTCTAGTGTCCAGTGTACACATGTTAATCTTTGCATTCGTTTTGTATGATAGACCTCTCTAGAGTGGCCATGATCACACTCAAAGATTCTTATTGTTCTGTCATAGCTACCAGAAACAAATTCTTTCCCAGTAGGGGCATAATCTATAAAAGTTACTGCTCCCACATGGTCCATGTGGACATTTACTGGTTTCCTAAGACTTCGGCTGTCAAAAGTGTAAAGACTGAAATATAAAATTAAATTAATTCAACTTGGGTAATATATATAAAAACTAAACTTTGCTTGTATTAATACCTTGGGTTGAAAAACTTACTTGTAATCTTCATTGGCAACAGTAAAGGTAAAAGCTTCCATGGGATTCCAAGACAATTTGTTGGGTCTCAACTTCATAATAACTTTCCTAAGTGGTCCATTGTCTCTCATATCATACAAAACAACACTTCTATCACTGGCACATGCTCCAAAAATATTTGGTTCCACCATGTTAAAGGCAATATCATGGAGGCTATCAACTCCCCATTGATAGGTTTTCAAAGGTTCATTCCTTGTCTCTTCCCATACTTGAACTACTTCACCAGCAGTAGCAAATATTGGGCTTTTCTTATGGTGTGTAATGGAAGTTATCACTGTCTTGCATAAAACCGTATTCATAGGTTCCTCCTCTTCTCCAAACTGAGGAGTCAAAGAGTTCCACATTTTGACAGTCTTATCATCACCAACAGTGATAAAATGTCCACCTTTTGGGGCATAAACAATGCCTCTGACTATACCATTGTGTGCCACAAACTCCCTGACACAGGACCTTTGAGGGATATCCCAAACTCGTACCTCTCCATCAAAAGCACCACTTGCTATTATAGAAAGACGCTTAGGATGTTTTGCTATGCAAGAGATACTATCACGGTGCCCATCTAAATTGCCCAGGAAAGGTTTTGCAAACACTTTTTCCAGTTTAACTGCATTTAGTGCCCTAGTGTATTCTCTAGCAGCTTCAAATGGGTGGAGGGCGGGATCAAAGTTGCGAAAAACTACAAAAAAATATATTTTCGATAGAGACCAGTGGTAAAAAAACTGTTAGATAAAAACTATAATAGAGTAATAGACAGATCTATTTTCTTGTATACCTTTGAGGCAACCAAGTATATTGTATAGACCAATTTACCTTTGTGAATTTGATTTTTTGTGCCTCTTAAGTAATCATCTGCAGAACGGCTAATAACTTTGACTTTCATGGTGTGTTTTAAGTTTTCTGGTACAGTTTCTTTTAGAAGTTCCACCCCTGACTTTCGACTAGCTGACTTGATCCAAAGGGTGAACTAACATGTCCTGACGGTGTATCATAAAGTGTTCTGCCTCCAGGCCCTGGAAGGTCTAGCTACAGCCTTAAATCAAAGTCTAATCCTTAGTTGGAAACTCGCTTTGCAATTGTTGTGAGAACAAACCTCGCATCAACCAGAACCAAAATCAAGAAGCAAATCGAAATCAACTCAAAAGAGAAAATAAAATATCGAATTTAATGAGAAATTGAAACTTGCAAAACGAAGAACGTAAAACGACAAAACGTTTGTTTGAGAAATTTTTTTATGGTTATGTTATAATGAAGATCAATGACCTAGAAGATATGGACAGAACCAACAAATGTCGACATTTTCCTAAAAATGATCCCATTTATTGGCGGAAAGTTCGGTATATAATGTTCTCGTCAGCGCATGTCATTCAAGCGTCATAGCAACTTAAAGCCGGTTGGCAGCTTAAAGCGGAACCGAATATTGTTTTTGGTTTTTGTTAGGTTGGAAGTTAAGTTTTAGAAAACCTTGGAGCTAGTTCACCTAGGCTCTAACTCTCTAGCTAAGAGATAAATATAAGTTCGATATTGGATTGGATTGGAATTACGAAGTAATTAAAATAATGACAGAGTAAAGGTAGACTTTACTGTGCAAAACCCTTGGTTGGCAACAACCAAGGGTTTTGCAATAAGACGTAATGACATCACCGACATGTCACTACCGGCCATTATCGTCACCAGTTTAAAGGTTGCCACTGCTAAAAAGGGGGTCAAAACTCTAAAACAGAAGAGGGTCTCCCGTTTCCGGGGTTTTAAATCCCCGGTTCCCATGACGTAATGTTGTCTTATAGCAACTTAAAGCCGGACCGGATATTGATATAAGTATTGATTATTTTCAATTTTTGTTCGGTTGGAAGTTTTAAAAAACCTTGAAGCTAGGTCAGCTAAAATCTAAGAACCAGCCCTTTAGCTAGAAGATAGATATATATAATTTGGATATTCGATTAGATTGGAAATAAAAAATAATAAAAATAACCACAATGACAATTATTTTACAGTAATTTGACGTAGAACGTTATGACGTCACCAAGACGTCACTTCCGTCGGATAGTAGATGTATAGGATTTTACGTTCCATAATTTAACAAACATTATTTACAATTTTATGTTGGGCCCAGGGATTTGTTACCATTTAATTTATGGGGTTTTCGCCCTGATGAAGACTAAATAAAAAGTCGAAACGTCGGTCATTGTAAAAAAGATTCTCAGTTTTCTCGGGAATCTGAAATAAAAAAGCGGCGAACGTGAACTTATCGCAATAAGCTCAGTGGTTCCAAGAAACGTGCTTGACGGGTATACGATTTCTTACTAAAATTCAAAAAACTGCGAAGAATTGAAAACTAACGACGCTGTTGTGCTGTGAGAACAGAAAAGAATTCTGCCAGGTCGCTAGGATTCCCGATATTATGTTGAGCAAAATTAGTATATTATACAACAACCATATAATGAGAGTCCATATTCTCGAAGGTAATGTTTGAGCCCACGAGCGAAGCGTGTGGCAAAAGTTGCCCGAGAGAATACCGCTCATACTAGCGAGTAGAATACTATACTTTATCCACGACCAAGATTCCGGTTTTTCCTCAAATATCTTAGGTTATAAGTGCCACAAAGGTAATTTAAGATGAATTTTAAAATCACTACTGCTTTCGGTAATCGACGGCGCGACGTTTCATGCGACAGATAGGTGACGGTCTAGTCACCCGTGCATGTTCATTTCAAAGCTACGAAGGTGGACGGTAAATTACTTAATTTTATGGCCTATTTTAAGTATTTAGTGAAAAGTACATTTTTTAGTCACCGTACCTATATTTGTCTCAATACTTCCTAATAGATGAATAATTATTTGTATGAACTAGTGGTAATTACCGATTTCATGTATAGGGCGGTTTACTTTTTGAGTTGCCAGTTGCCTATCTGCAAGAAAATGGCCTATTGAGGAAAAGGGCAGAGGCGGTTGACACTATAGGGCACAACCGAAAAAACACTCCACGACACTTTTCGTAGGCGGCAAAAAGCGGTTTAAGTATTTTGGCATTAACTAAAAATACAAATAATTAGAGGTTTTAAAATGGGATAAGAAAAAAAGGAAAAAAATTCGACTTTGCGGAAATCAGCACGGCGGAGCCCAGAATTTTTTCTCCCGAACCATTTTTCTCCCGATCTTAAACCTTTAAGATCAAAAACTCTCTGTGTATGTCGTAACTCTCCTTCAAGTTCTCTCTTTCTCTTTAAGTTCAAAAAACGTGTTTTTCCACGAAAATCCTCGGAACCACCCCTCGGTACTTCTTGAAATAAAAATGTATGTGATGAGAAGAGTTTATTTTCAAGAGGAAGATTTAGTTTCAATTAACGATATTTGCGTAACCTGCTTTAATTGTTATTTTAGTAGTGGGTGCCTTAAAGGTGATGGCGATTTTTGCCGGAAATGACGTCACCTGACATCTTACGTCTAATAATTCGAAATCGCAAATTGCCAATTGCTGTGCTGTGGCGATGAAATTACGTCACGGGTTCCTTAAACATAGCGGACTGCCGGCCAAAAATCAAGACCATTTTTAGGAATATCGGCAGCACTTGTTTGCTCTTTTCATATATATTAGGTCATTAATGTGCACTGACGGTGACATTACGTCGTTTCTCTTGTCACCCAAATATAACGTTCCGGTCAAAAAACAGGAGTAATTTTTGGGAAGCATGGACATTTGTTTGCTCTGTCTATATCTCCATTATTTCCTAGATCATTGATCTTCAACATCGAGCTAATGAAGACCTCTCCCTTTTTTGCAGTTTTGGCCCCCCTTTTTAGCAGTGAGAACTCTTTTTAGCAGTGGGTACCACAAAAATAGCGGACTTCAGGTTAAAAATCGGGACTATTTTGAGGGAAATATTGGCTTTTGTTCGCTCTGTCCATATGTTTTAGTAGTAGCCAATGACTTAGAATTGGCTGTGACGATAAAATTACGTCATGTGTACCTTAAAAATGGAGTACTTCCGGCGAAAAAGAGGGACTATTTTTAGGAAAATATTGACATTTGCTTCCTCGGTCCATATCTTCTAGGTCATTATGTTTAGCTCTTACCTAACCTTACATTTCATAATTTAGTTTGTTGATGTTTCTGTTTGTGCTACTGAACTGTGTTTCTCACTGTTTTTTTTAAATCGTCAAAACAATTTCAATTACTTAAGTCTTTTCAGTTAAACACATCTTGATAGCATAAATTTATAACATCATGTCCGACGACGAAGTGACTTACGTTAAAAAAACTAAGACCATTCATTACGGTTCCTTGGAGGACTCAGAAAGAGCCCGTATTGAGGCGGCTGAAGATGAAGAGCAATCAGATGGTTCGGAAGCCGAGGCAGCGCCTCCGCCTCCACCCCCGGAAGAATCCAACGAATATCTGGAACTTGAAGAAGCAATGTCCAGAGACAAACAGGCCTTACTGGAGGAATTTGAACGACGCAAGAAAGCTCGCTCTATTAATGTTTCGACTGATGATGGGGAAGTCAAACGTAATTTGAGACAGTTAGGTGAACCAATTTGTTTATTTGGGGAAGGCCCTGCAGACAGACGTAGCCGTCTGAGAGATATTTTAAGTCGCTTAGGAGAGGATTCAGTAATTAGAAGGGAAGCTGAAGAGGAGAGAAAGCAATTTGAGAAGGATCAAGAACAGACTTGGTACCATGAAGGTCCTGAGTCTTTAAATATTGCTCGGTTGTGGATTGCTGAGTATTCATTACCTAGGGCTAAAGAGAGACTGGCTGAGGCTAGAAGATTACAAGAACTTCCTTCCACAACAAAAACTGCAAAGTATGTTTACTTTTAGTTTGGGATATGTTGCATGAAATTTGAATGAACACATTTAAAATCAGTTGATGCTTGATTTAATTACCACAAGCATTAGGTATATTATACTGAATTTTATCTACACCATTTTCACATGAAGTTTAGAAAGCATCATTTGTATTTTAGAAAATGTCACTTGGATTTCAGATATATCACTTGTATTTCAGAAATCATAACTTGTATTCCAAAATAGTCAATTGAATTTTAGAAAGTATCATTTGAAATTTAGAAGCGTGTACTTCAGAAACCATCAGTTGGGATTTAGATTAGTCATTTGTATTTCAGAACAGGTCAGATGTATTTCAGAATTTGTCATTTAAATTTCAGAAAGTGAATGAATTAAATACTATCTTACTATCTTCAGCATCGGATTGAAAAAGCATGTGATGCAGCTACAACAGTTTCTTTAAAGGTGGTACAGAATGATGTACTATTAAGTGAAACATCTTGCCACTTCCACTGCTCGAAACGTTGTGTAAAAAAATTCAATAAAGACAATGGAAGTCCAAGATGTTTCACTTAATATGACAGTTTCCTTTTTTATATTGTACAAATTATACTTGATATACACATAAAATTTAACAATGACAACAATTGACTCTTGACAATTATAAGATTTAGTATGGGGTGTTCATTATAAAACTTCATCTAGCAAGCTATGAAATTTTGACAGAAAAGGATGACATAATCAAAATAAATGGACTTTTGTTTCTCCATCCTTTTCTTTTGACATTTCACAACCAACTAGAAATAAGATGAAGTTTTATAATGAACACCCCGTATCTTCCATTACTAAGATGGCAGCATTAAAAGAAATGCTAAGTTGTGTGAATAAAGTCCAGTTTTTTTGAAAATATATTGTGTTGAAGTGGTTTTTGAGTCCTTCACTTTTGCACTGTACTTACCTTTTTGAAGAACTCCACACAAATGCAAATAACAAACTTTGTTTCCAAAACAATTTTCTGAAATTCAAGTTATCTCTTCTAAACAACAAGTGACTCCTTCTGAAATACAAGTGATATATTCTAAAATCTAAATGATTGTTCTGAAATTTAAGTGTAGTTTTCTGAAATACAACTGACGATTTCTAAAATCAAAATCTCTATTCTGAAATACAAGTGAGATATTCTGCAGTCTGTTGAGCCACAATAGACCTCAGGTTGTGGTGGAGAGATGGCTGCATCCAGCAGTATGCGCACGGGGCAGTATTTGCAACGTTGCCACATATAAAATGCAAAATTCTTTGAATCAAATATTTCTGCGGCTCATAGGGTATATTCGTAATAATCGTATATAAATAATAAAGCTTCGTTAATTTATCAATTGTTTTAATTGATAAGTGATGTAAGAAAAAAAATAGCCATTACATTAATTTATATACTTTTATGTGACTGTCAATTTTCGAGAATTAATGTAGATATCTACTGAACCAGGTGTAACTTTGCTCCTCCAACAAGCAAAACAAGTTATGTAGTTATGGATTGGTCGTTGTCTTAAGGCCCAACCCATTCCTAACGTCTATGTAAGGGAATTATTTGCTGCAAATGAAGGACCTACCTAAGTGATACCACACTTTAAGGAATATGTTATATTCCTTAAACTGTGGTAATACTCTACGCATGAATCTATGCTTCATCATTATAGACATTTTAGGATACCTATATAATCTATATTGCATATTCATGTTTCCTTTCATGTGGTTAAAATCATCAGTTAGAAGTTCTAAATGCGTTTCTTCGGCCATAGAATTAATAATAGAATAAAATGAATAGAGGATAAATCGTTATAATTATTCTTTATCTACTTTGGTTTTTGTTATGCCCTTTGCGCACGGTTGATTAAAGATAGAAATATCACATCGGCAACCTTGCACTGGAGGCGGTCCTTAAATTTACTATGATAGTAAAGATACGATGTTGACGAAATTTTAAGGTTAGTTTGTTTTTGTTATTGTTTTTGCCAGATTTTGTACCATATTGTGTCTATTCTTTTATGAATATTGGAACAAAAAGTAGAATTCTTTTCAACCAATTAAGAAAATAGACGCAGGTTTCCAGCTAGTATAGTGCCATGTCTATTTAGTTTAATTCTCGATCAGTCTTGCCGCTTGCCATTCTTCATCAGTCCTGATGATTTTGTTCATGCACACTTTACTTAGCTTACCCCTATTTGCACTAAACAAATTTAGGTAAACCTAAAGTTAAGGATCCCTAAGCTATAGCTATTAGCATGAGGAAGCATGGTAGTAAGGAAAGCCTTAACTAGGTGTACTTGAAAATTGAGTGGTGCAAGTGGCGGTTAGTTTCATTATATATAAGTGAATTAAGTTAAGAGGCACTAGAATAGGTATATACCTACATCTATTTGCTGATCTTGGACAATAAGATTTAAGTTACTCAAAAATGTAACACTTACGCATATTGGAGAATAACCCTACCGATAACCCTACTACGAATATACACTCAGCAACTGGTAACACTTTAAATTGTTGAGAGCCCAATCTTTGCGCAAGAAGCCTTACAATTCATCATCATTCTTAAGTATGTCTATCACTGCTGTGTGTAAAAGCCCTTTTTGGAAAACACAATTGAAATCACTGGATGAAGCTGGTATGCTATCACCTTCAGCTTCAGCAGTGTTTGCTGATGAACACAGCAGATTTTCTTTGAATTAACTTGACTCTGCCCTAGGAGTGAAGTTAGAGTCAGCTGTGTTTTCTCGATAAGTTCAATACTCGGGGCAGAGTGACTTAAGTATAAAACTGGGCCCTAGGAGAAACTGCATGGACCATTTTAGAGTCAGTTGTAGAACTGTGGTTCAACTGAACTTGAGTGGTAGGCAATTATTTTATAGAAATGGGTGGAATCGAAACTGAGAAGTTTTGAGCCTTTAGGGTTGCTTAAAAATGGGTGAGAATCACTTTTGCTTAGTCCCTACCTACAAGGAAAAAGAAGGAATAAATCGCCATAATCATGTGCAAACACCTAAAAGTGAAACTGTAAACTATTAAATCAATAACAAAATTCACATCCTCATGTGTTCAAGTAAATAGACTTTTATTCTTTTGTCATTTCTGCCACTACTTTATTATGTACTTATGTTGATTGCTAAGCTAAGATAAGGGAATAAATAAATACAACCACTATGCCCTAAACGCCTATCTGTGAAAATGCAATAGACAATCCTCTATTTATTCTTAATAAATTTTATATACATAACATAATTGTAAATATATTATTTATCTTATGAGGTAGGTAGACACATAACTATTACTTAGCAACAATTTAAATATAAGATTTGTTGAAAGATGTAACAAATTTTTTCATGGAGAAACAGTTTGTATCACTAACACGTAAATAGCCAGTCACATATTACCAATAAGCATATTATACTTAACTAGTTGAATAACATCTATGTTAAAACAAAACATGAATTATTATTATCTAAACATGTGACACTATAGCAAAAGGTATGTATTTCTTGCAATGATAAAAATGATTCAAATTCAAAAACCCATGTGTAGGTAAAAATATTTGTGCCTAAAATAGGCTCTATGCAATTCAGAGGCCATCGGAAAAATGTATTCCCCACAACTAGTTCTCAAGATATCTGACTGTCTCAAGTTAAAAAGTCCATTCTGTATACAATGCCTATCTTTAATGTAATATAGTTAACTTTATTTAAAAATGTATTTAATAAATATCAATTTTGAGGTTCTTTATACCTACCTTTTTTTAATAGACCGTTTTACATTTGCATATTGAAGAACTGTGTGGGATCCTATCTTAATTCTCCCCTTGTCTTCTTGTGGACAAAAAAACCTTTGCAACTATTGGTGATATTGATTTTAACTAACAAAAGCTTGCAAAATATGTTTGTCCCTTCTAACCTTTTATGCAGAAACTGAACAGGAACGTAGGTAGTAAAAAAAGTTCTTCTCACTATCGCGTTTAGCTCCTCGTCTTTCAGCTCTTCCAGGCCCTGTTATAAATCTTTTGATTCGGATAGTCCACTTTAGCCCAAGCCCAACATTTCTTCTCATTTCATCATAGGTATGTTTGATGATTTTTATTTCTCTGTTACCATGCACATCATAGAACTATTAACTATTTAACTTATTATAACTGTTTGAAATACATATTCAATAATATCCACTTTAAAAAAAATGCTTTTTAATAAATAATTATTTAAAAGCAGAAGTATTTTAAAATAACTCTCAATGGAATAAAATAAATTGGATGAGCGATTGAGCGATCAGCTGATATTGTTTACATCCTGTCCCCTGTCCTGATTGGCCAGTAGTTATGAATGAACACTACGTCGATTTTATGAATGAAGTATGCCCGATGCGCATACTGCCATGTGTGGTACTCCCGTGGTGGAGGACTATCCACTCACATCGAATACAATGATATATTCTGAAATCCAAGTGACTGTTCTAAAATACAAATGATACTCTCTAAACTACATGTGAAAATAGTGTAGAAATGTGTAGTTGCGAAATCACTTTTAAAAGTCGAGGAATTATGTTTTTTAGTTAATCTACTCTAGTCAGAAACATTAATACACAAAAACATACATGCCTCTGATCCTTTTATACTGCTTGGCCCAACCCAATGTTTTTACAAGAATTTTAAATGATTTTTGTTTAGCAGCTTTAGGGCACTTTCAATGAAAGTAATTCTCAATTTTCAAGAAGACAACTAAAACGCAAAATGAAGATAGGAATACCCTCAAAGCATTCTAAAATTGCTGCTCAATAATGCTATTAAATTTAACCATACTCATCTTCTGTTGTAGGAATCAAGAATTGCAAAAAAGAATTCATCAAATGTCCATATACTCCTCCCAAGTTGGGGATACCAGACCCATTTCTTATTGCTCATTCTCACCAAATTCACAACTGCTTGCCACTGCCTCTTGGAGTGGTTTATGTAAGGTTTGGACTGTGCCTGATTGTAAATTACAGCAAACTCTTAAAGGTTGGATTGGTTAATATATAGGTTTTCCTTTTGTAATAATGTATGTTCATATAGGACACACCTGCAATGTAGGTGCTATAGTATTTCATCCCAAAGCAACAATATCAAATGAAGACAGCATTTGCAATATGGCCTCTTGTGCGGTAGATGGATCTGTAAAGCTGTGGGACTTCAAAAGCGAGGAGCCTATAGCTGATATCGAAGGCCACATGCCACACAGGGTCTCAAGAATAGCTTTTCATCCATCAGGCAGATTTTTGGGTGAGTTCAATGGATTTTAATTGAAATGTTTACTTATAAAACATTAAAATATATTTTTTTTTATTTTTTTTTAATGCCATTATGTCGTTTATGGTACTTTTACCACTCTATGCACAGTGGTATACTGTGCATTTCAGCAAACATTCACCTTGATTTTAAAAATGTTTTAAATGGGTTCAATATTATTTCAAGTTGTAATAAAATGCCTTTAGGTACATGTTGTTTTGACAATTCCTGGAGACTATGGGATCTGCAGCAGTGCACAGAAGTCTTGCATCAAGAAGGACATGTAAAACCTGTCTATTGTATATCTTTTCAAATTGATGGTTCAGTTTGTGCCTCAGGGGGGCTTGATTCATTTGGCAGAGTATGGGATTTAAGAACTGGCAGATGTATCATGTTTATGGAGGGTCACTTAAAGTCAATTTATGGCAAGTTTATATTTACGAGATTTTAAGCATTTTTATAACAGGTTTTATTGCATAGGAATTGATTTTTCTCCCAATGGTTATCACATTGCCACTGCTAGTGAAGATGATACTTGCAAGATTTGGGATCTGCGAAAGCGTTCTTCCCTTTACACTATACCTGCTCACAACAATTTGATTTCGGACGTCAAATACCAGAAAGACGAAGGCAATTATTTAGTAACGGCATCTTACGATGGTAAAGTGAAGATATGGCGCAGCAAAACGTGGCAGCCACTTAAAACTCTCTCTGGACATGACGGAAAGATTATGTCGTGTGACGTCTCACCGGATAATAATTTTATAGCTACTAGTTCTTATGACAGAACGTTTAAGTTGTGGGCACCTGAAGGGTAATAAACCAGGTTTGATGACCCTACTACCTACAACTTTTGTATCAAACATTTTTTCAATAAATCAATAACTGGTGATATAAATATGGGTCCAAATAAAACTGGACAACCTGAGGTAAGTTTAATTATAATAATAAAGCGTGTAAATTAAAAACAGGCAACATGCAATTCTTACTTACGCACCTTTGAGCTTTCGTGACAGAAATACCATTATTTGGTATTTTTAGACGGTTTTTGTCGAGTCCAAATGAATGTTAAACAGAACAAAATTGAAAAACGTGTATTTTAGAGTCTTTCACATGGACAGTGTCTTTAGTACTAATAGTCAGGTTAGTTCAGGTTAGTCACCCTAGTGAACAAAATAAATTTTTTTTCTTTGTTTGCAAAGGCATAATTTTGCACACACATTTGCGTGCGCAAAATTGAATTTTGCGCACGCTTACTTTTGGTTATTTCGCACACAATTTCATACACGGATTTTAATTAGAACCATTGTTGAAATAAACAAAACACCAGTTATTGAAATCGTAGTGACGGCTCCTTGCTATAAAATTTTGAAAAGCCGTCACTGTCAAACGCTTTTGTCAAAACAAATTTATGGGTGTCATTTGTTGGCAGTTTTACTATTAAAGAAACGTAGAAAAAATATTGTTCCTTACTCTTGCGCAAAGTGCCTTGTCCGCACTTAACTACTGTCCATTGTGCATTGGCAGCCACTACCTAGAGTGTAATCGGACAATTGAACTGTGCAGATTTTGCTCCCCCCCGAGCTCCCTTACTAGCTATTATTACGATTTACATACATTACATTACATTACATTACATAGATTGCCCACATTATGTGATGATATGCTTTTCTCCCATTTGTTATTTTTTTTACATAGCTGTGGAAAAGCTCTTTCCAACGAGGAATATACGGAGTGCTTATTTCAAAAACGTCATCTAGAAGGCTATGAATTTTTGACAGAAAAAGATGGCATAATCAAAGTAAATAAACTTCTGTTCGTTTATCGTTTTCTTTAGACATTTTACAGCCAACTAGATAAAGTTTTCAAATAAATACCCCCGAATTTGGTTACAATACAAAAATCGCTTATTTGCGACGTTTACAGTTAAGATCGGTGCACAATTGACGGGAACGCGTACGGCAACAAGAACGGGAACGTAAACGTTATGCTAAAAAACTGTCCAGATTCACAATTCAACTTCACGTTGACGTAAATTCGGCACTTCTGGCAGTGATGTTTCATTCTATTTGGCATGTTGTTAAATGAAGTTTTTATAGTTTATTTGGTTTATATTGATTTGCTCAACTTGAATAATCAGTTTTTCGTCTACAATTTCTTGGTCTTCCATTCTGCCACTTTGTGATAGAATATTGATTGTAAAATCCCAATGACTGATTAATAACAAATAATTTTTGGTTATCTATAAGGTAAAAAGAAAAGCACCTGTTCAAACGTAAACGGGAAACATAAAAGTTGGTAGCTTTGCGATTCGCGTTTAGGTGTGGCGTTCAGGTTGCCGTTGTGGTGAATTGCACATCATAAATAGAATGTTTTAACATTTTTGACGTTCGCGTTCGCGGTCGCGTTTACGTTGTCGTTCGCGTTCCCGTCAATTGTGCACCCTCCTTTAGCCTCATAGTTTATGTGAGCTGTTAGAACCGTGATGTCTTTCTATTTCAATCCCAATTATTTATTACAACAAAAATTAATACCGTTGGGACGGTTTAAAGCCTAGTTCTCAGAGGTTTGTCATGTCGCCGCGACACCCCCTTCTCCAAATTTAATAACATGTTGCTGTCGCAGATATTCTACTTGGATACTTGCTTGAATTGAACCTTTGAATTTGATTTGGTCTTGAATTTATTAGGAAATTAACCCCAGTGGCATGACATACTTCAACTTGTAAAGTTTGTTCCATTTTTAGTAAACTTGCACGTTTTAAACAGTACATTATTTTTCGTTTATTATACTTATTAATAAAATGAAGTAAACATTAAACTAAACCAATTGAAAATAAAGGCGCGAGTGCCGCGACAAGCACCGTGTAGTTGAAATAATCCAACTACAGAGTGTCGCGCGAACATCGGAAATTTCAAATCATGATCTCTCATTGGTCGGACCAAGTGTCGCAGCGACATGACAAAGGTCTCAGAACTAAGCTTAACGGTACGTAAAATCGACCATTTTGACCTATTCTATGTTGACTAACTATCATTTAAAGAAAAAGAAAGTATCTGCAGTAGAAATAATTGCTGTCGAGTGTTACGCCATTATTTTTGTCAAATTAATTTTGAGGCATGTCCTCAATTCACTCATAATACTTGTCATCATTCAAATTAAAGGTATTAAAGGTAGGTCTCAACTTTTAAGCATTAAATTTACGTTCGTCTTACATCCTTCTCAAAACTCTGAATCAAGGCATTTAAACGTGTCGCTACTAAAGAATTTTTGCCTTTTTTATTAAAATAATGATTTACTAATAATAATATACGTGAATAATAATTTACTATTAAAGTCATTCTGGTATCCCTTCATCTATCTAGACAATTGAATTTGGAGGTTGATCACTGGGCGAGCATATTCAAGGAGCGGTTACTGATTTTCTAGTTTTTCCGAATGGCAACCAGGAACTTGGGATCTACGTCACAGGAAATGTTACAGCGGATTTAAAAAAAAAATACAAAACTAGACGGCTCAATCGCTCAAAAACTGATGGAATGAGATCAAGTTTCTCAACCTGCGTAATTCATGGAAAAGATCAAATAAAAATCAAAGTTTGAAGGAAAAAGAACAAGAAAGTGCAATTATATGGTCGCATCTACGAACAAAATAAAAGAAAATTACATAACTAATATTAAAAAAAATTCAAAGAGTTATTAATTTAACACATAACTTTCGCGAATATGACCAATCAAACATTGTGACTGGGAATCCCGTGTTTAAAAAGTGGTAACTGAACTAACCTAACCAGGAAAACTAAAAGTGGACAAATCGAAACTAACCTAAACGTAAAAAAGTGTAACTGAACTAACCTAATTAGGAAAACTAGAACTAGACTAACCTGAGCTAACCAGACGTAACCCAAGTTAACCGAAATTTACCTGATTTATAAATAAAAAAAAAGCGGAGAATCTATTTGAAATGGACTTGTAGTAGCAGCCGACGGGATATTATTATGTTATAAAAAAAGGCAAAAGCTCTAAAATGCGAGAAACAGAAGTTAACGGAGATGACATCTGTACAAATTATTAAGAATTATTATTTCTAATATTAAATTTTAAGTTGAATTTATGACACGTTTGAAACTTAAATTATACCATAATAATGGAAAAACATGAATTTTATAAGTTTAATATGTGTTGTGGCGACAAAAGAAAAAATTGAGACAACTTCAAAGTATGACATTTTCTTTACAATCACCAAATAATATATTAAATCAAAAGTATGTACACTCTTTTTTATATTTAAGAAAGGCATTTCCTTTGCTTCTGAAGGCGTTAACAATTCTAATACGCTAGTTTGATGTTATATTGCGGATTTGCCTGATGGTCGACACATATTTCGCGGAATACCCCAAACTTTGCACCTGATACTGATCCATAGGGATTTTTAACAAAGCAGCAATTTGTTCAAGGCTTTCCGATAAACTTATTCCCAAATCTTGCAGCACGTTATTCAGATAATCTAAAAGTAAAAAATAAAGAAAAACTGAGTTTAAATGAAGAGTATCGTCTTACTTATATCATGGGCCAGTTGGCGGCTGGCAGCCTGACTAAGCGAAGACATGGATAGAATTTTGTCGCAGAAGTTATTGCACGTGCCTCGCGCCACTATTTGCAAAAAGATTTGTGCCAATGTCCCTTCAGTATCCGGCGCGTCTGCATATTCTTGATCGATGGATTTAAGGGCACAAGCTAAGGCTGGGTTTTCTTTGAACAAGTAGGGCTCAAGATGCTGAGGTAACTCCATTAAGTACTGACCAATCTAAAATGAAATAGGTGAGTTCGGTTACTTATTTGCGAAACTCAAAATTTTAGTTGAAATTATAGGATTTATATTGTGGGTTTTTCTAAACAGGGAGGTGATTTTTATGAGCAAGTTAATATGTTGTTAGATTGGACACTGGTTTCTTAAAAAAATAGTTAATTTTGAGATATTTACTTAGTAAAGAATGTAGATTTGCTTAGTCTCTAAAATCATCCTCTACAACCTGCACTCTGTTGGGTCAAAAAAACAATTTTTAGGTAATTTTTACATGTAGAATATTACGTAGTTTACCCTTCACAATCCTCTCTTTTTTATTTAATTTTTTTACTCTAATTAATAATATGTATTATTTTCAATTTCTGAAGAGGTTTATTTTATTACCTTACAACATTTGTACATACAAACTTTTGTGTGTGTGTGAAAAATAATTTTAAAATTGTGTCATTGAGGTAAAGAAAATCTAATTAATTTTATTAGAAAACCGTGATAAGCTGTCCAATCCTAAACTAATTAGCTATTCCAGATCCGACTTACCCAAAATATATCAGATATTTATAAGGACTACACATTCTAAAAAGTCTGGCCTGTGTTCTTTGTAATGCTTATAGCACTTTATAATTTGGTTTTTGATTTTTCCCGGAACTTCAAATAGTAATTTTTTTATTGAAAATTTCAAATCGTCTTTTTGTGCTGTACGATGTAGGTATAAAATTTTTATATTTTTTAATGTTCTGACCTTTTTTTAAAGTTTAAGCTCTGTTTTAGAAGGGTTTTTAATTTTAGTTTATAATTTTTTATCATTGCAAATTTTTAATTACTGTATCCATAGAACTAAACCCTAAAGACGAGGTTTTAATGCTTACAGCTTTTCTATTTTAGAAGCTGAAACAATTTAAAGTTAAAAATCAACCTACTACTGAAGCGGTACTTAACTCAAACAAATTTTCATAAACGTAGTCTACCGAATGTCAGTCACTCACCTGAGTAATATATTCCTGTGGGGTAAAGCTGTAATCCGGCAAGTCAGAATTATGCAGGCTGGACCCGTCAAACTGAGTCCAAGTTTCTGGCGCTGACACGACGTCTAAATGACTCGATATAGGAGCAAACACCAGCTGATAGGTAGTATGATGGATGTCCGAGCAAAGCTTACTAAACTCCTTAGTGACATAATCCAACAGGGACAACTGTGTGCCTTCTGTAACGCATTTTATCAAAGACTCGTACTCTTTCAAGCTCTCACTATCTAGTAGGAAGTTCTTAAATTTGATTGGACCACCGGTCTTGTTAAGTTCCAATACTGTGAGTGTCAATTCTTTTTCGACTTGCTGAACTTTCAGTAAAACTTCCCCGGAATACTGTAGCAGGGAAAAGGATAGCTGGAATGTGTTCCAGTTTTCTTTAAGGCGTTTGGAGCGATCAATTTGACGTAGAGCCACCCTAGAAATCAAGTTTTTATGGCATAATATTCTAGAGGACTTTTTTATTACTTTTGTATAATTTTAGAAAAAAGCGCAGAACATGACGCTTTCTCCAAGAATTTTATTTTGTTGGCAAAGGTGATTATTTACTTAAACGATTTTTTTACTTTCCGCTTACCTATAGAACCCAGCGTAACTAGAAAAATACGCTCTCAAGGCTATTAATAATCCACAAATGCCACAGTTTTCAGTCAGCTGTTGACACCTTTTCTTAGCCTGTGTGACATAGTCCAAGACCTGGTTAATGCTGAGACCTAAAGCTTGGATCGTGTCTGGCAACTCTTCTTTCATACAATTCAGCGACGTTAACTGTTTAACCAAGTTTGCTTGCTCGTATGAAGAATATTTGCAAACATAGACCACCAAATGTTTGTAAATGGCTTTCAAGAGGTTTTCAATATTTTTTTCTATAACCAATTTTGTTATACAGGCTGTTTCTGTATGTGTTCCCACCGTTGCTACTTCCGAAACGATAAAAGTTAAATTTCGCTTAAATTAGGAAAAGTTGCCTTTTGTGGAGTTCGTTAAATATTTCACTTCGAGGTTGTCACATTTTCAGTGGTTTCGGAGTTATCTGGAAAAAAGTAGAATGTCTCAAAACTTCAATCACCTGTATTTCGTAAACTATTCGTGATAGAACAAAAGAAAATTTTTAATTAAAAAGCGCAAGAACTTTTTATCTCTACAAAATAGCATATCTTATGTCTCATGTCATTATGTATTTTTTAATAATTGAGTTATCGTTACCAACTCAATTTTTTTAAAGACGGACCTGAAATTTTTATTCCATATTTCGAAAGCGCTCGTTATTTCTTAGAGATTATTTATTATTTGCATAGATTCATGTTTGCTTTTCGCAGACAATCTATCAATCTCGGGATCCTTCACTCTTCTTGCCGATAACGCCGTCCTTAGGGGTTATCGCGTCCCATAGGACGCCCAGTACCCCTAAAGTTCGTTTAATTGGTTGACACGATACGGTCCTCCTCTACAGTTAAATTGGTAAGACCCATTTGTTGTAACGGTGTCTGTTTTTTTTAGAGTCATTTTCTTAAAGTAGTTAGGATAATTTTACACAGAAAATAGAAGTTTACTTGAATCCCATCTTGTCATTTTAAATTTAACCTCCTAGTTTTGAAAGCCCCATTCAGTGAGTAAATCAGAATAGCACCCTTCGTTCCAAAATAATAATTTTACATAATAATATGATCGCACGTCTTCTCGTGACAATATTATTATGTTACTTACTTTAGCTTTGTCAATAACATTGTAGATATCTTTGGACAATAAAGCATTCATTCATCATCAGTTTTTTTTATAGTTAGTACACTACAGACTAAAACTTACAAGTTGGCAACTTTTAATGGCAACGATTATGAATATGAGTACTTGCCGTGTTTGAAGTTAACCTGTTATCAATTTGTCAAATTAAAGTAGTTGCTTTTTAGTCGCTTCTTACGTATTTTGATCTGTTTTTTTTTTCTCACAAAATAACTACTTAATAATGGAATTCAGTAACGGCGAAAAAATGGATATATTAGTGGGTTTTTTTTAAGGTGTTTTCATAATATCAGAAACACCTTGGAACAATATCACAACTTATACCTAGAGAGACGACCTCCGAGTGCAAAGTGTTTCCTGAAATTAGAGAAGAACTTGAACATGAACATGGTTTTGTGAAGACAACATTTTTAAAAAAATAATGTGGACTAATGAAAGCCTATTAACCAATAATGGTTGATTTAATCAAAATATCCACTATCACCGGACTCAAGAAAGCCAACATCTTCATAGAGAAACAGCATTTCAAGACATATTTGGTGTTAACATGTGGCTTGGACTATTGGGTACCAAAGTTGTGGGTCAATTTTTCTTTCAACAAGATTTCATAGGCGATCTTTACATAGATATTTTAGCTAACTTTGAATAATTTCAGCACGCTGGAGCTCAATTGCTTCACAGCTTTTAAGGCAATAAAGTGATTTACTATCCTATCTAAGGAAATAATACATTGATCTTTCTGAAATGACAAACGCTTTCAAAATATACAATAAAAATTCCAAGTTTGTTTAAAAAAAAATTGAGTTGGTATTTATAACTCAGTTATTAAAAGATACATAATACCTAGTATGCAATATGCTGTTTTGTAGATATTAAAAAATATTACACTTTCTAATTAAAAACTTTCTTCTATCATGAATAGTTCACAAAATACAAGAGGTTGAAGTTTTGATTTTTCATTTTTCCAAATAACTTGGAAACTACTGAAAATGTGGCAACCTCAAAATGGAATCTTAAAAAAGCTCAACAGAAAGCAACTTTTTTCCTAATTAAGCAACCTTGTAACTCTTACCATTTCGGCAATGGTGAGAACAAATAACTGAAAAACCCTGTACAAATGGACAGTTTAGATGTTTACCTTCTGTAGAAGTTTGTTTAATAATATCAAACATATTGTCAGCAAACTGCTTGGTGACCTGCTTAACATCTTGTAGAAGAGACAGTCTGTCTGTGACTTGTTTTAGAGCAGCATCAATGCACTCATTGAAAGATGGATCCAAAGAACCTAAGACATCAATGTAAATCCCAATAAGAGTATCTGTGCATGATTCACTGGTAAAGACTTGATTGAACCACTTGCATTGTGCATGCCAATTGGATACCAAAACATTGTAATAATTGTATATTAACTGTGTTATAGTTTCATCTTGTTCTGTCTCTAATTGGTTGCGCCACTTTTTTACCAAATTGTCTCTTTGACAATTGTGATAATATTTAATTAATTGGGGCACTCTTCCAATGGATAAAAATATATGAAAAAAATTCGCTGATTGTTCTAAAAGACAAGTAATACTTAATTAAATGTGGTTAGGTACTATACAATAAAGTATAAAAAATACCTGCATCACAGGTAGTAAAAGCTTGAACTATGACAGGGCTAGCAATTGCTTCCAGACGATTTTTCAGCCCTTCCAACTGCAGTTTTCTGTCTTCATAATCAGCTACATTTACTAGCAGTTTTAGAGAATTTTGCATCCCTAATATTTTGTTTGAAATTGCTTCTATATTCTTAGAGTCAAATATTTCTTCCAAGTCATTAACTAAAATAATTAACTCTTACAAAAAAATTTTGATCATTATGTAGTCTTTACCTAATACTGTCCAATTGTCGCTCTCATGCAACCCTTGCTTAGCTATTGTAAGTTTATTTTTCATTTTATCCAACTTCTCAATCATGTCAATGCTTTTTCTCGTATCCAGCTCTATTTGAACAATTTCTTGTTTTACTTGACCCATTTTTTCCTTAAGACCCAGTGCTTCCTGTTGCAACAAATCAGAGTCACGCATTACCTTGGGAAGTGAGGCTAAAACCTGCTGACTGCAATTTTCCAAAGAATTATTCACTTGCTGGACATATAACTGGAGTTTCATTACAAGCCCCATGGTGTAGTTTGCCTTCAATAGAAAAATTGTTTCTAGTATATTTTCTCTTTATCTGTTAGGACATTAAAAGTTTTCCAAACTATTTTGCCTGAATTGTTACTTTTTTATTCATTTATGTTGTTTGAACTTATTTTAAAGTAAAGTTCAGGTTAGTTAAGTTAAAACTTGGTTAGCACTGAGATTGACTCGAAACAATTATAAAAAAACTTGCAGATCCTCAAATAACCAAGTTTGTGTCTCAATGAAATTATCAAGTGTTTCTGATCAACCCTACACTATCCAGCCACAAAATAAGATCTTGGATATTCCTAGAAACCCTACAATTGGTACGTAGGTACTTACATCCTTTTTGTCTTGAGTTTCACCAGGTTTTAGCGTTTCATTCACCCATTCCTTGATATTAAAATTGTCATTCGAAAATGAACTGATGTCCTAAAAGAAAATAAAAATAGTAAATGTTGCATGTTAAGAGATGATTACAAAAATGTAACGATTAATATTAATTTTAAATATCTTATTAAATAAAACTTTTGAATATTTACTATTTACCATTTTTGAAGTTCTAAAAACGGTTGTTACTAAGCGATCGCGGGCTCGCTCATTGTTGACTGTTATGACGTGGTACGTGGTACGTGAAGGAGGGAGTGGTTGGACCTTCATAAGTGGTTAAAATAGTTATTGCCCCGGAGGTGAGAAAAGATTACTTGATGACCTCAATGACCTACAAGATATGGACAGAGTAAACAAATGCCGATATTTACCTAAAAATGACTCCTCTTTTTGGTCGGAAGTCCGTCTTTTCAAAGGTTCCCCTGACGTAATTTTGTCGTCAGCACAGGTGTGAAGAGCGTCATAGCAACTTAAAGCCATAGAGGATTTATCAAGGTAGAGGTCTTTATTTACATTTTTCAATATTGACGTGATAAACAAACCCTCCATACAGTGTTGCCAGGATTACTTTGCTAGTAAATTGGCACCTCCTTTTTTTGAATGATATCTTGCGAATCTTTACACCACGAGAGTACTATAATATCTATTGCTGTCCACATAATTTTTGAATGGTTTGGAATGGAATTTTTGAATTTTGAATAATTGTTGAATGAAGAACACTTATGGCGATAAAAGAAAAAAAATACGTTTAAGGTGGCCAACTGGTCACAATCGGCAATATTGCAGAATCCTGTGACACGTGGTTTATATCAGTTTATGACAATTATTTCATGATTTTTTTTTTCTGGTTTCCTGAAAGTTTTAATAGTTTTCCGCCGACTTTTTTGCTTTTAGCAATCGTTTCTGTGTTTTAATTTGTTTGTTAGCCATGATGAGACAATGTTTTGTGTGTAAAACTTGGGATTATAAAAGTAAATCTAGGAAATTATGTTTTCACCGGTAAGCTCATTTGTGTTTATTATTATTTGGAGATGTGTCCTTGGAGATTCAAATTGCGCCATATTGTTTTTAGCAATATTGGCGATTTTCTGCTTCCCCTCTACCCGAACAACTCGCAAGCCTCCAAGTATGCGGTTTGTATATCATGCCAAGTAAACCAAGGCCAATTTATGATTGACTCGCGGCGTCTATTTATTTACTCCATTGTCAATGCTTAAAGCCTTTTTTGTTAGGTTAGAAGTTAAGTTTTAGAAAACCTTGGAGCTAGGAAGGGCTAGGAGATTAATTAAAGTTCTATATTCGATTTTATTGGAAATTATAGGTAATAAAAATAATGACAGTGACAACTGTTTGGGTTTTGCAATAATTTGACGTAAGACGTCAGAAGATCACCGAGACGTCACTTCCGGCCGAATCTGTCATCAGTTTAAAGGTTTCCAGTCTTAGAAAATGTAACCCAGAGGAAGTAGGATACGACGCCGGCGTCTGTTACCAGTTTGCTCCAATCTGTCAAATGTGAAAATGCCAGTGACGTAGCATTGGTATTGTAGCACATAAAAAAATATTTTATTAAAAATGATAATGCAACTAAATTACTATTTGTAACATTAGTAATATTATACGTAATATTATTAGCAAACATCGACTTACTGTTAAATAAATAAAAATAATTGTGAATTAATAGTCGTTGATAACCCTGGGATTACATCTCCTGCGCCACTGGAAAAACTGCTCAAAAATGTAAATAAAAAAACTGTCTACAAGTTACAGGATTAGAAAAATATTTCCCCAAAATGGCATTATTGACTTCACTGCGGTATATACTAAATCATATTTCGATGATTTGGATGTAAAATAACTTAAGGTTTTAGAGTTATTTGAAGTAATTCAATGGTTGCTGAAAAACGCCATTATCTGTTTACCTGTGAAACGTAACTCCAGGCTCCTTTCTATAGCCGCTGCTTTTACAACCGTAATCTGCACTTTCTACCATTGTAAACAACACAATTATTTACAATATTAAAGTCTTGCAAAATGAAACTTATTGCAGAATAACACACAGCCAAGGAAATGTTTGGTTTTCGCCTTAGACATGGCGTCTCATCATTTTGGTAACAGCTGTCAATATAGCGGAGAATTGCGCGAGTGGATTCCATTAGCTTACATTTTCTGAGTTTCCAGTAGTTTCCAATTTCCACTGCTAAAAAGGGTGGCCAAAGCTGTGAACAGGAGGGGGGTCTTGTTATGCAAACTGACCTCTCTGTTTGCATATGAGTTCATGTGTGGAAGCATGGCAACTCTGTAAGCCACTTTTCGGAGCTTTTAAGCTTTAACCTTATGAAAGTTTTTTCTATTTTTCGGTTTTCTAAATAAACCAGACCCATGAGGCCTTAAAGGGGACTTTTACAAGTTCAAGTAAAACTTCAGATTGAAGATAAAACACCAGACTTGACGTACATTCCATTATTTACTTGACAGATAAACAATACAATGTAGGTCATAGCTGGAGTTTCATCTTCAATCTGAAGTTTTACTTGCACTTGTAAAAGTCGCCCTTAATGCACATATGTTTGCAATAATTTTTATTTTTCGTCAAGAGCATTTCTTTTGTTAGTGTTGGACAGGCACTTTCACAATTTTTTGGGAATTCCGGCCATAAAACATGATACCCTACAATTGCCCTTCTTCTTTACTTGGCAAAGGCGCCCTTTTAATGGTTTATGGCCCTTGAAAGAATTTCAGACCTGTACGTGACCCGAACAATAGTTTAGTAATTAAGGCGATTTTGCGAATATCGTTAATTGAAATTAAAATCTTATTCTCTCAGCAGATAGAGCTTTTAATTTCTATTCCTTTGATTGTAAATTCGAGCAATTAAAGTCTTAATTGACTGAGCCAAGAAATTAACATTTAATTTCAATAAAAAGCTTTAATTGTCAATTAAACTATGTCATGTGAGGTGTCATTTTGAAGAGCATCATTTCTTCTGTCCAATGATCACATTTTCAATTTCCTTCATCCAGCACATTTTCCAGAAAAGTTCTTTTTCTGAACTCATGCCCGCGCTGTCCGAAGCGCCATATAGTCGCCACTGGTAAGGGTGGTATCGATTTTTTCCGACAGTACCCTTTCGGGGATGCGAGGTACCGAGGGGGTGGCCAAAGAGAGAAGATCTTCGACGCTCGAAAGAAAAAGACGGTTTTTGAACTCGCGAGAGTGACTACCTAAACGGAAAGGTTCGAATTTCGACGCGGAAAAAGGTCCTGGGCACCGCCGTTCTGATTTCCGCAATCGTATTTTTGTTTAATTTTGTTTTTCCGTTTAACTCCGCGCTAATTATTTTTATTTTTAATTAGTGCCAAAACAATTACACCGCTTATTGCTCGTCTACGAAAAGTTTCGTGGAGTGTTTTTTCGGTTATGCCACATAGTGTCAACCCACCTCTACCCTTTTCCTGAATAGGCCATTTTCTTGCAGATAGCGGATACTTTGCAGGCGCAGGAGACTACCGGCAATTAAGTATTTGTAGAGTAGTTGTAGAAGTTGAATCATTTAGTATATTATAGTAGTGTTTTGCTCACCATAATATCGAGGATCCCAGTTACTGGCAGAATTCTCTTCTCTTCGACACTGCGTCGTTCGTTGTAGTTTTCTTTGTTTTGGTTATTTAATTTAGTAAGAAATCGTGTACCCGTCAAGCACGTTTCTGGGGACCACTGAGCTTATCGCGAAAAGTTCACGTCCGCCGCTATTTTATTTCAGATTCCTGAGAAAACTAAGAATTATCTTTTTTAATTTTATTCTTCCTTAATTACTATTCAATTAGTTTTTTTTTGGAGTTTTGCAGGTTTTGGCTTAAACAATAAAACCTTGCTGGCATTCCCAAATTATCAAATTTTACGTTATTTAAATCAGCGACCTAAGGGACAATAGATCCTTTCCAAGAGTTGGGTCCTCCTTGCAGCGTGGTAAAAGAGATTTGGCGCAAGAAGATACGTTGGACTTAGAACATCCACGTAGTCGAATCTCCTTCGCAGACAGGGCCGCGAACACAGCCGCCCCCACGTAACCACCGATTAAACGGATTACGATTATCATCATTAGCGGGGGGGACACGGCGCGACAGTCTCCAGGTTAGCTCAATGCGAGGGACAAACAGAGAAGGTGGATTTCCGGCCAAAAAACGCCACCATTTTTGGGGAAATATCGGCATTTGTTTGCTCTGTCGATGTCTCCTTGATCATTGCACGTGACGAAAACACTGCACTGTTGATAACCCCAAAAATTTTTGATATTTTTCCATGTTTGTTCTGTTGAGTGTCGATGTATTTTTATTTTTTAACAAAGCAAATCTGTGTCGAATAGATTATTTAAAAGCAAAAAAAAAATAGATCTCATGTTCCAAAAACGAAGCAATGAAATCTAGTGAAAGTGAAATATATGCAGCTATTGAAAAACTGTCCCTTCCAATCTTGGAGAGCATCTCAACTGAAGAAATTCAAAACTTTAAACCTTACCATGAACGATACTATACAAACTGGTACTGCACCACCTTCAATACTGAAACAGAAAACCACGATATCATATTGAGAGTTCACACAAATAAACTAATTCTTGTGTCTATTGCAGAAGGACATGACTTATTTCGTAAAAAAAAGACCATAGAAAAAATTGATTTTTGTGTTAATGGTGTGGATATTTCCGGTATAAGTATATCAGGTAAGAAAAAAGCTGGGGCAAAGAAGCTTTCAAAGGACTCCATTTTGTGTTACATTAAATGCAAAGAAGATGATAAGAAATATCCAGTTTATGCATGTATACCAGCATCCATAATTGAAGTGAATAAATTTGTAATTGAAAACCCCCAACTTGTGATAACAGATTACAAAAACACTGGATATATTGGGGTGCTGAACCCCAAGAGAGCTGGACCCAGTGCAAGCCTAGTTGATAAGTTAATTTCAGAGTTAAAGTTGTTATCAGAAGATGAGTATAAGGCCTACATAAAAACCAAATTATAGTTTTAAGTGGAATTGCATAAATTATAATATAAAATACAATTAAAAGCTTCTATTATTAGAGTAAGTCATTTTATTAAAGATTGACCCTACAAGTATCCAACCATAGTTCCTCAATAAAATAATTTCTGGTTGCTTGGTAGGCGTGAAAATATTGGTAAAGGTTGGTAGGCATGATAAACATTCCCATTGCTCTCATTTTCATTCAAAATAAAGATCAGATTTTGGCAGGAATAATTATGAATCCCTTTCATATTAAAACAAAGTTTTGAAAAGAAATCAATTCTATTTGTTTGGAATTAAAATCACATTAAATGTTGTGAATATTGTGTTTAATGATTACCTCTATTAAAGATGACATTTGATTGGTTACACTAACACTACCAACATAAGAAGGCAAAAACCAAAATGGGTGTCAAAATGATCTTCATTGCAATACTGTTTTGATATCATAACACACTCATAACAGTGCATAAAAACTGTTATTAAAACTGAAATAGGAAAACTGTTTGTGATTCAACCACATAATTTGTGTACAGAAGAGTTGCTCCTTCAGAGTTAAAGTATAAACCACAGAAACAAAAGAAAATGTTTATTTTTAACGGTAGAACTACAAATAATGCTGAAATGAATATACACTTTAATATAAAGTGCAAAGTAATTCTATATACATACTCATTAAAATTCAATTTGTTTTGCAACTCTCTAGCCTTACAAAAATATCTGAGACCTAACTCTTACACATATACCTAGTGCATTTTTCTAAACAAATATATAAACAGCACAAACACCACATAAAAGTTTAAAATGTGATATAAATAGTATATCACAATAAATTTCATTGAACATAACAAATGCAGATAAGTACCATCACTGTAACACTTAGAATTACCTATAAAAATAAACTTGGAATATCATTATGCCACTACACAGTATCAGGATCTCTTATTTGTATAATACTGTAAGGTAGGTCAATGCAATCTTATTAAATCAAGTCATCCCCCACTTTAACAAAGTTATGTGCCAACAGTTCTGGCGCAGAAGGGCGATCTTTGGGATTATGCTTAAAGCATAATTCCAGGAAATCAAGCCCCTCGTCAATCATGTCTTCTGGCGGGTCTGGACTCTGTCCCATTCCCACTTTGAACATGATTTGATAGTTTGAGTCGTATTGAGCCCAAGGGCGCTGCAATTATGACATTAAGATTCTTCAGAGGAACGAATTGCACTTAACTCACCTTCGCCGAGGCCATTTCAATTACCACGCAGCCAGCCGACCAAATATCTGCAGCCCGTCCATGCCCTTCGTTCATGTTTTTCGTAAATACTTCAGGGGCCATGTAAGCTATATAATAAGAAATAAAAGATATAAATGTAAATTTTACAAAATTGTGTAGGTACCCTGGGTGCCAACAAAGCCCTGCAATTCTCCTGGCATTGTCGAATTACTCTTAATTTTTGCAGCACATCCGAAATCTCCGATTTTCAGACAGTTTCCTTCTTGGGTTAAGAATATATTGGCCGGCTTGATGTCCCTGTGAACTATACCGTGCTCGTGCAGACAAGCCAAGCCATTTAACAATTGATACGTATATTTCCGCACTAGCAGCTCTGGCAGGCCGTTGTCAGTGGCTCTAATAAGGTTTTCAAGAGTACCTTCGGCGCAAAATTCCATGAATAATAACATTTTATCCTAGAAACAGGAGATGGATTAAAAGACGATTTGATGATAAAATTCCAGGAAAACTTACTGTATAAACCTCGACACCATAATATTTGACTAAATTTTTGTGCGAAATGCCTTCTAATATTTTCATTTCGTCCGAAACGCGCTTTATGGTGACGGAATCGTTGTGCTGAAGGGCTATTTCCTTTACCGCCATCATTTCCCCTGTTTTGTTATTGACAGCTGTATAAACTTTGCCAAAACGACCTTGTCCTGAAACAAAAAAAAAACAAACTCCATTTATCTTTTTGTAAATTAGAAATAAATCAGTTGACTTTTAAGAGACTGTTAGGTGGACATCTCGTATCTATATGTCTAAATATAGTATCTAAGCCAATCAGAAGCGACAAGTGATACATAATGGCTAAATTAGACAAAAGTTAGTAAGTAGTACCTGTAGGGCTTTTTCTTTAAGCCCTTATAAAATCTGAAACATTTCGAGATATTTATTTATTTGCATTATTTTCAATTTTGCCTTTAAATTTATATGGTAGTTTTTTCGTTTCGACGCGTATAACTTATCTCGCCAAAAGCGTCACTTTAATATACTGAACCGACGGTCGGGCGTAACATTGCCACCCCTCTTAGTTCCGATCGTCTCGATCTGTGAAATCTCCACGACTGTAAGTCTTTAACCGTTCCAGATGAATCACTTTCATCGTTGCTCTAGGGGTACGTTAGATCCTATATACCACGTCGTTGATCCGTTTGATGACTGAATATGGACCCTCCCAAGACAACTTGGGGGACTTCCTTTCTTTCTCTATGAATTACACAGCCACACCAAGTCACCTGCCTTAAATCCTGCAGAATTCGCCCTTACTTAGGTCATATCTGGCTTTCATCCGATCGCTGGCAATCTCTATCTTTGTGCTCACGTTTCGATGGATTTTGTTTAATCTTTCTCGAAGTTCATCAGCATAGTTCTGCACATCTTGCACCGGTTGTTCTGGTGACCAGTACACCAAATCTACCGGGACACAAAGTTCTTTACCAAACATAACCTTGGCAGGGGTATGTCCTGTCGTGTTATCACCCAGTAGTACCTTTCCCAAATTCTATCCAGGGTCTTATTCACTCCAAAATGGCCTCCAGACACTCCATTGTGCATCTCTCGCAAGACATTTCTCGTCTACTTTCTGGTACGACAAGCTGGAGCATGGCACTTTTCCCGTCGGGGCTTTTCCAAGTCCTCTTCAGTAAACCATTCTGAATCGCCAAGGAATCCCATTGAGCCCACATAGCTTTTACTTCCGGGCTCTTATCTGTTATGTCCTTCTAATCAGGTCTTTGATTTTCCAACTTCCATTGACGTATTAACCCCACAGCATTATCGGTTGTTTATTCGACTTTCATTTGTTTAGTGGTCCAATGTTTGTCGACGTCAATCCTGGTTCTCCTAAGAATGCTTGGTCCTTCTCGAAGTGCTACTCGTTGGCACAGGCGACATGCGATAATGCATCTCCGTTACCATGAGATCTACCTGGACGATGTTCAATTTTGCCAGGGATAGTGAGGCTTCTTCCAAGCTGTCCAATCCTAATGATCCTGGGGGCTTCCGTGGGGCCAGTCAGCTTTCGCCACTTCACACTGACTGATCTTAGTTTACCGGCTAATCAGTCAGTCCGCCAGATTGTCGTCGTGGCGGAATCTTTTCCCGTCAAACGCGACAGTCCCTTTTAAAATGGCCCATTCTGCCGCAGTTGAAACAAGATTCGGGTTTCTGTAGGTCGGCATTTCGGTCCATATTTTTTCTGTAACAAAGTGATGATTTGCTTCCTGAATTCACGCTGCTCGTCCAACAATTGCTTTAAGATTGAGTTTGGCTGCGGCTCTTCCTGTACGTCAACTATTCTAACTCTGTGGCCCGTGTTTATTTATTTATTTATTACATTACTCCAATGCCCGAATTAATGCCTCATTTGCACTGGAAGGACGAGTCAACCTCAAATGGCATTTCATTTCACTGTCGCGAACTCCTTCGATAAACTTTTGGATTGATAGCTGGTCAAGGAAATTAGAGGGAGCCGCAGGATAAGATAATCCTGTCAAACGCTCAATGTCCGCTCCAAATTCCTATAGGTTTTCGCCTGGCTTCTGCTGCCTCATCCGTAGTTCTGTCTGGTGGATTATTTCGCGATGAGCATTACCAAACCTCCGCTCTAACGCTGCGGCAATTGCGTTGTAATTACACGTTTCAGTGGTCGACAATGTAGATATGATGTCTGCAGCCTTTCCTCTCAAAGCTAATAAAAGTTCGGTAGCCTTGTCCGAAACTGTCCATCCATTTTTAACTGCTGCCGCCTCAAATTGGTCTCCAAGAAATATTGCCGTCGAAAACTGAAGGCCTAGTAATGTTTAGTCGCTCGCAAATCCGCCACCGTTCTTCAAACTCAGTCATTTTCATCTCTACTTTAATGTTTGACTTGATCCACGTTTTGTTTGACTTGATCCACGTCTTGTTTAACTTGATCTACGTCTTGTTTCACTTCAGTCATTTTGGTTGAGACAAGTTCTTGCAACTCGCGACGACCATCCGTTTATGCTTGAAACAGAGTAGCTTCTCCGCTTATTTCGCTTATTTACTACACTTCATTGCACTATCTATTCGATACAATATCACGCGGTCGTTGCTAGGCGTTGCCGCTTCGGCCCGAATCTCTGTGGACCGACGGTTAACAATACAGTGAGAAACAAATGTTCAAAGACAGTTAAGAGAGTGTTCAAAGGAGTATAGTAGTTTTCTGCCATTTTTATGGATGGACTGGAGAGAAAAAAAGCAGTTATTACTTTTGGTCTAATTCTTATACCGGACGAGCTACAAAAGTATTTATGTGTCACATTTTTTGCCAATTTGGGTGTACTCTTCTCACATTTCTCCCTGTAGAATCACGAATTCCGTTTCATTCGTATGAACTATAGACTTATTGGTCGATCGATCCGACCCTCGATGTGACCAAAACTTGAGGTGCTAACTTTGAATTTGCAATTTTAACGAATTTTTAAATTTGAAATTGCCATTTTAAGGGCGATTTGTGCCAAGCCCGTGCATTCAATAGAATGGCTTTCTATTCCAAGGGATACCTTGGAATGTCTTCTTTTCGGCACTTAGAAACCACTTTTTCCGTGGAAGGTCGTTAAATGATGTTAATTGAATTTCAAATCAAAAGAACAGATTTTTGCAAGTTTTTGCTCAAAAAGCCGAATGGTTTCAAATCACTTCCACTACGGAATGAATCGGAAATTTACGAGATTTTGGCTCCTCTCCACCTGAGAGATATGGACACAGCCAACAAATGCCGTAATTTCCCTAAAAATGGTCCCGCTTTTTAGCCGGAAGTCCGCCATTTTTAAGGTACCCACTGCTAAAAAGGAGGACCAAAACTGTAAAACAGAAAGGTCTCTCCAGATGTAATATACTAGCTCGCTGCTCCCCCACTGAATGTCAACTGACGGCTGAAATTTTTCGAAAGGTAAACATCAACGTTAAAGGCTCAGGCCGCCGTCACATCCAGCGGAACGGAACGGAGCAGAAATGTCAATAACGTCATTACACATGTCAATTCCTATTTTAGCTTTTATCTGATTGGTTTAAATTCAACTGTCAAATTACGCTCCGTTCTGCTTTTAACCAAATTCCGCTGTATGTGACGTCGGCCTTAGACTAAGGAGAATCGGATGAAAACCCGTGAACTGTATGGAATATAAAAATTTCAACATTTATAGGCAGATTATTGACAAAAAGGCCGGTCTTCAAGAACGTTTTCGCAAAGACTGGCCGATTTTAAAATTTTATGTCGGGATTCATGTCGAAAGCCCGTTTCGAAATTCGGATTCACTTAGATCAAAGACCTTCACATGTTTTCCTGACCGATGTAGAGTTGCAACTCGAATATAAAAATGGCCTCTCATTAAAAAATACCTCTCATTAACATGGCCGCCATTACCTAAACGATTAAACAATAGTATCTAATTAAGGAAACGATTAAAGATTGAAAAGCTGCAATCTGGTATGTAGCTTACTTACAGGGTTGGCTATAAGCCGCGATACGACGCTTCAAGTTTTCAGTTCGTCCGATGTAGAAGACCATCATCAGGCTTTTACATGTATATCTGTTTACCGTTTTATGGGAGGAATATAAAAGATTACTTCATATTTAGGGTACTATTAGATAGGTATCTACGGAAGTACCATGATTTACAAACTAGCTTAGTTACCGTAGCTTGGTTATAGCAGTATTATGAACTAAAGTTCGCTAAAATTTACATTTTGAAAAATACAAGATAGCCGCCGGGGGAAAAGTTGTTAAATGACGATATCTCTGAACTAGGTGGCTGAAATTTGGTCTGTAGCTTACTTACGGGTCAGCTAAAGGTTTCAGTCGCAATGGGCTGAAACCTTCCAGATGGTACCAAAGGTTCCATTTTCTGATTTTTTTAGTTAATGGATACAACTCAGACACTGTTGCAGTTGGGCCCAGAATCCAAATATATCGAGGGTTTCGATCTTTCGCCTACTATAGTCATCATCAGGTTTTTACATGTTTGTATGTGTTTTCCATAACGAAACAGTTCCCGATATCTCTCTATCTACTATATCAGGCATATAGTCGAAATCATATTTAAGGTATTATTGATGGCACATGGTTCAAATTTGAATGGTGAGTACCTAATGGAGTACCATGAATTGTAAAATAATTGTCATAGCTAACATAGCTATGTAGACTATGTATAATAGCTAAATTAGGTTATAAATTAGAGAACACTTTATGGTACATCATTTATATTTTAGTGGTAAGTACCTACAGGGGTGCCATGATTTGTACCATTTATTTACGTACAAATCCAAGATGGACGACTTGAACAAAAGTGGTTAAACGGTGATACCTTGGGTACGGTTGGTGTTACGAGGCTGAAATATGGTATGAAGCTTCTTTATGGGATGAAGCGAATGTCGCAATAGGCCGAAACCAAAAGGCCAAATCGGTACCAAAGTTCCATTTTCGATTAAATGCCATTTTTTTTTGCTACAACTTGCTTCTTTTCATAATTACAAATAGTACGTGATAAAAAGAAACCCCAACATAGGTACCCGTGGTTTTAGATTTTATGTTTATATAAGTTCTAATAACTATTTTCTCATTGTTCGATTGCTGTTAGACTTACTTTATGAAATAAAGTATTTTCAACGTTTTGACATTTCAGCTACTTTTAGAGATCATCAAGTCTTTTTTCCATAATTTTACACCGGCAGTTTATTGTACATAAAACAGCGTTCGAGTATTTCTTAAACTTGACAAAAAAGAAAAAAACCCGAAAGAAAAGCATTTTGTAGTCTTACAACTATTGGAAATATTAGAAAATCACAAATCGAACTGAACCTTTCATGAAAACATCTTTATGATGACGTTTCTACAAAAAAAAATTGAAAAGGGCAATGGCGTGATGATTTCATCACTTTTCAGGGAAAAACTTTGTAAGTGTAATAGAAAAATTGACAATTACTTGTATATTATAATAATATATTCTTACATGTCATCTTCCAACATGTCAAGGACTTACCAATTTTAATGCCTCTTTGCCAAGAAAACGTAACATTCCGCCTCCTAACGTGACTTTTCTTCTCCGTGTTGCATTCCAAAATTTTGCCAATGAGCTGCTCCTTATGCAGTTTTTCGTCAAGTTTATTTTCTAGCGTTTCTATAGCATCTTGGACCCGTTCACTGTATGTCTTTGGAGGTAATTTGATTCTAACTTGACTCAAATTTCTTTCGTCCTTCTTTACGCTATTTAATATGAGAGTTAATTTTAAGTTCTCTCTAAGTTAATTTTAGTTTTAGTTAGAAAGAAACTTACTTCGGACTTGAGGTAAAACTACTGTTTAAACTCTCCAAATTGTCGCTACTTGGCGACTGTTGTTCCATACTGGTTTTTCTGCTGGGAGCTGATCTTTGGCTTTTGTACGTGGGTCGCGGGCTAGGCGACGAACCCCTCGATTTTGACCTTATGTGTTCGAGGGACATTCTAGGGGACCCCGAATAGAACCCGCTTTCCGGTGTTGATGGAGCTGTTGTGCCTACAAAGAAACAAAATATTTGGCCAGTCGGACTTAGACACAAAAAAAATCATTAAGACATGTACGACTACGAATGATTTTGCCATCCTGGATTATAGAGTTATTCTAGGTTATTAGCAACAACAAAATCCTTTGTTGTTTCTATAGATATAGCCTTAAAGAAGAAATTAAGTAAACAATCAATAAAAAATGTAAAAACTAGTAACATAACCATTACAACAATATGTACAAAATAAACCGGAGATTACCCTCACCATATTCCGCACAAGAATAATGTTAGAATTGGCGCGAAACGGCTTTGATTGATCCCGTGCTACCTTTGAACCTGTCGTGGCTCGCGGCCGAGCGTGATTTATTACCTTCTTTACTCGATTTTAAGTGGTATTTAAACGTTTAGCGAAATTCTTTGACTGTTCGATGAAGGTAAGGGAATTTTCTAGATTACAAACCTTAAAGGCGAAGCGATTCCTTGGCAAGAGACAGCCACATACTTAGGTGTGGAGCTGGACAAAAGCCTCACTTGGGAAACACATCACCAGGATCAAAAACAAGGCAAAGATGACAAGGAGCAAGCTCTACCCGATGATCGGAAGATGTTCAAAACTGGCTTTGAAGAACAAGGTCACACTGATCAAACAGGTGATCCAGCCACAGGCTACACCACATTTTCGACCAGGATATACAAAAGCATCTCGACTACACCACAGCCACTGGGAGGATAAAAAGCCATACGAGGAAAACCTTCCAGAAGACAGAGGATCGCCCCAACCAGCTAGTGAGGACGGAGACCGCCTACGAACCCGAGGTCGAAAGCCAGCTGTTAGATAACGGGTAAACACTAATTATCATTTGCAGGTAACCAGGACCACCTCAGAGGCCAGAAGTGACAGGACAAAACCCCACCAACCCATTAATACCCCCCGGGTAGCAAGTCTGGATCCTCAAAGCCGGGATATAATCTTCCCGCTGCTGGTGCTAACCAGCTCTTTCCGCAATCCTGCCCCCTCAGGCTTTCCTCCCTTACCCACAGCCCAAACCCAAACTCCTTGGGGTTGGGTGGGGTAAAGATGCAATAGTTCTGCACTATTGTATTATTTACCACACCTTAAAACAAGATCTTCCGAAAAGAAGAATTCGAGACAAAAGGAGCGCCTAAAGAGCCCCAGAAATGGCCACCTGGCTCAGGACTGAACAATCTTCCAGATTGTTCAGAAGGGAGACGGGTGGCTGAAATTTCTGTTGCAGACGGTCTACAGCGATGATAAAGTAAAGGGCAATAGTCCTGCCCGACTCTTTTATCTGAAGCCATCTCTTAGTCACAGATAGTGGCACAATTAAGTCAGTCTAATTCTTTATCGATGCTAAGAAAGCTAACAGAACGAAGCGCTAATAGTGAGCTATAGTAAAGTGAGAGTGATAAATAGTGAACTATAAGTAAATGGATTGTACTTGTGTTTGTTTTTTGAGTAAATAATGCTTTTGATTAAAGACTGTTACACTGGAATTATTCGAACCCCGAGTTCGCAAAAATAATGTGAGTATATATGTCTAAAGAAAAATCTACTTACCTATTAAATGAGATATGCACTCGTCCATACTCTTCTTCAGATCCTCAAATTCTTCTTCGGATAAATGCCTGGTGTTAGCGGGCTCACAAACCGTAAGTAAAAACTCCATTCCTTGATTTGCCCATCTGGGCCTCATACCTAATTTGCAGGCAATATGTTAGTTTATTATTGGAAAGGCACAAAATCAAAACATATTGAACCACGGCTTGGATATAAAAGATTACATAATAGACACTTCGAAAACTCGTCTTGTTGCAATACGTGTACCTACCTCTACCCCTATCACAACGTTCCGTCACGAAAGACATCCACAACTTGGCAAATTGGACCATGCTGTAAACAAGTCTAGATCGGAACTCTCCTGGAGCACCGTCGGTCATTTCTTTGTAGAACTGAAATATTTTAATTAGAACTTTTTTACTTTAGACTACTTACAATATACTACCTCAAAACCAAACCGGTAAACCTGCATCAAAATCTCGCGGATCCGGCTGGTTAACGCGTGCTTATCGGCCTCATCAAAGACCTCAGCTGCGGTATAATCAAAATAGTTTTGTACTTTCGCTATGGCTTTAGGTATGATACATTTAAATGCTACCACGGAATTCTGAAACAGCATGGATTAGCAGATTCGCCTGACTTGAATAAGTTAAAATGCTATTATATACCTTTAGAAAAATCAAACTATCAGCACCAATGTACTTATGACACCTAGATTTGTACATTTTTATAAATGCCATGGTCTTCATACTCATTTCGCGCTCGTCATTGAAAAGACTTTGCAACTCCCTACATACATTGAACATTGTTTGCCTGCAAAGAACGTAATAATGTTCTTCTATATTGTATATTACCGCGGTCCCCTTACTTCAAAGTATTCACATCTTCTCTGCTGATTTCATTGGAGAACTCGTCGATCTTCTCCAGCAGTCTCAAAGCGCTTCTGTCCAGTATACCCCCCAAAATATTCGCGTATTTATTGCTCAGCAGCTCGCTCCCGTTCTCTACGTACTTAACGATTGTCATGGAGAAGCTGAACTCCTCCTCCAATAGGTTTTTTTGAAAGGTGTTGTGATGGTACAACACCCACTGTTCGAGATAGTCCAGATAGTCTTTGAAAACTTTGGTCATGCACTTTTCGAACTCGTCCAACATTTCGTTATTGGAATTGGGGAGGGTTTCCGTTCCGGACTTGACTGCAGCGATGTATTTGTCGATTCGTTCGCGTTCCGTAGCTGCGATTCTCAGACCTAAATGTTTGAATGTTTATACACAGTGGTCAAATTAGCTTAAATTAGATAAAAGTCTTTAAATTTGATACAAGTGTCGATTAGTTGATGCAACTGTTTATTTATTTGTGGCCCAATTTTCTATTTTAGAGAACTTGTAAACATTTATTTATATTTGTGCAAATAAAACTTTTTTCGAGAAAACTTTGTTTTATTTATGTTTAGCTTTAGGTAATTTATTTAGAAACATTCTGAGCGTTAACCCTCATTTGCACCGACGGTATTTAATCCAGGCTTAAAGATTGTGTTGACGGTGACTGGGACATTTTTTATATAACCTTTGTTTTGTGAGAGTTTCAGAGAGGACAACAAGAAGAGAAAGAAACTGTTGGCTTGATCCGGTTAATTCGTTCTAAAATTCTAAAACTATAGGCAGTCAACGTTGGAAAATGGAGCGTAATACCTAGATAATGGGGAGTTGTATAAAGAGAACGTAAGCATAATCCTACTAGTTATACAGGGTGAGTCATAATGGGTAGTCGAAAATAAAAATCTCACATTCTTTATTCGATTTCTAAAGAGGGTCTGTCATACAATTGTGTTACCTAGCGAGCTTCATTAAAAAGTTACAGGTTGTTAAAGTTAGATTATTCCGAAAGCGTAAGAGGCATTTTAATTAAATTTGGTATGTTTTGTCTGCTAAGGAAAACGCACATTTTTACTTGAAAAATAAAAGTTAAATTTTCAATTCGCCATTCATCTCTGAAGATGAATGATGAATGAAGATGAAGATGAAAAGCCCGCTAAAGGTTTTAGTCCCCTTTCCAGTAAATAAATAAAAACCACTGTAATGCAGCCACAGTCGCGAGGAAGATTGGGAGTTGTTGCCGACGCATGTGCATCTGTTGCTTTTCGACCTGGTTTAGTTTTTCTTCTACTGCACTTTCTAATGTTACGTTTCTGTAATATTCGATGTTTAACTATATGAACTTGAAGTTCTGAAAGCCGAAACAGCTGACGATCGACGTGCTTAAGTACTCGAAAAACTCATATAGTTTACAATTGAGAATATAACATTAACATAACATCAGAAAGTGCAGATAGAAAAGCAAGGGATGCGCACGAGAGGGCTGCCAAGCTCCACCCAGCTCCACCCCATAATTTTAAAAAACTCTAATAGTAATTGTCCTCTTCATATTCTTATTGAGAAAGCAAAGGAGGGGAATAATCTTAGTGCACTCTAGAGCCGCCATCCGAAAACGCTGGGCGTAACCTTGAGCATAAAGATGTGCGCATTTCTAAAAATTTGACCTGGTTTTGGTTTCCATAGGTCACTCGACGCTGTACTTCAAATTCATGGCAAAGATTCTTTTAGCATATAACTAATAGGAAGATGGATTAAATCCGCATGTTCAAAAATTTCTAAACGTCATTTATTTAAAACGTCACCCATTGTTTAACTAGCGCAGTAAACATGCGCTGTGAAATCTTTTTGATTATCTGCGAGATTTTTATAGCCAACTGGGGAGCTACATTTTCGTTCTATTGCGAAGGATTGACGTTCTCCATATACCCAATATTTTAATGGGTATGTGATAATACCCCCTTTTCGGAGTACTAATGAATATTTGGTCCCATTAAAACATTGTGGCAAGGCCCTTGAAATCATTTCTCTTCAGGTCTCACTAGCAACGCCGTTTTAGTAAGTCACTGACAAAAATTTTTGCGTCAAAATAATAATAAATAAATAAAACCACCCTATTTATTTTACTAACGTCTTATTAACTAAGGTACCTTCTCTTAATTCGCGCATAAGCTGCCTCACGCTAAGCGGCGAAGGATTTTCGGGTTTTTGCTCCAACCTCATTTGCAGGTACTCCTTGGTCACCTCTAGAGGCACGCCCACCAAGAACAAAAACATGGAGCGATACGAAGGTAGATCCAAATTCTTGGCTTCAGGGCTCCAACTTCCGTACCTCACCAGCTCTTCTTCTTGAGAATCACAGACCACCTAATTCAATGCGTCTCTTGAGAACAAAACAAAAAAGGGTACAGTCGTAAAACGAACTTACTTTTGTAAATATTTCCATATCCTCAGGTTTATTTAAAGTGAGCTGAACCTTGTGCAACACATTATTGTGAAGCATCTCCAGGAACGCTAAACTTTTATACAGTGCTCTAGTTTTTAAAATGTTTTCAATGTATCTTCGGTACGGGGAGATATTATTATGATCCTTCTTTGATATTAATAATGCCAACGGCACCACATTATACATGTCATTTTTCATCAAGGCACTTGCGTCATTCATTGACGAACCCACGCTGTTGTTACTGTCAGATGATGAACCTGAAGACATTTCGTCGGATATCACTGGCCAGTTGCCAGATTTGGATTCTAGGCAGAGAACTAGGCGGGCAAGGATATTTAATTTCAGTCTTTGCATTTCCGTCATATTGAACCATAAACTTATAGCTTTCACCTGTAAATAAATCAGTTATGAAGTTTATAACCGCGTATTGAATTAGAGTCGACACACAATGTTTTTTACTACTTACTTTTGGGCGAAGCTTCATACACTTTTGGGCCCGATTCGTTCGTGCTGAGGCTTCACCCAAAAGTAAGTAGTAAAAAATGAACTTTCCGCCTCAAAGATTTAGGAGTTATCTACACAATGTTTTGTAAGTACGTACTCACGTCAACAAAAAACCGTTACATGATCTTTTTTATGAATGTATATGAAAGGGAAAAGTGGAGATATAAATAAAAAATAACCACTTAGATCTTACGTTATAAGTGATAAAATATGGCTATAGTCTGAGTCAACTCTAATTTTTCTTCATGAAAAACCTCGACATGTTAAAGTTAAACGTACCCTAGAAACAAACTCCGGACTATTATAGAGTGGATACAATTCAGCAAAAGCTTTTGAAGAAGGAAATAAAGACTCAGCATCTTCGAGCTGCTTCATTAGGCCTTCGACTTCCCTTAAAGCCTCGTTCTGAGCTTCCATGCATGAACAACAATAAATGGAATTGCAACCAGGGCAATCGTCTTCGACGCCACTATCACTATTTTCCGAACTATATTTTCTATTATGTCTAAAATACGGTCACATTTCATTAAATTGAATGGGTGTCTAAAACACAAAACTTACCTCTTAAATCTAAAATTCATGATATTTTGTAACAGAGGTTCGACTGATTCACGAGCAGAATAAAGATATTCATCCTCCTCAATCGGTGTCTTATCCGCATGATATGCTTGCAGCTCTAACCATATAAGGTCTTTAAATTCAGTTTGCCACAGTGACTCTTCACGGCTCATCTTAAAATCATAAATAAACCAATTACAAGAACTGAATCCGAAACTCACAGAAGACTAACTAACCCCTCTTCTTGTATTCTTCTCTTCATTGCCAACCCCCATCCTAATCAGGAGGCTTAAAGTCTGATAAAAATCAACGCGACTTTGTGGACACTCAACTAAAGGCGCCTGTTTTGATGATAAACCACACTCTCCCACTGCCGCGCTTTTTATTCCCTCTTTTTGTTGGCGACACGGCAACGTTCGGCCCATAAGACACATAAACCTTTATAATATCTTGTTAGAAACTTTTCCTTTACTAGATGTATGCTTTTACCTTTTGCCACTTTCAATTGAATAGCTTGGAGTTTTTGGCCCCGCATCGTGGTGCCAACCCCCGCCATGACCGGCCTTTTGGGGTGGCACCGCAGCTGCTTGAGCGCTAGCAATATCCAGTTTTAAATCTCTTTCAGAGCCACGGAGGAGTTTTAAGTGTCGCTTGTTCGCTCGTTTACTTCCACCTAAGATTTTAAGATAAGAAAAAGGTACTCTAGTCCCAGATTATCACACAAGTCAAAGAATAAAATTAGTTAATCAAGCAGTTATCGGGGCGAAGACAAAAAATATTTCTTTTAAAATTTTTTAAGTTAACTAAAAACTGCTGACATTTATTAACAACAACCCACATCAACTTCATGTTGCGTTGTTTACTCAGCATTGCCTTTTCCTCTTGCTTCTGCTGGTGGGTCTTGATTACAATCATGTGGTATAATTTCCAGGCTAGTCATACAATAACCTTGAGAAAGACGTGTTAAACGTCGAAATGCAGGCATTTTCTACTTAATTTCTTTGGTCCTACTCCCGTTAACCACTTAGATGTTTACTTTTGAGGAATATACAATTATTACTGAACTTCAGTGTTCCATGAATCAATGCGTCTAGATTGCTGATAAGCAAGCGCCAGGAAGTCGTTTAAATATTAATATCTAAATGATTCAAACAGAGCTGAAAATTAAATACTGTGAAGTGAGGATCGGGTCTATTAATAGCTTATACACATTAATTTTATTGTAAATTGTTATCCACGTATAGCCATATTGATTTTTATTGATACGCGTGATAGAAATACATAATGCATGTATGTGATAATTTATTACTTTTTATACGTATCAGGCTCAAGCACAAAGTTATTAACTACTATGAGTGTGAATTAACAAATCTTTAATTAACTGTTTAGATCCATGGATCCTCGTAAATATTCTTTGGAAAAATATGTCGCGTAACTCACTACTTTACAAACTAATAGGTAGACATAATTGTATAATAACTTACCCTGTTCATAATCATCTTTATCGGCATTAGCAATTAAGTCTTCATACATTTCGCTCACCGTATTTCTACGCATTAATTCACCTTTTCCTTTATATCCTTTTGGTGGGGCCACCTCAGTTCTAGAATTTTTGTAAAAAACAATATTATGTGGTCTTTGCTCATTTCTTTCAGGAACACACATTAATTATCAAATGATTTTTATAACTATGTATTTTCAATATGCTTGGTTTTAATAAAGTCAGCAAATGGAAACAGTACATCTGTCTTAAATAATGATGCTTAGATTTTAATGACATAGTGGTAAAGGTCAAACTTTAACATACAACATATAATTTTTACTTCATACTGTATCATTTAGAACACTTTTACGTACCTACTTGATTTTAATCCGGTAAGGAATGACTTTCTCTCTAAGTAGGTATTTGTAGTCAAAATTAGAAAAAATCTTGTATGAAACACGTGACGAAAAGCCTTTTTTGTGTATGTCATTCAAATTGCGGGAACTCGCTGCGCTCGTCCCGCAAACATTCATTCGTTACACAAAATCGGACTTTTCGTAATTGGTTACATAAATAGCTATTTTTCCTGTTTTTAATACGTATGAAGTAAAATGTTGTACATCATACGTCCGGTAACGTGTTACAGCAGTCGTTTCGAAATTCCAGACTCGGCTAGCGCCTCGTCCGGAAACATCTTACTCCTACTGTAAAACTATATTTACCGGACTTATAACGTAAATAACTATTACAAGTTTCATATCTAGCTTTTACCAAGTGAAGTTCAATAATTTTTCATGAATGTTTAGAAAATGTTGAGAAGTTGACAATCCATCCAAATTCAAAAATTGTAGCTTTTAAATGTTTTGCTACCAGAATAATGTACCTATTAATTTTTAAAGCTTGCCCAACTTTCCATTCACCAAATTTCATCATTTAAGCTGTTATACAGATTGTAGTATGTAAAGGACTGACTGTAAAGGCATTAAGGCAATGGAGCTGAACACTTCTTGTTAGTTAAGTTGAAAGCAGGCACCATGTAATAGTATATTAAGATACAAGTTTCTTAAGACAGCCCGAATTGGCACACAAATCCTCGTCGCTTTGCTCCTCGATTTGCAATGGATGACAATGGCCATATGGAACGTGTATCTTACACTATTTTTTCTATTGAGGTAGATAAAAACTAAAGGTGGGTTTTTACACAAAATAAAATAGAATAACGAATAAGATAAAATTAGAAATAAGAGTGTTGGTTTCATGTATACCCTTATTAGTGTTCATGCACCAAATAACATAAATCTTATTTGGTGCATGAAAGCTAATAGGGGTATACATGAAACCAACTCTTATTTCTAATTTTATTTTATTATATTTAGTGTATAAACCCACCTTTAATATAATTATTTCAAGGGTCAAGTAATTTTCATTCATTAAAAATAAGTTGGCAGCATGACAGTGACATTGAATTCTGTTAGATATTATTTGACATTTCATAATACTGCCTATTTAAGGTCAAATTTCACCAATATCACTGCAGCAGGGCAAAAATATCTATATCATTGTATTTATGAGGCTGTAAATGTATTGCTTTCAGTTTTCAGTATTTTAATATTGCGCTAAATGAACCAAATTAGAAAAAGTATCTTCATTAAGGCAAAAATTAAGTAGAAAATAAAGAATAAAGTAAGAAAATGTCATTTAGAAAGCCATGAAAAGTTGACAGAAAAGGATGACTTGACAACTAAAGACTAAAGCCAGTGGCAGATGATGCAATTTATCCCAGCAAACAAATTGCGGCAATTTTGTGGCCTTGATTGCCGCAATCGAATTGCATGCTTTGTCACACAGTGCAACTTAATTCTGAGGATACATTTGGTTTTATGACTACCAACTGTAGAAAAGTATATCTTAAAACAGGTATAATTGTTTCTTTTAATATGGGAAACCTGCCATTTAACTTCTTCATCTGACTCCAAAATATGAATTATGAAACAACAAGAACTAAGGTTATGGTTTTTTTTGCTTGTTTTTATTTGCAATTGACTATGGTTTCTTATTGTAAAACTGTAAAAAACGTCCTTTTGAAAACCTTTATAGGTCAATTGTATGTATAGAGATTGTCAATTTAAATGTTAAAAACTTAACAATGCAGTAATCTAAAATAAAAAAAATCTCCATAGAAAGTTGCTAGATCCCCATAATTTTTTGCATGAAAAGAGGGCAGATTCTATTTTGATGCGAAAAACTTCTCGCAACTTATTGCATCATGTGACTATCAAAATTGCTTGCAATTTCTTGTCGCCATCAAATTGCAGCAACTAAATTGCATCATCTGCCACTGGCTTAAAACTTTTAATTAACACCCCTATCTTGTAATATAATTATTATGGTAACCTTGAATACTTTGTCCCCAGCTCTCAACTATATGTATTTAATGCATTTAATGCATGTATTAAATAACAATGCAGCTATCAACTATATGTATTTAATTTCGAGGGGTAATTCCTTGTTACTTTTAATTACTTAAACAGTTTAGTAAAAGTTTTAATAAACATATGTTCTTCTATCTTACTTTGTTTTTGATAGTACCTACAGGCATAGAGCGTCAAAGTTTTTTTTTCCTGTTTTTCATAAATATTTTCCTATCTTAAGTTCAATAGTCATATTTTACAATGGTTTAAATTTTTAGAAGTTTACATTTGGTATACTTAAAGGTTCTCTTCATGACAAAAAATTCAAATATGATGCCACAATTTGTAAAATATCAAATAGATTATTAAAAGATATTTTCAATAATAATTTGCCTGATAATTTGTGTTTTAATGAAATGATGAGCATTAAAATCTTTGAGAGATTAATGGCCAATTCCACCAAGCAAATTATAAGTAAACTTAAAGTTAAGGGCCCTTAAGGCATAGCTGTTAGCATGAGTAACCATGGTAATAATGGAAGCCTTAACTAAGTGCACTCAAGAATTGCTTGATGCGAACAGCCCTAAGCTGTGTATGTGTATGCCAACATTTGACGTTGGAAACATTTGAGAAATTTGTAGTTTAATTTTCACATTTGCTACATTTATTTTATCAGGCATTTGTTCATTATAAGGCCAGATTTGATTAACAACTTATATGTTTCCCTAACATTGAACATATTTGTTCAACACTTGACATATTTGAATTAGGTACATTTGGCAAGTAACATTAATTACATTAGATATAGGCAAATGTGGTCGTAACTGACCCATCCAGAAGTGACTAATCACCCAAATCAAATTAAAGCTGTATTTGCCTATAGGAATAAAAATGTTGGAATTTAGCAGACATGTCTGCAGTTTAGTTCTGATATGAACTGTGTCTTGAACACAAAGAGTCGGCAAACATACTATAGCATTTAGAGGAAGCTTCAGAAACAAAAACTGTGGAACATGCGCAGCAAACAACAGCAATGTTTACCAAAGCAAACAACCATCAAGACAATCCCCCATCACACAATAATTGAGAACTTTATTAAAATGAGACAAATACAATATATTTGGTGCACTTTTGACAAAATATTCAATCTATTCACACAACTGCCAAATATTTGTCACTTTTAGCAAAACATTCGAAACATTTGCTCTAACATTTTTGTAACAACATGTGCAATATATATAGCGTTTCTGTGGCTGTTGTAGAGCGCTCTGAGGGTATTCCCATCCTCTGTCTCCTCAATAAGACTGTAAAGAGCAATTCAGGGCAGTCTAGAGTGGTCACTCAAAAATGCTGTTAGACTCATTTGTCTAACAATTTGTCTAATATTTGACACAATTTCTTTAAAATTTGACACATTTGCCCAATTTTCAATAGATTTGAATAACATTTGATGGTAGTTGTACACCACATTTGATGAGTGATTACCCCTTGGAAATCTTTAATCACAAAGATCTCAAAACCTAAGTCAAAAACATTTTCACCCAAGAACTTCAAATCAAATCAAATTAAGCTTTATTGTCCGAATATATAAAATTCATTGAGCTTTCAACAAACTTTTTTTTTGTTTGAAATTAACAGGTAAACAAGCAAGTGGGTATTAGAAATCTCTATGCTTCAATGAGTTTCCCACAACCAACTGTAAGGTTTTTGTGAGACATACCATGTAACCATCATTTCTGAGATGAGGATACTGGATTGAAATAATAACAACTGTTTTATTTGTATTGGAGCCACAATCATTGATTTTTCAATGAGGAGCTAATGTATCTACATACTTGTACTCAAGCTCAGACTAATGCATCTGCTTAGGTACCTATATGCATACTGTGTTTAGTGTGCCATTGCCTTTGGCCATCTCAACCTCAAGAGACAACTTCTATTATATCTTAACAGCAACCTACTTTTTCAATAATTTACTGGTGATCCAGAATCATGTCTTAATTCAATTTAGAAGAAAATTAAGTAGTTAAGTGACAAGAAGTTCGGTACTTACCCTACTGAATATCTCTGTTTTTTTTCTCGAGTTTTCCTGGATATTTTGGTTCTAGGGGGTGTTTTTCCATAGATATCCCAAACACTGATATCATCATTTGGGCTTAAATCTTCCTCCATTTTTCAGTATCAGTCAAAACAGTATTTTTATAGCTCTAAGCATTCAATATTTAGCAACAAAGTATGAAGTGGACCACACCAGGTATTATAAATAGATTAAAGTTATGAAAATAAAATTAAGAATATTACGAAATTTAACACCACTTGAAAAGTGACTCCCTGTGTAAACAATTACTTTTGATTAGGGCAAATTATTTACGAATGACATTACACTTTTACACTTGGTATTTTGAAGAACCACTTTTTTGTGTGACACGATTTTCATACAAACAATTTTCCAGGAATTTCGAAAGTCGAACAGAATTTCCAGTTTTCACATTTCACACATTTTCTTTGACCAATCAAAACAAAAAAAAAAAAAACTTTTTTTGACATTTGACAATGTCGCATTCAAAACAACGACGCAATTGTGACAGATGCCAAAAGTTTACAGCTTAAAGCGAGGTAGCATGTTATGGAAAGACCGTCGTGTTTTACAGTTATGTCCTATAACGCCGTGCCCCTCTGGGTTACGTGGTTGTGGTGTCGCGATTTGTAAATTGGGAGTTTCTACGTCTCTTGTAGGCACCAGATCGACTTCTTCTATCCACGAGGGGCGCACTTCTCCCAAATAAGACCGTCTTTCTTTCGTCCAAGATGTCGAAAAATCCGTCCATGTTTACGGAATTATAGATGGTGTAATTTAGGTAATAAGATTTTCTAATTAATAGGTAATGTTAATCATTAAACATCTGATGATATTAGAAATTATTAAAAGTCGGGACGCCAGCAAGTTATTGAATTATAGTGAATTTAGAAGACACTTGCAAACCGTCTGATTTAAAAAAAAATAAAAACAACTTTAATTAATTGACTTTAAATATTTGATTTATCAGTGTTCGTTCAGGAACCTGAAATAAAAAAACGGCGGACGTGAACTTTTACGATAAGCTCAGTGGCCCTCAGAAACGTGTTTGACGGGTACACGATTTCTTACTAAAAGCTAGAAATAAAAATCTGAACTTACTGAACTACACCAGTTAGAAATGAGAACTACTGCGGGAAAACCTGGTCCTATTATTCTCGATATTATGGCGAGAATAAAGTTACTATAGAAACCATTGACAATGAAGCAAATAAATAGACGACGGGAGTTAATCATAAATTGACATTTGTTTACTTGGCATGATATACAAACCGCATACTTGGAGGCTTGCGGGTTGTTCGGGTAAAGGGGAAGCAGAAAATGGCCGACATTGCTAAAAACAACATGGCGCCATCTCAAACGTATTCTTTTTTTTTTATTGTCATAAGTGTTCTATTAATCACCATTCAAAAATTATTTGCACAGCAATAGATATTATAGTACTCTCGCGGTGTAAAGATTCGCAAGATATCCAAAAAAAGGACGTGCCAATTAACTAGCAAAGTAATCCTGGCAACACTGTATGGAGGGTTTGTTTCTCACGCCAATATTGAAAAATGTAAATAAAGACCTCTACCTTGATAAATCCTCTATGATGGAAACACTATAAAATTCAACTTCTACAAGTAGGTAGTACGCTACAGATACCACTAAATTTCCGGGAATTTTCCAACGTCGTCCGTAGAATCAGCTAACTGCAAAAAAGGCCTAGTTGTAGGAAAAGGGCAGAGGTGGCCTCACACTACAGGGCGCAACTGAAGACACTCGATGCGTAGCTTTTCCGTAGGCTAGCAAAATAGCGATTTAAGGCACTAATTGAAACACAAGTAATTAGCGCGGCGGTATTGACGTTTAGAAAAACTCGGATGCAAAAATGTACGATTAAAAAATAAATCAGAGCGCGACGATCTGCATTGCAACGGGTTCAACAAGCGATCGAGTCCTCAAACCCACACTCGTCTTCATTCCCGACCTTTGGGTACCGCCCTTGTACCACGCGAAAGGAAGGTGCAGCTTGCCACCATTTTCTAGAAGACGGACGATAAACTACCTCCAGAAATGATGACGGATTTTACGAAATTAACTATTTCGGAAAATACGCAATATCTAAGAAAAATAAATTTTGGAAAATCGGATAATTGTATAGAGCAATTTATGCTCTTCAAAATTATACCTCATATGACATACTTAGGTTAGCAATTAAAGTTTTTGTATTTAAATTGACCATTAATTTCCCCGCCAGTCAATTACGACATAAATTGCTCGAATTTACATTCAAAGGATGTGAAATTAAAAGCTCTATCTGATGAGAGAGTAGAGAGTAAGATTTTAATTTCAATTAAAGATATTCGCGAAATTCTCTTTAATTACTATCCTATTGTTTGGGTCACTCCCAGAAAGAAAAAGGCCGTTGCACAACAGCCCCTTTCATAAGCAGTGAGGAAAACAAAAATGGCGATGTAATCCGTCGGGCGTGACGTTACTGGTCATCTCAAGTCAAATAATTTGACTTTAATTAAAAACTTTTATAATTTTTTATCATTTATGTGAATGACATGAATGCATTCTGAAACAATCTGAAGCTCGAAGAAGTGCAAAAAGCGGGTGCGGTTGGACACGGGAACCTTTTTAGACATTCCGATAAGACTCTATCACACTCGCACAACATATTTGCACATGGACCTGATGAGTGAAATTCTGCCTGATTGTTGGCTAAAAAATGGACTTTTTTCATATTGGAAAACCATTTATTTAATTTTGAGTCAACTCACCACAAAACGGCTTTCGATTCAGACATGTCCAGTAATATGGTAGAAAATATTCCAAATACATAGGACAGTTAGCTTTTTCGTAGCATATATCGTGCACTTTACAGCACCTAAGGCATACATGAAGGGATGGTTACTACGTAATTCGAATTACCTACTGGGGTACCTTACTTGTCAATACCATCAATAGGGCTACCAGAGCCCAGAAATCCACAGTAACAACCATAGCCTTTATAACTTAGAGGATCACAGTCGGTTGCGCAAGAGATCATACTATACAATTGCAGAAGTCCTTTAAATATAAAATAATTAGGTATGTTAGATTCATACCGGGTGTCCAGCAGAACCCTGGACATACGAGATTAACATGGGAAATCGGTTTTTATTTTTTTGCGTCTGTACGGTTGTTTTGATTGAAAAACTTTTAAGACTAAAGTTGTGGAGCTTATGGTCAGCTATCATCCTGTAATTTTTTCAATACCTCAGTTTCAATGCAAGAATTTGAATTTGGCACGTCACCCCCGCCATGCTTGTGCAGTGTGGTGCTTGTCATTGCCTTGAAAATGTTAATTACTACATAACAGTCCCTCAAAAAAAAAAGAAAGGTAAATCGGCTCTGACTCTGACATCATAAGAAATTATTATGTTGGCGACACAGCACATGCATGGCGGTGGTGACGCGCCAAATTCAAATTTTTGCACTTTTTGAGGCGTTTTTCCAAAAAAACGGCCAAAACTGGAGTATTGAAAAAACTACAGGATGATAGCTGACCATATACGCTTTACAACTTTACTCTTAAAAGTTTTTCAATCAATTCAACCGTACAGGCGCAAAAAAATAAAAACCGATTTTATGTTAATCTCCTATGTCCAGGGTTGTGCTGGACACCCGGCATATATAAGAAAATGCATAAAAATGATTATGGTATGTGTACAGTTCGTTAGGTATACCTCTTTTCTTTCTTGTTTTCCACCTTCGGATTTTAACAGACAAACTATCGGATCGTTTTGGTATTCCTAAAGGATATCCCATTACATAACTACGAATCAAAACAAGCTAAGTAGTGAATTTGATTGGATAATATTTCTTTAGACTATTCGGGAACCTACCTCACTCTATTGTCCGGGTTAAAATAATACGTGTTATTTATTTGCAAAACTGAATCACCACTGATTAATTTTGTATTATTTTTGTGGAAGCTTGTCTTCTGTGGTATGCCGCAGCTATTGACTCTTATACCTAAAAAATGGTCAAATTTCGTGACAAAACTAACAAAAACCAAAAATTTAAATCATTATAGCTCTTTAGTTATCTTAAATTAGTTTTAAATCAGTAATTTTAGTATCAACTTAATCTTATATAAAAAGCCTTACTTACTACTTTACTATACTAACCTAATTAACCTAACTTACCCAAAAAGAAAACCACACAGACGGTTACTATTATCAGGAAGATTATAGCCATTTTATACATACTTAATAAATTTCTAACATATTATCAAACACCGTTGTTTTACCGCTACTGCAATCGATCAAATAAACCCACATTAAATAAATGAACATTAGGTTTTGCAATATTTGAAACTATAACGACAATAGGATGTTAATAAAATGGCACAAAATGTCAGAATACATTTCCTTTTACCGTAAAAGCGAGGATTTAATGACAAAACCATTAATTAAACTGCGGCTCGAAGAGTACGGACCATAAACGCACCTGTTTACTTCCGCATGACTTAGATAGACAGAGAATTTTATATCACAATAATTGCAGAATTTTTCGTTTTTAATAATCGTTATTTTAATAATTACTATAATGCAAAATATAACCCATTGTTTCCAGTTATTTCAACTGTTACGTTTAGATAAGTAAAGGCATTGTTTTGCTTAAGACTTTTTTCTGTCTTTGTGTCAGGTTTATAATAGGTAGTAAATACATAAATAATTTGTAAAAACACGAGAATTTAGAATAATATTTAATAGTTCAATGCTTAGGGATATAAAAATACAAAAAATATTTGTTTTACAAACTAACAATTGAATTATGTATATAAAAATATTCTCTATAACGGTAGGTAGGCATCGAAAACAAATATTTATTTTATAAATTCAACTATATATGCTATGCAAAATCTTTCTTGGTCTTGGGCATTTGTAGTACAATTCACCATATTATAATAAGGCGAGATAAGACTAGTAAAGGTGGTTATATAAAGAGATGTAATTATTAAGAAATACGGCGCTAGCCAATAAAAGCTAACCAATAAAAAGTATTATTTAAAAAAAAAAATGAAAATTTCGGAAATTCAAAATTCAGTAGCACTGCAGAGGTCAGTTAAATTAGCAATTTTTTGCTAATTTAACTTACCTCTTAACTATAGGAGTCGTGCAAGTCATTCTGAGTAGCCAGTTAAATATTTCTAGCCTCTTTCCACATATACAATAGTTATTTATGTATTAAGAGCGAAAAGTACAACTTTTTTGCTCGGAGAGTGAAGTTTGCCGCTCGACGCGAAGCGGAGAGCGGCAATCACTCGAGAGCAAAAAAGTTACTTTTTGCTCGTAATGCATACAACGTTTTTTCTTCAAACGATCAATTTCAAATAATGTGAATTACAACTGAGCATAACTGAAAACACAATCTGAAAATTTAAATCAAAGTGACAATGACGTTTTTAATAATTGGTTGAGTGGTGGTAGTTGCTATTGACAGCAAGCGAAGCTGTCCTGGGCAACGCGCGGAAAAGTACACTCACATTCTGATCCTCAAAAAAGGCTAGGTTTTCGTTTGTCAAATGAAAGCGTAAAATGCGTCATTATTTGACGTTTGTAGAAAAAAGAAGTTTATAATAGTTACACAAAAATAAAATTAATCTAGTTTATGGATTATGTCTAGTTTATGAATTTATGGACACAAATCGTTGGTGTTAAAACGTCGTATCTCGTTTTTTGGCTAAAATGAGTTAAGGCCACAAAACAAGTCACGGATACATCCTATACTTGTTGTGACAACGAGGCGTATCTTAAGCTCTACTAGATAATACAATATCCAGTATTAACCCATTTTAGTCCAAAAACGAAATACACCTTTACGTTTAAACACCATCGAAATATACGGTATGATTATAAAATATTGAAAACGTTATTGCTTTAATGGTGTATTTAATGTGTACAGTTTGAAAAGGTTTATCGCTACTAGCGTTTAGGTCTAGGAATAATACAGAAGTAATAAAAGTGCTTAGATTTATATAAGAACATTAAAGTCCAACAATTTGAGTTGGTTATTTCATTTATCAGTAATGAGTTGCAAAAAGGCTAGATAAAAATTATATTAAGACTAGCATATTCTAATTGTATAATAATTTCATCGTTGCTTTGTACTATAAACAATCACTTCAAACAGTTAGCCATGAAAATCTGAAGTTTACCCCATGTATAATTTTTTAACAGTGCATCAATGTTACTTATTAAGCTATGAAAACCACTAAACTACGATTGATTCTGCAAAACATGGAACATACGAGTTATATGCCGTCTCAAATTATTATGGACTGGGGTGTGCCATGGAAAATAGGTGTTTTGGCCCTGTATAAATTTTTGACAATGACATTGAGTGAATTTGGCAAGTAAATGAGGTTACAAATTTGACAAATGTCTAGTTCATTCATGAAATGTTGCCAGATTAATGTTATGAAAAGAAGTATTAAATTATACAAAATAAAATAAAAGGCTTGTTATAAGCATAGATGTTATGAGTCTGATCGTAAAACTAGGTAGTTGGGTATCAGGAAACAATAATGAAAATAAGCTGCAGTGCTGCAGTGAATAGGATTAGGGCCAAAGTGGTCGCCAACATCATAAGAAGATAGGCACCTTTAGAAGAGAAGAAAAAGAATGAAATAATAAATATTTTTTCACATAATATTCATAATAACTAATATATAATCTGAAGATGTATTTAACTTTATTACCATACATCAAGCCGACATTACCCCCAATCGTTCAAATTCCGCGAATTGTGAATTCACACTCTCGATCATTTATTAGGAATTGAAAGATAGTAATATGTCTACCTTATTACTTCTATCTTCTTAAGTAAGAGGTGCTTCTGCATATTTCTTTAATTGTCTATTAAGTTAGCACCAAAATATGGTGATGTTCGGATGTTCGAGCTTATCAGTAGGTAGTCCTTTATTTACCAAAATTAAAAAATGTCATGAACTAATTATCACTTATAATATCCTGGGGGTTTTTAATCTCTCCTACCCATTTCATGATATTGCTTCTTTCTACTACACATACTGACTACTTATGGCAGGCTCCATATTTTGAATGATTGATACTTAATTTTTTATTAATTTGGCAACGTTTTACAAATAATTTAAACATTTGTCAAATTTGTTTACTTGCCAAATTCACTCAATGTCATTATCAAAACTTTATACAGGGGCAAAACATCTGTTTTCCATGACACACCCCAGTCCATAATAATTTGAGACGGCATATATCTATAAGTATTGACTTGCCAAAAATCTGATTGACAGTACTCCGTGTTCATTAGAAAACGCCATCTAGAAAGCTATGAATTTTTGAGAGAAAAGGATGACATTTTCAAATGAACACCCCTTATTACAACCAGTAAATTAAAAGCAGGTGATTGTAAACGCATAATAATTTCCTACAAGTTTCATGTAATTTCACTTTAATTTCTCCCATGAGTTAATCAAATTAATTCATTTCCTCGACGCAGCAAGTAGAATATTTCGATTCAAATGCCCAAAAAAGTCGGATTTGGAGTAGTTAATTAGTTTAGGATTGGACTGCTTATCACGGTTTTCTAATAAAGCTATACACATTTCTTTACTTCATTGACACAGTTTTAGAATTCTTTTTTACTAAAGTATTTTCATTGGCAGTAATAAAATGGTAATAACCAACTAATTTTAAATGATTTGTACCTTTAATCTTCAGGATTAACAAAATTTGAGCTGCATGAAAAATAATTTGAAGGCTTCTATGCGACCTATGCTTCTGCTTCTATACGACCCACAGAAAGTTTCTAGTTGTTTTTTATGAATAGGTACCTAGAGGTCTTCTAAAAACGATAAAATAAAAGCATGCATCATTTATATACAGAGTGTCCTTCTGGGTGATGGGTGGTTGTCGGGTAGCGGCAGCGGCCCGTTAGAGTTTCTACAGATCCTGTTGATTATTGCACATAATAATCAATTTAGGTCAGTTCAGTTATCTTTTTTATGCTGTATGTACCTGGGTCAGTGACAACTCACTACTCATAAATCCAAGCAAGACAGGCCGTTCTGTTTTCAAAAACAGACATTGTTACTTCAGAGCTGAATATTGGCTAGCAGGGGGTGAATGTGAAGGTTAGGCTGGTAATATCAGAAATTTTGGACTTTTAATTGATACAAAATTAACTCTTAATGGATATGTTAACATTACGTGAGCAGGTCCTACTACAAGGTAAGGTTAATTTATGAATATCGCATTACGATACACGTCACATAAAGAAAATTTTAACTGTAAGCTTGGTCCTCTCGATTCCAATTTATCTTGATATTGTCTATGGGCCTTTTCTTAATTGTTACAAGTATCGCGTTAAAAAATTACAGAATTTCTGTGTTAGATATGTTAATAATTTATGTCGTAGGGATCATGTAAGTGAACATATCAGGAATACATATCATTGTAATATGGCGCAAACAAGGTATATACACTATTGCTATTTAATGTATAGCATCATAGCTACTAGAGAACCTGCATATCTGTGGGAAAAGATACAATTTAGAGGTGATGCGCAGGAGGTAAATATACGTCATTGAAACAATTTCTCTGCCCCAGCACAGAACTAAGATCTTTTAGTGCAGTTTCTCATACCTTTCTGCATCAGTGTATAATGAGATCCCCAGTAAAACTAAAACTTTAAATTTTTCAACCTACAAAAGCCATATTGTAGTGTTCGTGTGCGATAGGGAAATGTCATTCTAATCCAGACAAATAAAAAATTAATTATTGTCTTGTTTATTTATTTATTTATTGCGATTTTGTAGAATAGGCTGTTTTTTTCTAATTCTCTCTTTATTCTTCTAACTTATTATTTATCTGTAAGTATTTGTAAGTTCTAATCCCTTATGGATGATTAGGTGATTATGAAAATACGTACTTTGTACGGTACTTTCCACCCTCGTTTCCACCTTTGTATGTACAAGTTTTTGTGTGCAATAAAGTTTATTATTATTATTAGTTCTTCTATAGGCTATTCTATAGAAAAAGGTGAAAGTGAAAGTGAGAATTTTGACAACCTTGATTGGTCAAAAAAATCTGTTGACGAATTCTATTGGCCAGCAATTCTCACTTTCACTTTCACTCTTTCCTATAGAATAAGCGCCCAGGTTAGGCCAGGTCAAGTCAGACCTGCAGCGACTCTAACGGGCCGCTACACGGCAACCACCTGTTCACATCACACAAAAAGGCACCCTGTATATGAACGATCCACCGATTTTTTTATTTTGTTATGTTTAGAAGACCTGCAGGTACCTATTCGCAAAAAATACCTAAAAATTCCGTTGGTCGTATATCGATATAATATCGTTTAATTTAATTTCCATGCAGTTTTGCATGGAAATTAAACCAACATTTTTTATAACGGCAGTATTTTCTAAACTTTAAATTTTGGAAACATAACCAAAATCATTGACACCATTAAAATTTTATACAGGGGGTAATCCGTCAGATTTCCATGACCAACTGTTTGGAAAAACTTAGTGAAAAATTTTATATATAAAATCCAAAAACAATTGCCATTTTCGCATTTATACAATGTTCTTTAATAAATCAAATGCTAATTATATTAATTATTAGGAAGTACCCATCACCACAATTATTATTGAGTAGTTAAAAATTTATCAAGAACCTACTTCTGTGTAAAATAATCTCCAATAATGACTAGTATTCTCGTACATCAAGTCTTTCTCTTTTTTACCCCATCACCCCTGGGCCGATAATCGCTTAACTTGCCCACCATCCCTAAATGCTTCTTGGAGGAAAGATGCCTCTTCAGACGATTTCCTAATCTGGTTTTAAACTCGCAAATCTTACACAAATACACCTTCAAGCTATCGTCTTCCTTATGGATTTGCAAATGCACCCTAAGATTCCTGCGATACTTGGTCTTAAATGAACAAATGTCACAAATATAGAGACTTGTAATATCTTTTGGATCTTTATGTTTGTCCAAATGACAAATTAAATGATGCTTTTTATGAGAGGTGTAAGAACATTTGTCACAAGAGTAAGACGTGTGACCAAGATTTGGAAGTTTATTTCTGTGTTTAATTTTGCGACCTGCGTGAACTTCTTGAATGTGCTGGACAAGAGTGCACTTTTGTTTAAATGATGACTCACATATTGCACAAGTAAACATCATAGTGCTCTGAGAAACTTCTTGATGAATTTTATAATGTCTATTTAGGTGACCCATTTGCCTAGTTTTATACTGACATATCGTACAATAATACCACTTAAGCTTAGATGGATCCTCATGTAGAGCTGTATGAATCTCAAAGTACTTGCCACAAGAGGTTTTGTAGTCACAATATCTACAGGAGAATTGCCCTATTTGGTTATTATTTTCTTGTTCACCCAGGTTCTTGGTCTCTGTTCTATGAGCATATTTGTTGAAAAAAATTGTAATATGAGTATAAAGCACACTTACTTGAAACCAAGGTCTTGCAGATCTAATTCCTCATGCTTAATTAGACATTCTTTACTGTGACCAGCAAATCTGGATTCAAACTCATCAAACAAGTCATCATCATCATCATCATCACCTTCTGACTTTACTCTACAATAATGAATATGAGAGATGTAAATATCTGCAATATTGTCACAAATTTATTAGTCTTATACAAACATGGTATTCTCTACAGGCTCCAATTTTACTGAAACAATTTCATTAGTGGGACACCAAGAGGTTTCTCTGTATTCAAACTTATTGAACTGGTTGTGATTAATAATGGGTTCAGTTTTGATATCTGCCACCTTATCAATATTATTACCCCACAATATTGTGGCTACATTAGGGCTTGGCTCTGTTGTGACTTCTGCTTCTTCCATGGTACCAAAATTTTAAATCTCTAAAATCTAAAATCACAAAATTCTTCTTTATTCTGGCAATAATGGGGTTTGCAATGAACCAAAGCTACATCTGAATCAAGAGCTATTATCAATGGTAAATCTTTAGATATTAAAATAGGTCAAGTTTCTAAATTATAAACTATGTAATCAGGAAAAGATTTTTTTTGCAAAGTAACTAGGCTTGAACTTCACCATACCAGTGTCACAATGTGAGAGTATGTGCTGACTTAAATAACTTGGTTCTGTATGCTGTGGAATGTCAGGTTTTATTTATGTTTATATTTAATTTTCTTTTATTAAATTTTTTTGTTATTTAGCAATATTATAGGTACTCTGTTTAAATATATTTCAAAACTACATTTGGTAGTCCTTCAATGTTGTGCTTTTCAGTTTCTCAATGTTCTCTTTTTAATATTTTTAGACAGGGTTTTCTAGAATGGGCAGACCTGCAGATTAATGATGATGAAGGAAAAGACTGGAAAGAGCACTTTTGTAGTCTTTTAAAAACATCAATTCTTTCTTCTTTGTAATTTAACCCAAAAAAATTATTAAATTTTACAGGTTAAGTGATGTGACTGTTTCACTTATTTGTTTATGATTATTTTACTCATGCATAAATTTTCCCATAAGGAGAGTGTATTTATCAAAAAATTACAGGGGTAATTCCATGTTGTCTAGACGACGTGGTATTATGTCGTACACTAACCTAAACCTTAATCAATGTTGTTGTCTATAGTTGATTTGATTCGAGAAATAATCAGGGGTAATGCCATGAGAGCTTTAAAATTGACTAGCTGCAATATTGAGTGGCAGAAGAGCGCTGAAATTAAATATCTAGGTGTCACACTGGATCCGCAGCTAAGTTTATCAGTTCACATTGACTATATTTGCAAAAAGTTAGGTAAGAAAATTGGTTTCTTTAGACATGTCTCATCCCATCTTTCTTATAGTACCAGCTACTAATATATAATACAATTGTCTTGCCTCACTTTACCTATTGTTCATCATTGTTAATGTCATGTGCACAGAGAGACATTACCATTACATTCAGAGACAACAGAACAAGGCTCTGCATGTGATTCTTGGATGTAAAATTTATACCTCTGTTAAAATCATGTTAAATGCACTGGGCTGGCTTTCTGTGCAACAGAGTATTGAGAGCGCAAATATTCAAATAATTTATAAAATAGAGCATGGTCTGATGCCTCAATATCTAAAAAGTTTTATAGAACTCAGATCAAATTTACATAATTACAATGTATGATCTAGTTCTGATTACAACATTGCCTTAGTATGGACATCACTTTTGCAAAGGTCATTGATTTACAAGGGACTGCAAATGTACAATTCTCTCCCTAATGTTATAAAGTGTTGAAGTAGCCTAATAGAGTTTAATTATAAAGTTTTCAATTATTTCAAAAATAAATTGGACATAATTGTATTTAAAAACTTGTATTATGTAAAAGTTTTGTATTAAAAACTTTTTATCATTGCATATTGTTCTATACTAGCCAGGTACTAAATAAACAACAATTATTATTTATTATTATAAAATTACCGATAATTTTTCACAATAGCATGTTTCCCATAATTTCACGAGTCCCTTAGGATGAGTAAAATTTGCAAGGAAAACATGTCAGAGTGAAAAATTTTCTGGTTCATTTTAAAGCTTGAGCGGTATTTAGTGAGATTATTTCTCGAATCAAATTAATTTAGACAATGACATTGATTAAGGTTTAGGTTAGTGTAAGCGATAATACCACGTCGTCTAGGCAATGTGGAATTACTGCTGTAATTTTTTGATAAACAAACTCTCCTTATGGGGAAATTTTTACATGAGTGAAACAATCTCACTAAATACCGCTCGAGCTTTAAAATGAACCAGATAATTTTATACTCTGGCATGTTTTCCTTGCAAACTTCACTTGTCCTAAAAGACTCGTGAAATTATGCAAAACATGCAATTATGAAAAATTATTGGTAAATTTAAAGCTCTCGTGGTATTACCCCCGATAATAAGAGATGCTTTACAGAAGTTAGTTACCTGATCTGGTATGATAAACGTCATGGATACATCATAATAATCATTCAGGAGAAAGTGATCTGGTATGTTAGTGGTTACTTCACAAAAAATTCTTTAAAATATTATCTTCTTTCAATGGTTTTCATATTTGGATCCATGTTACCAAAAGTTTGGTATCAGTTTAGAATACACTATGCTAGTAAATATCTACTGCCTACTGCCCAAATCAAGACTGAGTAGATAGATACCCAAAAATTATGTCTTGATGTACGTATTTGCATGCCTAACATGTATTTTCTTTGGATTATCTATAATCAAGATACTTACCATATATGTAATTTTGTATTTCTTTGAACCCTCCTTCCTCCCACACTGTTTTTGAAAAGATACTAGCGTTTTTCTTTAAAATTTAAGCAAAAAAGTTTTCTCTGGATTTTCTACATAAATCTCCTATTTTCATAGAGTTTTCAGATTTTTTATGATTTTAAATAAATGTAAATATTTAAATAATAGTGATTCTTTTTAAAATTATATTTTTCAAGTTTATTGTTTACACAACTGTGAAAAGGAAAGTGGATGACGGATGCAGGATGCTGGATTGCTGGCAGTTGGCACTGTTGGCAGTACTGGCCAAGCAGGTCAATGCCAAATAACATAACCTCTAATAGTACGTCCCCCTGTGCGGATATGGCGTATATTGCGGATTTGGCGCTGTGGTCTAATTGGTTGATATTGAAGTTTCTCGCTGAATGTTGCCAAATTTCTGCATTCTCATTAAAGTTGTTTATTATATAAAAATAGCTGTATTTGTTGTTGGATAAATAGTGGTAAAAACAACAGTTACTATATAGAAATCTTTGACATTTGCCATATGATTTTAGAGATCCGCGTAGAACGATGCATATATAAAAAGATGGAATGCAGTGTGCATTGCGGCAACACTGTAGATCCGCAATATACGCCATATCCGCACATGGGGACGTACCATCAAGTCTAAACTACCCGTACCCACATACTTCCGTAACATACAGGACATTGCCTATCTTTTCTTTTACATTGCTGGCCTTGGACTACAAAAAGAGGGGATGGAAACACAATAGGTACTTCGAATCAGTGATGTAAAGGCAGAAATTTCCCAAACGGAAATTTTCCGAAATCGGTAATTTTCCGGAAAAATTTCCTTCCTTGGTTTGGACATTTTCTGCATTTGTCACAAGTCGATATCATTATTGTCAATCCGCCATCAAATGCCTTTCTTTTTAACTTATCCGTCAAAGTTTTCCTAGATGTTTTAATATAATTATGATTATCTTGACAATTCTAGCTTTGGGAAGCCACAATTTACAAACAAAATAAAATAAGTATTTCCTAAAATAAAAATGCCTTTAGCCGAATATTGAAAAGTTACATTTCATTTTATTATAGGTATTGTTATGCAAACTGAATTCTCTGTTTGCATATGAGTTAATGTGTGGAAATGTGGCAACTCTGTAAGCCATTTTTCGAAGCTTTTAAGCTTTAATCTTATGGAAGTTTTTTCTATTTTTCGGTTTTCTAAATAAACCAGCCCCAGGATGCCCTAAATGCACATATGTTTGCAATATTTTTTATTTTTGTCAAGAGAATTTCTTTCGTTAGTGTTGGACAGGCACTTTCACAATTTCTTGGGAATTCCGGCCATAAAACATGAAACCCTACAATTGCCCTTCTTCTTTACCCGGCAAAGGCGCCCTTTTAATGGTTTATGGCCCTTGAAAGAATTTTAGACCTGTACGTGACCCAAACAATAGTTTAGTAATTAAGGCGATTTTGCGAATATCGTTAATTGAAATTAAAATCTTATTCTCTCAGCAGATAGAGCTTTTAATTTCTGATCCTTTGTAAATTCGAGCAATTAATGTCTTAATTGACTGAGTCGGGAAATTAACATTTAATTTCAATAAAAAGCTTTAATTGTCAATTAAACTATGTCATGTGAGGTGTCATTTTGAAGAGCATCATTTCTTCTGTCCAATGATCACATTTTCAATTTTCTTTTTCCAGCACATTTTCCAGAAAAGCTCATTTTCTGAATTTATGCCCGCGCTGTCTGAAGCGCCATATAATCGCCACCGGTCAGGGTGGTATCGATTTTTTCGGAGTACCCTTTCGGGGGTGCGAGGTACCGAGGGGGTGGCGAGAAAAAGACGATCTTCGACACTCGAAGGAAAAAGACGGTTTTTTGAACTCGACAGAGATACGAGCCAAAAACGACGATCCAACCGGGAAGACGGAAAAGTTCGAATTTTACCGCGAGAAAAGTCCTTGGCTCCGCCGTTCTGTTTATCGCCAATTCGTATTTTTTTTCCCCTTTTTGAATCCCGTTTTCGTCCGCCGCGCTAATTATTTGTATTTTTAATTAGTGTCAAAACAATTAATTCGGCTATTGCTCGCCTACGAAAAGTTTCGTGGAGTGTTCTTTCGGTTGTGCCATCTAGTGTCAACCCACCTCTGCCCTTTTCCTGAATAGGCCATTTTCTTGCAGCTAGCGGATACTTTGCAGACGCAGAAGACTACCGGCAATTAAGTATTTGTAGAGTAGTTGTAGAAGTTGAATCATTTAATATATTATAGTAGTGTTGTGCTCTCCATAATATCGAGGATCCCAGCTATTGGCAGAATTCCTTTCTCTTCTACACTGCGTCGTTAGTTTAGTTTTCTTTGTTGTGTTTTTCCAATTTAGTAAGAAATCGTGTACCCGTCAAACACGTTTCTGGGGACCACTGAGCTTGTCGCGAAGAGTTCACGTCCGCCGCTATTTTATTTCAGATTCTGGAAAAAACTAAAAATTGTCTTTTTTAATTTTTAATTTTATTCTTCCTTAATTACTATTCAATTAGTTTTTTTTGGCGTTTTGCAGGTTTTGGCTTATCAATAAAACCTTGCTGGCATTCCCAAAAAAATATTAAATTTTATATTATTTAAATTAGCGACCTAAGGGACAATAGATCCTTTTCGAAGAGTTGGGTCCCCCTTGCAGCGTGGTAATAGAGATTTGACACACGAAGATACGTTGGACTTAGAACATCCACGTAGTCGAATCTCCGCAGACACGGCGGCAACACGGCAGCAGCCGCAACCACACCCGCCCCCACGCAACCACCGATTAAACGGATTATTACGATTATCATTAGCTGGGGGGACACTGCGCGACAGTATCCAGTTTTTTGGTATCGTTATACATACCTAAAGGAAATGGTTAACGCATTTAAAAATGCTAGAAATTTTTAATTCCAAATGTTTCCTATTTTACATCACTGCTTCGTATATGGCAATTGCATGCAGTTAAATTCACTCTCCACGAATCTTGAACTAGGCCGAAAGCACTTGGTTCATGATTCGTGACATCCAATGTTGCCGATACTTTCACGAATTACTCCGGTTACTCGACGTTAATGCGACGGAAAAAATATTCGATACGGAGGTATGTGATTCTAACCAAGTATTACCCATTCACTTATTTTTCTCAACTACTTACTGTCGCTCTGTGACAAGTAACACAACTGTGACAAGTGACAAGAGATAAAAGTTAATATTTTGGGGATGCCAGCAAGGTTTTATTGTTTAAGAAAAAACCTGCAAAACGCCTTAAAAAAAATTGATTTAGTACTAATTAATTTAAAATAAAATTAAAAAAGACAATTTTCAGATTTCTCAAGAATTTGAAATGAAATAGCGGCGGACGTGAACTTTTCGCGATAAGCTCAGTGGTCCCCAGAAGCGTGCTTGACGGGTACATGAATTCTTACTAAATTGGAAAAACCTACAGCAAAGTAAAACTAAACTAATGACGTAGAAGAGAAAAGAATTCTGACAGTTAGCTGGGATCCTCGATATTATGTTGAGCAAAACACTACTTTAATATTCTAAATGTTTCAACTTCTACAACTACTCTGCAAATACTTAATTGCCGGTAGTCTACTGCGTCCCCAAAGCATCCGCTATCTGCAAGAAAATGGCCTATTCAGGAAAAGGGCAGAGGTGGGTTGACACTAAATGGCGCAACCGAAAGAACACTCCACGAAACTTTTCGTAGGCGGGTAATAAGCGGGTTAATCGTTTTGGCACTAATTAAAAATACAAATAATTAGCGCGGATTTAAACGGAAAAAAATGAACAAAAATACGACTACGGAAATTAGAAACGCGGTGCCCAGGACCTTTTCCCGCGTCGAGTTTCGAACTTTTTCGTTTAAGTAGTCACTCTCGCGAGTTCAAAAACCGTCCTACTTTAGGTCATAACTCTCGCGAGTTCAAAACGCGTCTCCTTCTTTCGAGTTTCGAAAATTCTCTCCCTCATCCTCTCGGTACATCTCAGGACCGAAAAGGTACTGCAGAAAAAATCGATACCACCCTAATCAGTGGCGACTATATGGCGCTTCGGACAGCACGGGCATAAATTTCAAAAATGAGCTTTTCTGAAAAATTTGCTGGTAGAAGGAAATTGAAAATGTGATTATTGGATAGAATAAATGATACTCTTCAAAATGACACCTCATATGACAGTTTAATTGACAATTAAAGCTTTTTATTTAAATTGACCGTTAATTTCCTGGCCCAGTCAATTAAGACATAAATCGCTGGAATTTGGATTCAAAGGATAAGAAATTAAAAGCTCTATCTGATGAGAGAATAAGATTTTAATTTCAATTAACGATATTTGTCTTTTTTTCTTGTAGTGTAGAAAAGAAAAGAATTCTGCCAGGTAACTGCGATCCTCGATATTATGGTGAGCAAAACACTTCTACCTATATATACGGAGTGTTCATTATAAAACTTCACCTAGCAGGCTATGAAATTTTGACAGGAAAGGATGACATAATCAAAATAAATGGACTTTTGTTTCTCCATCCTTTTCCTTTGACATTTCACAGCCAACTAGATGAAGTTTTATAATGAACACCCCGTACTAAATGTTTCAACTTCTACAACTGCTCTACAAATACTTACTTGCCGGTAGGCTCCTGCGTCTGCAAAGTATCCGCTATCTGCAAGAAAATGGCCTATTCAGAAAAAGGGCAGAGGTGGGTTGACACTATGTGCACAGTATAAAGAATAATACATTATACCAGTATCGTCAGTTCGTGTCGGCACTTTTGATATTTCCAAAACTAAAGCGTGCCGCGCCCGGCATTGTTCTCGAGTAGTTACGAGGGGACAAACACATGCGATGCACTGCCAAAGCATTGCCACAACCGGGCAAAACCGGTTTGGTGGTGCACCGGCCGGCGGCCGGGCGGACGGGGCAAGGGGAGGGGAGTTTTAATTTTTCGACCGACTGACGCTACTGATATAATGTATTATTCTTTATACTGTGCTATGTGGCACAACCGAAAGAACACTCCACGAAACTTTTCGTAGACGGGCAATAAGCGGTTTAATTGTTTTGGCACTAATTAAAAATACACATAATTAGCGCGGCGGACTAAAACGGGACTCAAAAAGGGAAAAAAATTACGAATTGGCGATAATCAAAACGGCGGAGCCCAGGACTGACTTTTTCCTCGCGGTAAAATTCGAAGTTTTCCGTCTTCCCGGTTAGATCATCGTTATTAAATCATAACTCTCGCGAGTTCAAAACTCGTCTCTGTCTTTCGAGTTTCGAAGGTCTTCTTCCTCTCGGTACTACTCATCCCCGAAATAGTACTGTAGAAAAAATCGATACTACCCTGATCAGTGGCGATTATATGGCGCTTCGGACAGCGCGGGCATAGATATAGAAAATGAGCTTTTCTGGAAAATCTGCTGGAAAAAGAAAATTGAAAATATGATCATAGGATATAATAAATCTTAGAAAATGTAAACCAGAGGAAATAGGATACGACGCCGGTGTCTGTTACCAGTTTGCTCCAATCTGTTAAGTGTGAAAATGCCAGTGACGTAGCATTGGTATTGTAGCACATAAGAAAATATTTTATTAAAAATAATGGAACTAAATTACTATTTGTAAAATTAGTAATATTATATGTAATATTATTATTATTAGCAAACATCGACTTACTATTAAATAAATAAAAATAATTGTGAATTAATAGTCGTTGATAACCCTGGGATTGCATCTCCTGCGCCCCTGGAAAAACTGCTCAAAATTTAAATAAAAAAACGTTCTCTACAAGTTACAGGATTAGAAAAATATTTCCCAAAATAGTATTATTGACTTCACTGCGGTATATACTAAATCATATTTCGAAGATTTGGATGTAAAATAACTGGTTTTAGAGTTATTTGAAATAATTTAATTGTTGCTGAAAAACGCTATTATCTATTTACCTGTGAAACGTAACTCCAGGCTCATTTCTATAGCCGCTGCTTTTAAAACCGTAATCTGCACATCCCACCATTGTAAACATCACAATTATTTATAATATTAAAGTCTTGCAAAATTCAATTTATTGCAGAAAAAGAAAAAACACATAGCCAATGAAATGTTTGGTTTTCGCCTTAGACATGGCGTCTCATCATTTTTGGTAACAGCTGCCCATATAGCGGAGAATTGCGCGAGTGGATTCCATTAGTTTACATTTTCTGAGGAATAAATGATGCTCTTTAAAATGACACCTCACATGACATAGTTTAATTGACAATTAAAGCTTTTTATTTAAATTGACGACTAACTTCCTAGCCCAGTCAATTAAGACATAAATTGCTCGAATTTAGATTCAAAAGATAAGAAATTAAAAGCTCAATCTGATGAGGGTATGAGAGAATAAGATCTTAATTTCAGTTAACGATATTCGCAAAATCGCTTTAATTACTAAATTATTGTTCGGGTCACGTACAGGTCTGAAATTCTTTCAAGGGCCATAAACCATTAAAAGGGCGCATCTGACGGTCAAAGAAGAAGGGCAATTGTAAAGTTTCATGTTTTATGGCCGGAATTCCCAAGAAATTGTGGAAGTTTCTGTCCAAAAACCAACAAAAGAAATGCTCTTCAACGAAAATTAAAAATATTGCAACCATATGTACATTTAGGGCCTCGAATTGGACTGGTAAACAGAAAACCGAAAACAGAAAAAACTTCCATAAGTTTAAAGCTGAAAAGCTTCGAAAAATGGCTTACAGAGTTGCCATGTTGCCACACCTGAACTCATATGTAAATAAATAAGGAGCTCAGGACTCTTATTCTATAGGAAAGAGTGAAAGTGAAAGTGAGAATTGCTGGCCAATGGAATTTGCCAACAGAATTTTTTGACCAATCAAGGTTGTCAAAATTCTCACTTTCACTTTCACTCTTTCCTATAGAATAATGCCCCAGTTTGCACAACAATACTTTGGATGTAAATTAGTTTGGACGGAATTTCGGTGGATGTTTTTATTTTGACAAAAATCTTCAGTGGACTGAATTAATTTGGAGGTTTTTTTTTTTGATATTTTTACTTTGGATGATTTTGTGTGAAGTCGTGTTGATTAACAACGTTTTCGGGTGGTGCCTAAAGCGCTGAGTATTCCCATCCTTTGTTGTCTCAATAAGAATGTAAGGATGGGAATAGTCCCGAGCAATCCTATTCCATGACACTGACAATTGTGACAGTGACTGTAGAAAGTTTCTTGTTTTTGTTTTTGCACAATGTACATTGTACAATACAAAATACAGCAGCCAATACCCACAATCCACAATAATTTATTAAAACGTATTAAGTATGTACCATGTCAGGTATCAGCAAAATTCGCATAATTTCTAATTACCAACCGATATTCACTACTGTCAATTCCGCAACCGTATTACTTAAACACTAGAGAATTGTCCTTAAGTGCCACTGCCGTCACTGCAATGTTTGGTATACCTGAAAATAAGTTGCCGGATTGCCTACGAGATGAAGACCGCCTTAATGTTCTCTTCGCCCCTTTAAGGAACAAAAGTGTGAACCCCAAAGATTGGCAAGACAAAATTTCCACTTGGAAAAACATAATTAAAGTTTATTGTGAAGCAAACAATGCTTATTCCTTCACATTGTCTTCATTGAATGAAACATTTATCAGACATGGAAGACCTCCACCTTGTCTTAGTGAAGTGCTAGGTGATATGATAAAAAATAATGAGGTAGAGGTTGTGGAAATTTTCTTCAAAAAGGCCTCGCAAACTTGGAGTGGTTGGTTAACTGATGTTGTTATTAAAAGACCTTTAAGTTGGTCATATAACACAATGAAGAAAACCATATTTCCGTCAACAAATGGGCAGTATGTTCATCTAGAAGTTGTTAAAAATAAGAGTGCTGAGTTACTGTCCATGATACCTGACAACTATAAAAACAAACTGTTGAGTCTTAAAGAACTTCTTGAGCTACTGAGTAATAAGAATATTCCTCAAATGGACAGCTTCAAGCTTTTGCTACATTATTTAGAAAATCAACAAAAAATTGCTATAAAGTTATTATCTAACCATAATGAGAAAAATGAACAGGACACATTATTATTGAAAATTGGAGATGGTCATAGTGTGTCATCAATTTCAGATGTAGATGTTGGAATTCATACATTAGAACAAAATGAAAAACTAATATCAAAACATGTTGAAGATTTAGAAGATCAAATTGACACTTGTATTGAGGAAGCCAAGAGTCATTTAAGGAAAAAACATAAACAATTGGTAAGTTTTTGAATAAAAATTATTTTAACTCTATGCAGTTATTTTATAGATTTTTTTTGTTGTTTCAGGCTAAAAGCTGTTTGGTAAAAAAACACCAGTTGGAAAAACAACTGGAAAAGAAAGCAAGTGCTCTTCACAATGTTCAAAACTGTCTTGAACAGCTCAAAGGTACTCACACCAATGCACACGTCTGGGAAGCTTATAAGAATGCCTTGGATGCATTCAATTCTACCTACAAAGACACAGGACTTAATGAAGAGGCTGTAGATGACACCATGCTGAAACTAGGTGAAGCACTAGACATTAATGAAGACATTCAAACTGCATTGGCGAGAGCTCCAACTTTGGAGGAAGACACATCAGCTTTAGAACAGGAACTAGAAGACCTAATGAAGTCTGATATTTTGGGTGAAGACCAGCCACCACCAGATGATCACAGTGGAACAAGTGATGATCTTGAGAAGAATTTGGAGAAGCTTCAAATTAACTTGCCAGATGTTCCAGAGAGTAGTCCTGATGTGTCATTACATGAGGCTGCTCATAATGCAAATATAACTTAAGACTTTTTTTGTGTTCTATATATTTATATAATAAGAGATTTTATAGCGATTGGATTAAAGTTACTGGCAGGAGACAAGTGGAAGATTGAAGATAGAAAATGATTTTGATTATTTTTTTTTAAGAACATTGCCATTATAAGAAATTATTCTATTATACTAATTTATCAATGTTTATGAAGAGTGATAAAATAAACTTACATAATAATAGTAGAGGGGAATTTAGTTTCTAAGTCTAAGAGCGTCCAAGTAAGAAGAGTCCTCCAAGAAATTATGGACTCATAAACATTTTTTTTTGCCAAAGAGACATTGAAAACATTTTATTTATTTTTTTTTTATTTGTTTCTATCGAGTATTAAACAATATAGTGTGTGTAACCTTCATTGCCTTTAGAAAGCCCAGCAGAACCAAAAACTTTAAAAAAAGCTGTTTCATACTTGTGTCACATCTAATAACATTATACCGGGTGTTGCATTGTCGGGCGGGACACAGGAAATCCCATGTAAATTTTGAAATGGTCAATTATTGGCTTCCCTAATTCTTTTGGTGAAAACATGTATTTAGTTTTTTTTAAAGAACGCTAAAATTCGCAACCAATAGAATAACTTCAAGCATTTTTGATCAACCCGTTTACGAATTATTTGCCAGTAACATTTTTAATATTTTGTCTTTTTTATCGCTGCGTATTCACCGACACCAGTCAAGGTAAGAGTTGGCTGTCAAATAAAGCTGTCATTCATGAATTTTTAGTGTTTGATAGCCAAGTCTTACTGGTGTCCGTAAATACAGGGCGATAAAAAGGACCAAATACTTAAAAAGTTACTGGAAATAACTCGTAAACGGGAAAATCAAAAATGTCTGAAGTTGTCCGTTTAGTTGTGGTTTTTAATGCTCTTCAAAAAATCTAAATAGATTGTTTCTCTAAAATAATTAGGAAAGCCAATAATAGACCCTTTTAAAATTTACGTGGGATTTCCTATGTCCCGCACGACGATGCAACACCCGGTATAAAGAGTAGGTCACCAATTTGTCGATCAACCCATCTGCATACTAGTTTCGGGGTCTACCCCTCATCAGTACAGCTTTGACTGGTCGACAAATTGGTGACCGTGAGGTCGCGGCTTAAAGCCAAAAAGCTACACAAGAGCGGTGAGATGTGGAAAAGAGCAGGAGCAGGCGACATCCACCAGCGTATTAGATCTAATACTGCATGGCAGGTGGCTTTCGGTTCGAGATGTAGCCTATATTGTTCTGTACCTCGCAGGTTATCGGAACCAGAACGAAGTTTAAAGAGTAGGTGGTCACAATTTGTCGATCAACCCATCTGCATGTCGGGGTTTATCCCTCATCAGTACAGGTTTAGCTGATCGACAAATTGGAGACCGTGAGTTCGTGGCTTAAAGCCAAAAAATCTACGGAATAGCGCGGTGAGATGTTGTACAGAGC